>CM072995.1:292530634-292935634 GCA_037038555.1 Rhynchonycteris naso | reverse complement strand
TTCAATGTCTGCAATCATGGCAAACGTCCTTTATCTGTGCTGCCCAATACAGTTGTCACTAGCAAGAATTTGGACTGTGACTAAGTGCCACCGAGAAACTGAATTTTTGGTTTTATTAACCAATGTAAATTTAAGTAGTCCAATATAGCTAGTAGCTAGCATATCAGCATTGCATGATACCTCTATGTAACTGCAGCCTCTACCTCCATGTAACTGGAGAATAGGGTGAACACTTTAAGGCAGGGGTCCCCAAACTATGGCCCGTGGGTCGCATGCAGCCCCCTGAGGCCATTTATCTGGCCCCTACCACACTTCCGGCCCAACGGGGCACCTCTTTCATTGGTGGTCAGTGAGAGGAGCACAGGATGCATCCACACCCATAGTTCCAATTGAAATACTGGTCAGTTTGTTGATTTAAACTTACTTGTTCTTTATTTTAAATATTGCATTTGTTCCCATTTTGTTCTTTTTTTACTTTAAAATATGTGCAGTGTGCATAGGGATTTGTTCATAGTTATTTTTTATAATCTGGCCCTCCAGCGGTCTGAGGGACAGTGAACTGGCCCCCTGTATAAAAAGTTTGGGGATCCCTGCTTTAAGGTAACAAATAAATTTGGGGAGGAACCAACATCAAACTTTTAGTGTTTAAAACCTCAGCACTGCCTGAAGATTACTAAGAGGGGATAAGGCGGGGGGGGGGGGAGACAATGAAAGGTAGTTTGGTCACTAGAGAAGTAGTATTATATTGCAGATAACAATATTAAGTGTCTTTAATTAACCTCCTGAAATTGTTTCGAGTATAGAGTTTAAACTGTGAGCATAATTTTCCTACTTTTTAAAAAAAAATCCAAATAGTCCATGTTTCTATCAGAAAAATAAATCCTTTGGTCTTTAATAAAGTTTTTTGCAACCCTGAAATCAAAAATATTTTAAGTTTTTTAATTTTTATTTCAAATAACAATTATACATTTTCCCATGCTTTGCTTCTTTGCAAGTTCAAAAGTCTCTATTTATGTCAAATCTGGGGGATTTGATTTTTTTAACTTTTATCTCATGAGTTACAACACTGTGTCATCACCAAGGGAGTGTTCGATAAATAAATTTCTAAGACTTACTTTTTTACAATGAAAAGGACAAAAATAAATTGAAGAAAACAATATTATAAATAAAAGAAACATTTTACTCATTACAACAATAATACACTAAAATATGATAAATGCATAATTAAAACATTTTTAATATTTTATATTGTAATTATGCTTACATGTCTATTAATTTTAATAATAATTGTAAGAAAAATGTACTCCTTTAGATATAAATATGTCACATCACATGCAATGGATCGACTCTGCATCATTCGAATATGGACATTTACAGATTAGTCTTTCAATACCAAAAAAGAGGACATGTAGGAAGACACTTTTTGAGGGAGGACAGAACTTACAAAAGAAGGACTGTCCTCCCTAAAGGAGGACGATTGGTGACCTTACAAAATTTTAAGTCTCGCCAGCAGTGGTTCTTAACCTTTTTTGAGGTACCGAACCCACCAGTTTCATATGCGCATTCACCGAACCCTTCTTTAGTGATAAATATGATTTTTTTTTCCAAATTCAAGACATAGGTATATGTTTTTTTACTGGTGCACAAAATGAGCCATGCATGAACATCACCTTGCTCAAAGAACAAAACCAACAAAGTGCATGAACTCACAACAAATTACGGTATTACTTTATTCTGGCCTCTGTGGCAGAGGCTTCTCCGAACCCCTGAAACCAACTTATTGAACCCCTAGGGTTCGATAGAACCCAGGTTAAGAACCACTGCACCAAACGATATGCGATATTTACCCTCTATCCTGGCTCTCTATGTTTTTGATCTACTCAAAGCTGCCATCTTTGTATGGACCTGATTCTTCCATTAAAAGGTTCAAGTACAGGAAAAATGTTTGATCTTTGAGTATGCATCCAAGGCTTTATAATTTAATGCAAAACTTCTAAATTGTGTTCCATGGTATCAAATTAAAAATAGAGATTTTTATATTTGTGAGACAACATTAAAAAGTGTAATAATTCAGATGAAATGTTTTCTTGATTAAGATTATTTTGGGGTGAGGAAATTCATGGAAAGATTTTGGCAATCATAATAATTGATTCTAGGCCTGCAGACTGTAATTGATCAGGCAGTAATACACATTTGCTGATATCAGTACAATTTTATTTATCTGTATTTATATTTTATTCTAAAATGTCAGTTTTATGAGACAGTCAAAACTGTTTTGGCAAGAAAAATTTTTTAAGTATTTTTCTTAATCTTCATCTAAAATAACTTTATGTTTTATTAAAAATTCTGGCCCTTGCAGGTTGGCTCAGTGATAGAACATAGTCCTAGTATGTGGAAATCCCAGGTTCGATTCTAGGCCAGGACACACAGGAGAAGCACCCATCTGCTTGTCCATGCTTCCCCCTCTCCTTTCTCTCTATCTCTCTTTTCCCCTCCCACAGCCAAGGCTCCCCTGGAGCAAAGTTGGTTCGGGCACTGAGAATAGCTCCGCCTCAGGCACTAGAATGGCTCTGGTTGCAATGGAGCAATGCCCCCAGATGGGCAGAGCGTCGCCCTCTGGTGAGTATGCTAGGTGTATCCCAGTCAGGCGCATGCAGGAGTCTGTCTGAGTGCCTCCCCGCTTCTAACTTCGGAAAAATATAAAAAATAAAATAAAATAATTCTATCACATGTTAACTATTTATTTTTTCTCTATTTTTAGAATTTTGATTTGATAGATTATTACATTAACTAGAAACCACCAGTGGCTCCCTTATGTTCATTGTTTAAACTGCTTAGTGTAGTGTGTAAAAAGCTTTTCAAATCTGGAATCAATTTTGCTTTACACCTCCATTTTACAGCAGTTCCTGACTTCTGCCCAAATTTTTGTTGTCAGTCCTTGGAAATTTTTCTGCTCCAACTATCTTCTTTCCCCATTTAGCAAAAACCATCTCATCTTTCAAGCATAAGTTTATGTCTCATCTCATTCATTCATTTATTCAACAAATATATAACAAATACTTGCTGTGTGCCAGGCACTAGAGTCTGCTTAGTGTTCTGTAAATTAACCTACTTGATCCTCACAACTGCTTTATAAACAAGATAATAATGTTACCATGATTTTATAAACAAAGACAAATGAGGACTGCCCCCCTTTTTAGTCCACCATCCTTAGTGACCATGGAGCCTCCATGGATATTTGTCTCCATTATTGGGCAGCATTTACATCAACAGTCTCCAGTTTCCCTAGGGCTCCCTCTTCTTCTGTGGTCAAATCTCAAAGTAGAATCAAGGGAACATTATAGACTGCTATAGGTTTAGAGTAAGTAAGAAAGATTAATGTAGCACAAACCTGTTTTTGCCCTAAAAATACCAGTCATTTTTCAGGTCAGTGTATTAGAAAATGGCTTTGGTTACTGCCATGCGCTTTGTATGCAGGCATTACAAGCTGTCTTTTTTATTACAATCAACTATTAGGGCTAAGTAAAGAGTTAAATATTATTCATATTCGGCTAACATCATAATCAGTGCCAGAAAACATTTACTAAATGATTACTATATATGCAAAGCCATCTGCAATTATATATACATGCATGTGTATATATACATATACAGGAAAACAATAGAATTAACACAAAGAATTCAGAAGTCTTAAGAAACAAGAGTTTTGGTGGAAGAAGTTGAAATGTATATTTTGAAACATGTTTTCCCCCCAAAATGCTAAGAACCTGTAAAATGACACATTTTATACCAATGATATTTTAGTAAAAACCCAGTATTTTTTAATTATAATTTTTAAATCATATAATTATATTGGAACTCGGGAGGTTGGGCTCTCTTTATACACAATTTAAAATTATTTAAATTACAAATTGGACATCATTTTAAAATTGTAATATATATGTTTTTGAAACTCAGAAGCTAAGAAATCTATTTATATGTGGACTATGAGGTTTGCATGGAGAAAAATCTGGTACTACGTTTACATATTATGTCAAGCCACTCATATGAAAAATTCAGGCCAGTGGCCACAAGAGAAATGAAAGAGAGAATGTGTTGGATGGATCTGTCTGAAGCCATTAGCACTTTAGGAAGAGAACAATCTCTGTCTGATCTTTCATTCTTCTAGCTCCCGGAGTCCCTCAGTCACTAAATAACAGTACATCCTCCTGGCATCTAGCCGAAGTTTGGATTCCAGGTATGGATTGTTCTTATATCAAAAAGTCACATATGGGGTCCATCAGCACCAGCAAGCAGAGGAAACAATAAAAAAGCATTTGTCCCCCTGATTGCTGGATCAGCAGGATGCATCCATAATTCATTCAAACAACAGCAGTTTCATGTGAAAGAAAAACCACATTTTACATTTTACTTTGATGTGGAAAAGATAAAGTTATTAATGAACTATTTAAACAAAAAGAGTCATACCCTCTATGTATGATATATAATTATGATTTATAATTGCAACTAGTAAACACCCTATCAGTTATGGGAGATCTCCTATAAAAATAAGTTTGATGGTTATAAATTGGACTTGGAAGAGTGAAAATATAATATATTCAGGTACCACTGGTTACTAGCTTGCATGTTAGAGAAAATTTTAACTAAAATAGTGACGTGGAGTTCTAGTCAAGGTGGCTACACAGTAAAATGTAGTAATCGCATTCTCCCACAACCACATCAAATTGCAGCTAAACTACAGAGCAATCATCATTCAGAACCACCTGAGATCTAGCTGAACAGAAGTCCTATAACTAAAGAATTAAAGAAGAAGCCATATTAACATGATAGGAGGGACAAAGATACAGGAAGGGCTGGTCCCATACCTACATCTGGTAGATAAAAATCAGGAGAAATATCTCAGCATCAGAGGTCCCCTGAGTAGGGAGTGGCTCTAGCCCCAATCTAGGCCCCAGCCCAGGGTTCCAGTGCCAGGAAGAGAAGTCCTGTAAAACCAGCAGGGATTGTGGCTGAGTGCTACAGAGTACCTCTTAAAATGCCCATGACTTACTAGGATTTACTCTGAGCTTCAGCTCTGGGGCAGCAGCTTAAAAGGCACCGGGAACATGTGGGAACAAACTATATTCTCCAGCATCAAAGTGAGAGCTGGAAGGGCAGGTTTCCCCCAGACTGAAGTGCTGGCAGAGGCCACTGTTCTCTCGCTGAGCCTGTCCCCATTACCCCTGCACCCCGAGCCGGGAGACTGACACCATATCTGAGACTCTATCTACCTGGTTCCTCCCTGGTGATTCACTGGCCCCACCCACCTTTTGGGCCCAACCCAAGTCATTTTCAGTGGCTTTGCCATACAAAAGTCTATCTTGGCTCATGCTTGAACATTCCTAAAATCTCTCAGATAAGCAGCATCTGGCCTCAGCATACCCCGTATCTGTTTCTAAGTGGCCTCAGGCTTGACACTAAGTGGCAGCTGACCTTCATTCAGAAGTCAGCCCCTCCTGGGTACCTGCAAGCCCAGCAGAAGTAGTGACCATCTGCAGATTACTTTGTAGCTCATGCCTGGTGGCCCTGGGCAGGAGACAGGGGGCAGCTGACTTTGGCCTGCACCTCTCAAGAGGCACCAGAGCCAGCTTATCTAGTGGACAGCTTCAGAGCATGTGGAAGCACCACCCAAACACCTCTACTAGCAACATCTTCAAGGGGCGGTCTCAACAGACACCAGAAGTGGTGCATATATACAGCCAAAAAAAAATGAAATCTTGCCATCTGCAACAACATGGATGGACCTAGAGCAGTGGTTCTTAACCTTTGTTGAGGTACCGAAACCACAAGTTTTATATGCGCATTCACCGAACCCTTCTTTAGTGATAAATAAAATATGATTTTTTTTTCCAAATTCAAGACATAGGTATATGTTTTTTTACTGGTGCACAAAATGAGCCATGCATGAACATTACCTTGCTCAAAGAACAAAACCAATAAAGTGCATGAAATCAGAACAAATTACGGTATTACTTTATTCTGGCCTCCGTGGCAGAGGCTTCTCCGAACCCCTGAGACCAATTCATTGAACCCCTAGGGTTCGATAGAACCCAGGCTAAGAACCACTGAGCTAGAGGATACTGTGCTGAGTGAAATAAATCAGACAGAGGAAGACAGATGCCATAAACTTCCCTTATATGTGGAATCAAATAAATAAATAAACTGGTAGAAAGAAACTGACTCATAGATAGAATATTTTGTATTTTGATAGTTGCCAGATGGGAGCGGTGTCAGTGAATGTGTGAGAAAGGTGGATTGAAAAAGCACAAATTGGTAGTTACAAATAGTCATGGGGATGTAAACTACAGCATAGACAACATAGTAATGCAATAATAACTATGGTGTCAGATATGTGCTAGATTTATCAGGACGATCTCTTAGCAAGTTATATAAATGTCTACTTACTGGTTATACATGTGAAACTAATATAATATTGTCTATCAACTGCAATTGAAAATTTAAAATACATATATTTATAGTTAAAAAATAGAGGATTTGATATGAATTTTGTTACCTGAGGAGGGAAAGAAGAAAGTAAACCCTTCTTTTTTTTTTTTTTTCTGGAGGTGAATAAAAACAGCTTCTAAGAGCCAAGTGGAAAGTATAATTGCCTATTACAAGTTTAGTTTTCTTTATGTAATAGTAAAATAATATCTATATTTTTATTCTTATTCTATTATTCTTGATAAATCTAGTTTTGGACAGCAAGCCCTCTATTTTATACATGTATTTGAACATTTCTTCTAGCAAGTTTGAATGGATGATAGAAAGTAAAACATAAGATTTAAGGTAACTTCTAAGGAAAAAGTATTGGCATATATATAGCAAAGCAAATGAAATACTGGATAACAGCTTCCAGGAAGCTCTTTCGGGATAATAGAGCAAACTGAATTGCCTGTCTTGAAAACCCATCACAGGTGGCAGGTGAGGAAATTCTCAGCTTCCTCGACTTTTTTCCAGCCAGTAGATGTGTCCATCAAAGTCACACATTCAGCAATTCTTGCTTGGCTGGGCTTAGATTCAGGGGGAAAAAGAAGAGTAAAAGGAGCTTTTGTCTTATTTCTTCTGAACAGATTTTAGGCAAGAACCTAGTATGCCTATTAGAATCACTTTATGCACCATTGTCTTAAGCATTTGGGGGGTAAGGGGCCAGGCCCTGGGTTTTAGCAGATCTTGATCAGATATGAGCACCTATTTGCTGGGGGGTCTTAAGTAAGTTCCCTTTCCTAAACTTCTATTACTTGGCCTGAAAAATGGAGGTGATAAATAATGCTTTTTTTGACTATCCCATGTTATGAGTCTACTATTATGCTTATATCATAAAATTCTTCTGTGTAAAGAAAAATACCAAAAAAACAAAACATTAAGTTCCTTGATAGAACTATCTCTATTGCCAAACAGTATTTCTGAGAGGATTACATGAAACTGTATGTCTGCAATGTCTAACGTGTAGCATGTGCTCAACAAATGGTAGTCTCTTTGCCCCAGGGTTACTAGTATCCCATGCTAGTAAAATCTTCATCTCCTGAAATTTCTTTGTGCCAGGTTTAAGAGTTGCCACTATGGTTACTAGAGTTGAGATAACAGGACTTATGAATACCTCGATTCTAACATAATTGGGAAATTGGTTCAAGATTTGCAGGTTATATATATTTTTAAGAATGGCACTCAATTTCAACATACCAGATATTTAATTGTACATATACTTAACACAACATTAACTAGTTATTCAATAGATGAATAACTGATTATTAATAAATATTATTGACTTATATAAATAAACGAATGAGTCATTAGAATAGAATGTCTCTCCACTTAAGTGTCAATATGTAAGGCATCTTGGGCTGTATGTTTGCTTTGAGCTATATGAATGAATCCATAGGTTTAACATGAACTGGGAAAATTAACTTGTTGAACTTAAGGATTTTTCTTTTCCCATCCATATAATGGGTGTAATAATACCTAATTTTCAGAGGTTTGTCAAAACTGAAGATAATAGTTAACATGACAAAACTATGATATGAGATACTATTATAACTACCTTTGGTAGTTACATAATAGTCACCGAGATGCTGTACTGAGATGTTACCACACAGAGAATGTGGTCTGTAATATCGTAATAACTATGTATGGGACAGAGTGGGTACTTGAAGTATTAGGGGTATCATTTCATGGAGTATATGATTGGCCACTCTGCTCGGTGCCTAAAACTAGTACAGAATAATACTGAATATAAATTGTAATTTAAAAATAAAATAAATGAACAACATAAAAATTGTATTAGTTTTAAGGATATCATGTGCTTTTCAAAATAACTAAATTTGCTTATATATCTGAATATAAGCTTTTGGGGGATTGTAGGAGCTTCCCTCACTGCCATTGAACTAAACTGCTGCTCACTATAGTAGACTAAAAGTTGCTGACTGTGCTGATTCTGATTTTCTTGTGATCAATATAAAACAAAGATGGAAAATAGTTTTTAAAAAAAGCTGGTGTAAAGACAGCTTGTTAGACTATAGTATCCTTTAACCATGCCTATCTTTTATTATTTGGTCATAGTCATGAGGAAATGACATTGATATAAAATGCAAATGACTCTTTGAGTCAATAATAAATTACCAAGTACAGACTATTCAATAACAGGGAATTGATTTGAAACCAGGCAACATTTTAGACTTATCAGTTGTCTTCAGCTGTGCTGAGTTAATGAGGATCTGTAATTGCTTTGAATTTTAACTAATATATCGTTTTCACTTTGAAAACTGATTTTATATTAGTGTCATATTTTATGGTTTACAAAATTACCTGATCATGCAAAGGTTGATAGAATTGACCACAATCAAAGTCTTTGGAATACAATAAGCCATTTTAATGAGTAAAACATGTATTCTCTCTTCATGACTCTCATTTTGTTTTTAAATGTATCTTATATATAAATATTAAGAACTTATATTTTAAAATCATACAATGGACATGGAGGTAGCTTTCATTAACTACAAAGCATTATTCATATGTGTTATTTATATTTTTTAAATTTCATTGTTACCTAGAAAAAAGTTGAAAACCTGTGGCTGGCCTTTTAAATTTCTATTTCATAAACCAGAAAAACTTTCTACAGTAACAACATCAGAGTGTGAACTCCTAGTCTCCTTTTTAAAAGACTGGATTAGCCTGACTGGGCGGTGGAGCAGTGGATAGAGCGTTGGACTAGAATGCGGAAGACCCAAGTTTGAGACCCCGGGGTCGCCAGCTTGAGCGCGGGCCCACCTGTCTCGAGCAAAGGCTCACCAGCTTGGACCCAGGGTTGATCCAGCGAGGGGTTGCTCCATCTGCTGAAGGCCTGCAGTCAGGGCACATATGAGAGAGCAATCAGTGAGCAACTAAGGTGTTGCAACGGCAACAAAAATCTGATGATTGATGCTTCTCACCTCTCTCTGTTCCTGTCTGTCCGTCCCTATCTATCCCTCTCTCTGACTTTCTCTCAGGCCCTGTAAAAAAAAAAAAAAAAAGTTTAAAAAACTGGATTAAAAAAAAGAAATAATTTCAGCCTGACCAGGTGGTGGTGCAGTGGATAGAACAGGGGTCCCCAAACTTTTTACACAGGGGGCCAGTTCACTGTCCCTCAGACCATTGGAGGGCCATACTATAAAAAAAACTATGAACAAATCCCTATGCACACTGCACATATCTTATTTTAAAGTAAAATACAAAATGGGAACAAATACAATATTTAAAATAAAGAACAAGTAAATTGAAATCAACAAACTGACCAGTATTTCAATGGGAACTATGGGTGCGGATGCATCCTGTGCTCCCCTTACTGACCACGAATGACAGAGGTGCCCCTTCCGGAAGTGTGGTGGGGGCGGGTAAATGGCCTCAGGGGGCCGCATGAGGCCCAGCCATAGTTTGGGGACCCCTGGGATAGAGTGTCAGCCTGATATGCTGAAGACCCAGATTTGAAACCCCAAGGTCACCGGCTTTAGCACAGGCTCATCCTGCTTGAGTGTGGGATCACAGACATTGCCCCATGGTCACTGGTTTGAGCAAAGGGTCATTGGCTCAGCTGGAGCCTCCTACCCTCGTCAAGGCATATATGAAAAAGCAATCAATGAACAACTAAAGTGCCACAGTTATGAGTTGATGCTTCTCATCTTCTCTTTCCTTTCCTGTCTGTCCCCACCCCTCGCTCTTGGGAAAAAAAAAGAAATTATCCCAGACATTCTCTGAATCTCACTTGCCAAGTAACACATATGATAAAGGCTGATCTCTTCTGAAAAATGTAAGGTATAAGAACACCCTCTTAAGAGTTTATTCTAAACTCTCACTTAGCTGAGTTTGGAACTGCCCAGTTGTGTAAAAACAGTATCCTTCTGTTCTTAGTTGGGAACAGGTTAAGTTAGAAACACATTACTACAGCTAAAGAAAATAAATCGATATGTTCATAGTCATTCAATTCCTTTTTTCCTTGGGGATCCCTAAGAAGCAAATGATATACAAACAGCTGCAAGATTATTGTTATACTCTTGCTGCTATTTAACGATTGCTATTTACATGTAAATTACTACTTGGAAAAGGACAATTTCTTCTCTTTACCAGTAACCACTCAACAAAAGGGTTCTTACTAAGCTGCCCAAGATTGATTACTCAAAAACACTTCATAATAACATTATTTTTCTTTGGAAAAGTAATTTTGGAATGTATCATTTGTTAGAAAACAACCTCCCCCTGATTCTGAGCCAGTGTCTATATAATAAAAAATTTTAAAAGAATACATGAGAATAGATTTCTTGCTTTGAGAACTGATTGTGCAGAATGGAAAAGAAAAGAAAGCAATGAAGCTAGAGAATACTCTTAAAGACAGATGAGTATCGACCAAAGATCAACTTGATTTATTTCAAAATTTTATCTCTGGGTCAGGTACCTTTAATATGTTTATGCCTGAAGATTTTCATGACAGCAGTGATCATTAAACTATCTTGAATTTTGGAAATATAATAGAGCTCTGCATATTAGTGTTAATTAACACTTTGATTTATTTATTTATTTTTGTATGTGTGACAGAGGACAGACAAGGACAGACATACAGGAAGGGAGATGAGAAGCATCGATTCTTCGTTGTGACACTTTAATTGCTCATTGATTGCTTTCTCATATGTGCCTTGACTGGGGGGCTACAGCAGACCGAGTGACCCCTTGCTCAAGCCAGTGACCTTGGGCTCAAGCAGGTGAGCTGTGCTCAAACCAAATGAGCTCGCACTCAAGCTGGCGACCTCGGGGTCTCGAACCTGGATCCTCCACATCCCAGTCTGACACTCTATCCACTGCGCCATATCACCTGGTCAGGCAACACTTTGATTTTTCTTTTATCAAATAAAAGTACTAGAAAGATATGAATCTGATAAATTTAGAATATAACTCAATTATATTCTATATCAGGTTTTTATGTTTTTCATTTAACATTATATCAAGGGCCATTTTTGTTACTAATTTATGTAACCACAGCAAAATTTTAATGAATTTATATGTCCTTTCATGCCTATATTATCATTTATTTAACCAGACCTTTGTTTTAAAATGTGCGTGTTGGGCAGTTAAAATATATTATGCTCACTTTGTTAAAGATGGGGCTGCCCACATGGAAGCCTGTCGCCCAGGTGATTTCTTGGGATGGGTGTGATTATGTTAATATGTGTCGAGGGAGGGTTTTCTTGCCAAAGGGTTTTAAAAGGAAAAGAGATTACATTGTTCCGAGAGAAGAGTGATTACATTCTAGGAGGAGCCCATACTGTAGGAAAGCAGAGAAAGACCACGTGGAGGAGGCCAGGAGAAGCAGCCAAGATGGTGGAGTGCTGAGGGAGAAGCCAGTTTGTGCAGAGTTTGTGCAGAGAGAAGGAGATGGGGAACAGAAGTGAATAAGGCTGGTGAGCTAGAAACCTTTGATTCTAAGAAACTCAGATAAGTCAGTAGCTTTGTGAACACTGAATAAGTGGGTTTTGAAGCCCAGTATGTGTTTTTGCTTGCCCTTCGGGTGCAAGCTAGGATTAAAGCTGATGGCTCACCAGTTCTTGGCTCTGTTGTTTCATTACCTACTGTCCAAATCAAATGCAAATCTGCATGAGCCAGGCGGCTGTGATGGTGGCCATGGCTACTGGCCATACAGTGCATTAATTTTTTTTCACTATTTAATATTACTATGGAAATACTTAAGCTTGTGTGAAGCTCTAAGATTAGAGTGTGTTCAGGTATTTGAATACCAGCCAGTGGGCCAATCTTACTGCAGGTGGTGAGGTGAGAGCTGTAGGAGGGGATCAGAGCTGGGAGGCAGTGGGAGGAAAACATGGAGGGCCTTACAGATTAATATACAGAAAGACTTTAAATTTTTTTTTCACTGTGTTTCAAGATTTGACATTTTCATACTCATATTAAGTCACCTTACTGTGTGAAGAATAGATTTTAGGAAATGATGATAGAAATAGATGATCAGAGACTTTTGTAATATCTAAGAAAAAATCATTGCATATATTTTGAAGAGAACATTGACTAATTTGCTATTGGTTTGGATGTGGAATGGGACAATAAGTAAAGTGCATTATTCAAAAATATCAACTTGATTCTTAGGTAATAGTTTAAGAACCAAACATCATAATTTGTTTACTAGACTATATTTCTACATGTTTTTTTATTCTTTTGCTCACATGTTCTTTTTGCATTTGAACATTTTGGAAATGAAATATCTTCTCCCACTCATCCTCCCCTTTACCTCCTGTGAAAAGATGATATTTGCTTAAAACAGACTACTATTTCTTCAATAAGTTCTTCCCTCCAAGTTCTTCCCAGGGTTAGATGAGAGATGAGCTATGTTGTGATGTAGTCACAGCTTGTGTTTTTTGCATTCTCTTCTCTTCTTTACTCACCTACCTTCCTAATGCTGAATGAGCTATGTCCAAAGATTGTTACATAAAAAAGGGTGCTGTTGCACGGAGTGATTCTGATAGTAAAAGAAGGGAGAGACTTCATGTTGTAATACATGCTGTGTGGTATCAATGGATTTTTATGTGCATACCATCAATAGACATTTTCTAAAAAGTATATATTTTTCTCTACTTGGACATTTTTTTTTCTTCTTTTCCAAGTGAGAGGAGAGGAGATATAGAGACAGACTCCCCACATGTGCACCATTCAGGATCTGCCCAGCCGCCCTATCTAAGGCCGATGTTCTGCCCATCTGCAGCTATATTCACAACTGAGCTATTTTTAGTGCCTGAAGCAGAATCTCTTAGGCATGCCCAGGCTGGTGTGGGCATCCTTAGTTCCCAGAGTCAATGCATTTGAACCAATTGAGCCATGGCAGCCAGAGAGGAAGAAAGTGAGAGAGAGAGAGAGAATGGTGGGAGGGAGGGGTGGAGAAGCACCTCCTGTGTGCCCTGACCAAAAATTGAACCTGGGACATCCACATGCCAGGTCAATGCTCTACCACTGAGCCAAGTGGTCAATTTTTTAAAGCAAATGTGCTCTTATTTGTTACTCTACTTAATCCACAAACTATTAATACACTCTAAGATAGCCAAAGGGTTTACTGTGGCATTTGTTAGTAATTTTATGAGACCTATCTATTAATGTAGCTTCTAGGATAGTTGAAGACTAAAGTAGAATCTCCAACTCTTGCGCTAGGTGTGTTGTTTATTATTTTCCCCCTGAGAATGTATTCATCTTTGTCTCATATTCAGAAGTTTGACAGAACTTATTCTCTTGCTTTAAAGTTTATGAAATAGTATAAACAAATCAGTCCATCACAATTTCTGTCCCTTAAACATAAAATGTTTTTACCACTAGGTTTTTCTGTTACTTTTAAATGAAAATCAGCACTTCCCTTTACATCTGTGTATATCTAGCCTTAATATTTCATGCAGAGAGAGGAATCAAATTTATAAATAATACATCTTAACCTCTTAGGTGGAATAAATATGAATATAGTGACTTGCCATGTTAATCACAAATGTAATGGAATGTAAAGCACTTTAATGTCAAACACTCTTTGATGTCATTTAACTGATTAAAGTGCCAATAGTTATTTCAATATTGCTAACTTAGAAATTCTTTTCCTTATTTTACGGATCAGCCGAATCCCTAAGGCAAATGGAGATAGTTTGGTACTCTAATCTAGAATGTGTAATTGAAACAAATTATGTGACTCAAAATGCTTTGAGGGGAAGAAAGGTGCTTCTGAGGGACAGAGAAAGGTTTCCATCTTAAAGAATATTAATACTGGTAATTAATAACAAATAATTGAAATGCAATTAAAGAGGCTCAGTGCATTACAATCTAATTTGATTAGAAAAAATTATTTCTAAATAAAATTAAGTTAATATTATTAGCACCCACTAGGGTTATGGTGCTTTTAAAACTTGCTGTGGTACCATATGACATCACCAGCTTAGTTTGAATCAGCATATTAAGGCAACAGTCATTAGGACATATCAGAGTAGGGTTATAAAGTACTACGGTCTATATGAATGTTTGTGTTCTCCTAAAATTCATATATTGAAAACCTAACGCCCAAGTTTATGGTATGAGGAGGTAGGACTTTGGAAGGTGATTAGGTCATGAGGGCTGAGCTTTCCTGAAGGGAGTTAGTGAGCACACAAGGAAGGCCCTAGGGAGCTCTTTAGGCATCTTCCTGCTCTGTGAAGACACAGTGGGAATTCTGCAACTCAGAGGAGTGCCCTCACCTGCCCACACTGGCACTCTGATCTTGGACTTCCAGCCCCTGGAACTGTGAGCAATACATTTCTATTGTTGATAAGCTACCCAGTCTGTATTATTTTGTTTTGGCAGACCAAATAGACTAAGACATAATCTAAAAACCCATTCCCATCTTTATGATAATAGGCAGTATTTACTGAGTGTTTTCTATACCAGGTCCTAAGCACTTTATGTACAATATCTTGTTTAGTATTCTCAGGAACCCTTTGAGATCAGGGTTGGTAATGTCCCCATATTAAAGATACGGACATCAGGATTCAGAATTGCTAAAATAGCTTAAGCTCACATGAAACAAGTAATAGAGGTAGGATTTGAGCCCAGATATTCTTTTTTTAAAAATAAGAGTTTGAAGTATTTTAATAGCAAAGTTATAGCAATAGCACAGAATATAGACAACATTAAAAATGTGTACTTGAATGTAGGACAGCTCAGAAAAATATAGTGAATGGACGGAATCTATGTATGATAAAAATGCCACAATCACTACTTAGTTTCCCAGATGTTTGAACTCTAAAGCATGTACTATTGAGTATGAGACACTTAAAAATTGGTAAATGTAGAATTAATATCCTCCTTTCCTGTTATATTCAAAATATTTCTTTATTCTAATAAATAGATTGATAAGAGACAACTTACATAAACATAAACTAAATACAAGGACAAAGGCTTGCAAATATGTGTTAAGAAAATTATTATAGAACCTGGCAGGAAGTCAGAGAATAAGGAAAGGTAAACAATGTGAAATGAAAAGGTATAAAAGAAATAAGGATGAGAGGCAAGGGGAAGCCACTAGGGAAATTTTTAAAGAGATATCTGACAAAAGCCAGTACAGAAAGATTCCTGGCTCTGAGCCCTGGGAGAAACAGCAACTAATTTTGGTGAATTGGTATAGCACATTATATTATAGTTTAGTCTGAATGCAACAATAGAACGTGTAATACTAGCCAAAAAGGACCTGTGATTCTCACTCTTCAATAGCCCTAATAGAAATAGTAATAAAGTTGAAAAGGTGATCAAAACAGAGTAGAACCACATGAAGAAACCTGTGTCTGCAGGATTCAGGCAAGAGCTGTGTCAGGGTTAAGAAATGAATGACGCTGTGTACTAATAAGTTGCTCACATGAATACAATTTATAACCTGAGGCTCTTCACATAAAGTAGCTCTTATATTGTAAACTGGTGGTTCTCAGATGTTTGTGTGCACAGTAATCACTTGGAGGGCTTGCTAAAATACAGGGACCTGGGCCCCACCTTGAGAGTTTTTGATTTTGTAGGTCCAGAGTAGGGCCAAAGAATTTGTATTTCTAACAGGTTCCTAGATAATTGTTAGTGCTGTTGGCCTGGGAAACCTCTTCTCTAAACAACTAGTTAAGTGTTGCAGCTGCTGAAAATTGAAGACAATGCATGGCAGAAAATAAAGTGGAAAATCTTGTGTTCCAGCCACTTCATTTATGCAGACTCACCTTCCATAGTTTTCGAATTAGTAGTAATAGTCCATCCTTGAAAGCATCATAACTTCCTGCTTGGTATTCCCCCAGTTTTCATTGTACTTTGCTATGTTATTTTGCTTGGAAGAACAAATTGCTCACGTTATATGAAAAGTTAGTCATATCATTGTATAGCAGGACAAGTTTGATTTAGTTGTGGACAATTTACTTTCTGGAACTTATTAAGATCAAAGTGAATAACAATTTTTCTAAAGTGTTTCAATTGAAGTCTTGAAGTCAAATACGTGGAAAACTAGATGAATCTTAATGATTTATAATTAGATTTGATTAGGGTAGGAATATTCCTAATGTGCAGGTGATCTATATTGCATCAGGTTTCATCTGTACCTTCAAAATTTGTATCTGCAATCTAAATGTCTACTCTTATCTCCAGACCCACATGTCCAGTTGATTGTTTAACATCTCCGTTTGGCTGGCTGGTCTCACTTCAACAAGCTACGTCTGGACTTGTAATCTCAACTCTATTCCTAAACTGAATCTTCTTCCGTTCTTGATATATTAGTAAACAAAAAACACTATATTTCCCTACATTTAAATCAGAAACCTGAAAATCGTCATTTATACTTCGATCTTAATTTTTTACCACATCTAATTAATAAGTAGTTCCAATTAATTCTCTTTCCTATAGATATTTTATGATTGAAATAGGCAAGAGAATGGACCCCCAATGATAGCCAGGACCTAATCCCTGGGATTTGTGGGTATGTTACTTTACATGGCAAAGAGTTGCAGATTGGAATGAGATTTCTAGTCAGCTGATCTTAAATTAGGGAAGATTTCCTTGGATTATTTCTGTGGGCCCAATATAATCACAAGTATTGTTAAAAGAAGATGGGAGAAACAGAATAGGATAATTAGAGAACAATGAAACTAAAGAAGAAAGGCACAGAGAGATACAACTTTGTTGGTTTGGAAGGCGACATGGAGTCAAGGTATGCAGGTGCCTCTAGAAGCTTGAAAGGGCTATAAAACTATCATTGCATGACCTCATATTTCTTTCTGCCCTAGAGAAATGTTTTCTGTGCTATCCCCGCTTTCTGGAATACTTTCTCTCTACTCACATTCCTGCCCAACCTCTTTTTTCATAGCTAACTCTTCTTTGGCTACCAATTCTCACATAGACTATTACTTGCACAGGGAAAAATTCTCCAAATTTACATTAGACCTGTTGGAGCCCTCCTCCCACTGTGCACTCTAGTAGAATTCTATAATTATGCATCATACCACTTGCTACAACTTTAATTATTTAATATTTGTATAACAATTTGTTTAAGACATATGTTCTGTATGTTCAGTAGACTGTAGGCATTAGGGATTCTGAGGCCAGGGAATATGTCTTTATTGCTTGTTATTATATTATAGTAACTTGCACAGTACCTGCAGTAGAGTATGTTCTCTGATAATGTCTTCAAATGAGCAAATAACTGGATGGATGGATGGATGGATGGATGGATGGATGGATGGATGGATGGAGTGAATTATGAAATATGCTGATGGAGAGTTGTGCCATTATTAAGTGGATATACCCCTGGTGGTAGTCTCTTTTCTATTCACAGTTAGAATTTTGACAAAAACTGAAAAGATGTATTTTCAGTGTATATTTGTCTTAATCCAGACCAATGAACCAGGAAGGCCCAATCCATGAGAGTCACTTGCCATTCTATGGTAATTTTTCTTTGCTTCCATTTTTACACTTATGCAAGGCACTCATCAAATCAACATTCCTTTGAAGACTGAGAATAGAGATTGCAATCACAGAAAAAACTGCAGTTGCTTAGAAGTGTTACTAAGGCCCATTTTCATCAGGCCTTCCAAAGAGTGATATAAATATATAGCTCTCTGAGTATGAATTTTTTCTGATTTTTGGGAAGGAGCTACAAAAGTCTTTTTGGCCCCTCTCTAAGAGAACAAAACTGAATACAATTTAATATGCAACTGCTGAAGTATAGTAGAGGGAAGAATTTTGCAGGCAAAGGGAACAGTATATGCAGTATGTGTAAAAGCAGTGAGATGGGAAGAGGCACAGAGAGCAAGGGACAAAGTGTCTATTGGCAGAAGTTGTAGGTGCTTCCAGAACTGTGCTGGATAACACACAAAGAGTCACTTGTTTGGACTTAGTTTTTGTAAGCTTTGTCATTGTTGAAGAGGCATGCTACTAGATCACTCTGTGAAGTGAGAGTGTGTGAAGGAGACAGAAGAAATACCTGGAGAGCATCAGGCAAGTCTGTGCCTCGGGGGGTGAGATTAAAGACATGGCACCATCCACAGGGAATACCGTTTTGTTGGGGAAAACTGAACTATTTAAAAAGGATTTTTATAACTTATTGTTGACTGATATGGAGATAAGCTCATTTTTTATGTCCCATAAAACTTTAAAGAAAGCATATAAAAACAAGGCCTGGCAGACCAGGCAGTGGCGCAGTGGATAGAGTGCCGGACTGGGATGCGAAAGACCCAGGTTCAAGACCCCGAGCTCACCAGCTTGAGCGCGGGCCCATCTGGCTTGAGCAGAAGCTCGCCAGCTTGGACCCAAGATCACTGGCCCCAGCAAGGGGTTGCTCGGTCCGCTGAAGGCCTGCGGTCAAGGCACATGTGAAAAAGCAATCAATGAACAACTATGGGGTTGCAATGGCAACCAAAAACTAATGATCGATGCTTCTCACCTCTGTCCATTCCTGTTTGTCTGTTCGTATCTATCCCTCTCTCTGACTCTCTCTCTGTCCCTGTAAAAAAAAAAGAAAAAACAGAACAAAAAAAAACCCAAGGCCTTTGGAGTTCAAAGTGTATGGTATTGATCATTTTTTATGTAATATTGGCATTAATGAGTCTGGGAACAGAAGGAACTAAGGAGCTACACTCAGTTTTATTATTAATATGCTAGGTAACAATTATTTTATCCTATGGACAATAGTGAGAAAACTAAATGTGAGATTCAACTGATCTTGGTTATAGTTTAAGGGTTTTACCAAGGTTTTTGTGTACAATGTGTTGGAAGAAAGCAAAAATATACACAGAATCACTAATTACAAGGCTATGTTAATGCCACAGGAGGCTACCGAGGGTTGTATGAATCAGAGTGCTAATGGTGGAGAAAGAAAAAGAGAAGGATTTGATACAAATTCAATATGAAGTGTGAGGGGTTGCGCAATTGGGTGGTGAGTGTACCCTTTACCACTATGGATGTGCTGTGGGCTGGGTGAGGAAGAAGATCCAGAGTTAAGGTTTGGACATGTTAAGGTTCAGATATCTGTAAGTTAGTTATCCAAATGGCTGTGATAGGGGGAAGTCATGACAAAAAGACTGGGCTGGACTCCAGCTTATAGAGAGTAGCTGAGGCAAAGCAGGTAGATGAGATCACCTCAAGAGAGGACATAGGCGAACAGGGAACAAAGCCAAAGGCCTAAAAATGGAAACAGAGAAAGAATGACCATAGAGATCTGAGGGGTGAAAAAAAAAAGGAATGTTTCACAAAAAAGCCAAAAAAGAGAATTTTTCAAGAAACAAACACACCATATAATGTGCACATCAATAGGAATCTAAATATCTGAAATTCACATCCTTGCCTTATATTTCAGATGATTGATGTTGGAAAAGAGAATTTAGAGATTATTTCAATGCAATGGTAACAAGTATCACAATAGAAGAATTAGTTACCTTTGAAGGAGAATTTGATTCAACTTGGAAAGGTAGTTAGGCAGAGGGACCAGCATGTACAACAAAGCAGTGAGTTTGAAGAGATGACAGTGAATCATAACAGATTCATTTTTGAGAGGAGGCCTTGAGACAGGAAGAACACAGGACATCTGGGGTATGAAAGAAAGGAAAAGCCACAAGTCATACTTAGTAAACTGGCCTCAAACAATGTTCCGAGGTGAACCCTGGTTGACAGTACTAGACAGCATCACCCATCCGACTCTGAGGGTCAAGATCAATGCTTACCCAGCTTTTAAAAACTCTGTAACCTTGAGTTATTTACCTACCTCTTGAACCTATTTCTGGTTTTGAAACAGTACCCACTGCTATGGTCTGAGTGTCACCCCAAAATTCATATTTTGAAAATTCTAATGCCCAAGATGATGGTATGAGAAGGTGGAACCTTTGGGAGGTTATTAGGTCATAAAGGCAGAACCCTCATGAATGAGATTGGTGCCCTTATAAAAGGCTAGCTCACCCCTTCTGCTGATAAAGATACAAGTCAGCAGTCCGCATCCTGGAGCATGGCCCTCAGTAGGACCTGACCATGCTGGCTCCTTGATCTGGGAATTCTAACCTCCAGAATAGTAAACAATAAATTTCTGTTATTAATAAACCTTATTTAGTCTATAGTATTTGTTAAAGCAGCTTAAATGATACCCACCTAATAGAATTGGGAAAATTAAATAAAAAGTGGATGATGGATATAACACAACTTATTCTGAGCCAGCCTGGTGTACATGAAAAGCACACCCTGTGGTAGGTGCTGGTATTGAAGGGGAAGGTGTAAATAGTAGGGACAGTAGGAGTAATAATTGTACTAATAGCTGAGGATATAGAATCAACTGCCTTTCTAATGTTTTCTCTAAAATTGAGTTTTTTTTAAAAAAGTGTCTTTGATATTCATAGTTTATTTTTACATAGTGATTTCATGGATTGGTTCATTCTGCACATTCTCAAAATAAACTTTCTAATTAAGACACGTTAACAATTTGGATGAATCATACATATCTTTTGAGGATACCAGGCAACATTATGCTTAAAATTTGAGTAACTAAGCAATAAAATCCTCAAATATTTCATAGGCACTTTTAACAACTGAAACCAAGTGATACGCTATTATTAATGCACTAAAATTTCTAATACTGAAAAACACAATTTTTCAAAAAAGAAAGCTTTTTTGTAAATAGCCTACATGCCTTCATAAGCCTAATATTTATGAATATTATATTATATTATGAATATGGAATAAATTTATGCTTTGCAAATCCAGAAGCAACTCAACATTTTCTTATTTTTAAAACTAATTTATCTATAGGGTTATTATAGACTTTAATTATCTACTCAACTCATTTAACAATTGCCTTTATAAAATAATTGAGCAGTATATTTCCTTATTAATTTTAATTTTATTACAAAATGGAAAACATAAAGAAATTTGGAAACCCTTCAGTAATTTTTTCAAAGGTGTCCACATAGATTAAAATAAATTATATACACTGAGGTTTCTATGCAGTCATTGGCAATGAATTTAATAATGAACAGCAACTTATACATGCAGTTAATGGCCAGTTTCAACCCCTGTCACCCTTCACATAGGCTGTCTGCTTTTAGATACTCCCTCCACAAAATGAACTGTCACCAGCAGATATGGAAAGAATTGCCAACATCAGAGGATTAACTGTTCCATTTAGGAGGTCCAGCTGGCTAATGGGATTCACTTTGTTGTTTTTTGTCAGATTCAGCCAAGCATCTTTAATTTTTCTTCCCTTGAAAATATAGTTTTTCATAGAGATTCCACTCACATAATGCCAACGAAATGGTACAGTGAAAGTTGAAAAATTCCAGTCTCTTTGTTTATCATTAGCAACACAGACAGCTCAAAGAAAATATAATCATACTTTTGCATAAGAGATGTATTTATAAGGACTTATGGGACCATGGATGGAGATTTTGACCCTAGTACAATTCACCAAGGACCATGTGAAATTATAAATGTGATCACAGTGTCTCTCCTTCATTCCTTCCCTCAGTGTATATTTATTAAGCTATTCCCTGTTCTTAGCAGCAATGAACTGGACGCCCTTTACCAAGTAAGCTGGGAGGGAAGAGATGAGTTGGCCCTTTGTTGCTGATAATAGTTTCCTTAGGAAGTTACCAAATGTATGTAATCAGCTATTGGCTGGTAATTGGAGTTTAAAATTGAACAATATAATTTTGTATATGATTTCAAAGACAATTTTCCCTCAAATTCAGTTTATAATGTCATTTGATTTTGATTGTTTTTAATACCAATGATGGATGCATAAATAGAAGTACCTACAAAAGTAAAAGTTGATGGTCCAGAGGGTAAAATGTCAGAAAATTAAAAAAAAAATTACCAGGCTATAAAGCAAAAAACTTATATTAAAAAATGTCATAAAATCTGCTAAAAATACAAATAATAGATATTTTTAACTCCCTAAGTATATGAACAGAAAAGATAACAGGAAATGTGTCTTTTCACAGTTGGTAGAGAAGAAGCTCTCGTAGCTGCTTCCAGAAATTCGATTACACACAAAATGAACTTACTGAGCATGACTTTTCCCTTTAAACTCGGTTTTCACCAAAATAAATAAAATATGAACTTGGAAGGGTAGGCATAAACCTTTCATAATCTGTTTAGAGAATCTCCTTTTCTTCTGTGTTCCCAGTAAAGGGTGATATTCTCTAATAAAATTCAGTCTCGATATCTTAATTTCTATTTGTCCTTGAGTAAATTAATATTTCAAAGCCTCAATTTCACAAATTATGATGTGGGTTGTGGGGTTAAAAATGAACAATGAAAATAAAGTGCCTATGCCAGTGCCTAGCATATGGCTAATATCTAATAGATAATTATCATTTTATTAAAAGTATCTCAAGCCCTGGCCGGTTGGCTCATTGGTAGAGTGTTGGCCCAGCCTGTGGATGTCCCAGGTTCAATTCCCAGTCAGGGAACACAAGAGAAGCATTCATCTGCTTCTAGACCCTTCCCCCTCTCTTTTCTATCTCTCTCTTCCCCTCCCACAGCCAAGGCTCCATTAGAGTAAAGCTGGCCCAGGCGCTGAGGATGGCTCCATGACCTTCACCTCAGGTGCTAGAATGGCTTTGGTTGCAACAGAGCAACACCCCAAAATGGGCAGAGCATTGCCCCCTGATGGGCTTGCCAGATGGATCCCAGTCAGGCACATGGGGGAGTCTGTCTCTGCCTCCCTGCTTCTCACTTCAGGAAAAAAAAAGTATCTCTTCATCAGTCAATTGACTCACTGAACTGAAAATTCGTATAAGTGAAGGTCCATCTGTTATTTATCTTGTATTCTTAACATGTAACTGATGCCTATCACAGGCATATTTTGGAGATGTGGGTTTTCTTCCAGACTACTGCAGTAAAGCTAATTATAGCAATAAAGCAAGTTACATGAATTTTTTGCTTTCCCAGTGTATGAAAAAGTTATGTTTACACTGTACTCTAGTCAGTTAAGTGTGCAATAGCATTATTTCTAAAAAGAAATGTACATACCCTAACTTAAAAAAAGAACTTTATTGCTAAATAATTCTAACCATCATCTGAGCCTTCAGCTAATCATAATCTTTTTGCTGGTGGTGGGCTGCTGACTGATTAGGGTGGTGGTTGCTGAAAGTTGAGGTGGTTGAGACAATTTCTTAAAATGAGACAAGAGCCTGACCTGTAGTGGTGCAATGGATAAAGTGTTGACCTGGAATGCTATGGTTGCAGATTCAAAACCATGGGATTGTCTGGTCAAGACACATATGGGAGTTGATGCTTCCTGCTCTTCCCTCTTTCTCTCTCCATTCTTAAATCAGTAAATATTAATTTCATATGAGACTGCAGTAAAGTTTGCCTCATCTATTGACTCTTCTTTTCATAATAGATTTTCTCTGTAGCATGAAATGCTATTTGATACTGTATTACCTACAGTAAAACTTCTTTCAAAATTAGAATTAATTCTCTCAAACTTGCCACCGCTTTATCGACTAAGTGTATGTAATATTCTAAATCCTTTGTTGTCATTTACACAGTCTTCACCAGGAGTATATTCTATCTCAAGAAACACCTTATTTTTTTAACTCATTCGTAAGATGAAACTCCTTGTTTGTTAAAAGTTTTATTGGAGATAGCAGCAATTCAGTCACAACTTCAGGCTCCACTTTTAATACTAGTTCTATAGCTATTTCTACCACATCTGCAGTTACCTCCTCCACTGAAGTCAGTCATCCATAAGGGTTGGAATCAACTTCTTCAAAACTCCTACAACTGTTGCTATTTTAACCTCTTCTCATGAATCACAAATGTTCTTAATGGCATCTAGAATGGTAAATGTTTTCTAGGTTTTCAATTTGTTTTGCCCAGATGCCTCAGAGGAATCACTGTGTATGGCAGCACTAGCCTTACAGAATGTCTCTCTTAAATAAGACTTAAAAGTTGAAGTGAGCCTGACCAGGCGGTGGTACAGTGGATAGAGTGTCGGACTGGGATGCGGAAGACCCAGGATTGAGACCCCGAGATTGCCAGCTTAAGCATGGGCCCATCTGGCTTGAGCAAAAGCTTGTCAGCTTGGACCCAAGGTCGCTGGCTCCAGCAAGGGGTTGCTCAGTCTGCTGAAGGCCTGCAGTCAAGGCACATATGAGAAAGCAATCAATGAACACCTATGGTGTCACAATGGCAATGAAAAACTAATGATTGATGCTTCTCATCTCCCTCCATTCCTGTCTGTCCCTATCTATTCCTCTCTCTGACTCTCTCTCTGTCCCTGGAAAAAATAAAAAATAAAAAATAATAATAAAAAAGTTGAAGTGGATATTGTATTAGCACACATACAATCACACGAATGTCATCGTATGTTCCATCAAGCTCAATCAGGTGCATTGTCAATGAGCAGTTATATATAAAACGGATTTTTTTTTTCTGAGCGGTAGTTCTCAAGAGTGTATTCAGAAAGCCATGTTGTAAACAGATGATATACTGTTATCCAGGCTCTGTTGTTCCATTCATAGATCACAGAGTAGATATAACATAATTTGTAAGGGCCTTAAGAATACTAAATAGGAATTGTCTTTAAGTTAGTCACCAGCTACATTAGCCCCTAAACAAGAGAGTCAACTTGTCCCTTAAAACTTTGAAACCTGGCACTGACTTCTTTCTAGCTATGGAAGTCCTAGATGGCATTGTCTGCCAATATAAGGCTGCTTC
The DNA here is from genome assembly GCA_037038555.1 of Rhynchonycteris naso. Classification (NCBI taxonomy): domain Eukaryota; kingdom Metazoa; phylum Chordata; class Mammalia; order Chiroptera; family Emballonuridae; genus Rhynchonycteris; species Rhynchonycteris naso. Next base: position 292,910,395 of record CM072995.1, on the reverse strand, counting down.
ATCTACATTGAATAGCTATTGTTGAGTGTAGCCACCTTCTCTAGTTATCTTAGCTAGATCTTCGGGACAGCATGCTGCAGGTTCATCAGCACTTGCTGCTAACTTTGCACTTTTGAGTTACAGAGATGGTTTCTTCTCTTAAACCTCATGAACCAACCTCTGCTAGCTCCAGACTTTTCTTCTGCCTATTCCTTCCTCACCTGTCTCAGCCTTTCTAGAACTGAAGAGAATTGGGTCCTTGCTCTGGAATAGACCTTGGCCTAAAGTAATACAGACTTGTGGCTTTTTTGATATGCTATCCAAAACACTAAAATATTCTGTACAGCAGAAATAAGGTTGCTTTGTTTGTGAGTTCACTGAAGTATCACTTTTACTTTCCTTCAAGTACTTTTCCTTTGCATTCACAACTTGGTGAGCTTTGCCATAAGAGGTCTAATTTGCAGCCTAACTCAGTCTTTGGCTTGTCTTCCTCATCAAGCCTAATCATTTCTGGATTTTGACTTAACGTGAGAGACGTGCTAGTCTTCCTTTCACTTGAACACCTAGAGTCCACTGAATATTATTAATTAGTCTAATTTCACTATTTCTGTGTCTCAGGCAATAAGGAGGCTCAAGGCAAAAAAGAAAGATGGGGGTACAACCAGTTTTTGAAGCAGGCAAAACATATAATATTTATTAATTTCATCATCTTATATGGGTGTGGTTCTTAGTGTGCCCCCAAATAATCATAATAGTAACATCAAATATTATTGGTCACTATAAAAATAAAAAAAAGTTTGGCCCTGGCTAGTTGGCTCAGTGGTACAGTGTCAGCCTGGCATGTAGATGTTCCAGGTTTGATTCCCAATCAGGGCACACAGGAGAAGCGACTCTCTGCTTCTGCACCCCATCTACACCCCCTTCCCTCTCTGTCTCTTTCTCTCTCTCTCTCTCTCACCTTCTTGTAGCCATGGCTCAATTAAGTTGAATGCATTTGCCCCAGGTTCTGAGTATGGCTTCATGGAACCTCCATCTCAGGTGCTAACAAAAGCTTGGTTGTGAGCATGGCCTCAGATGACCAGAGCATTGGCTCCAGGTGGGGTTTGCCAGGTGTATCCCTGTTGGGGTGCATGTGGGAATCTGTCTCTCTATCTCCCCTCTTCTAGCTTGGAAAATAAATAAATAAATAAATTTAAATAAATAAATGTAAAAAATAAAAATGTTTGAAATATAAGGTGGGTCAAATGTTGGTTTACAGCTTTGAGCACATGAAATGCAGAGTTTTTTTTCTAATATTATTATTTATTAATTATTGTATTATTTCTCTTACAAACAACTAGAAATCTTCCTTTACCCCATGCTGTATGGTTAGAAATACCAATATGTAAGAGAGACACAAAGTGAGCAAATGCTGTTGAAAAAATGTGCCAATAAACAGTGTTACCTCAAACCTTCATCTTGTAAAAGAACACAGTATCTGTGAAGTGCAGTAAAGCAAAGCATAAAGCATAATAAAGCAAGGAATGCCCATATACTGAAGCTTCTCAGAAAATGTTGTGCAACAAAACATACATTCTGCACATTCTGAATATCCATCAGTCTGAAATGTCCTTGCCAAGACCTGCTGATTTGTCAAACTTTGACTTCACCTTCAAGATCCAGCTTAAATGGCCATTCCCCAGAGAAGTTTCCCATGGCCTAGAGTCCACCTGCTCAATACAAGCAAATTGTATTAGTCCTTCTGCTGGGTTTCAGTAATATATTATTGTCTTCTACACTATATCAAATATAAGGGTATCACAATTATTTGTTTACGTTTCTCCTCCAGCCTGCTCAGTTCTTCACATTTGGTGTATATACAGTGTCAAGACCATAGAGAATTCTTAATCTGTATTGATATAATTAATTTCTGTTTGATTGATTCATTTTTATACTTACTATAAAACTTAATCACTTTATTTTCTCCTGGGATACTGAAGACATATAGAGATAACATAGTTCAAGTTGTCTAAGGAATATGTTTCCACATTAGATATAAGGCTCATGTTACATTGGAAATAAGAAATAAGAATGAATTATATTTAAATATTTCAGATAAAACAAATATGCTTATTTCCAAAAGGTTGGGAGGACTAGGCTTGATCATTTTTCTAATTACACTTCATTGCTAATTATTTTAAAATAACATATTTGTTAAACATCTAGTACTTACCTGCCACCAGCAAATGTGGCTCATTATCTTATCAGAAGAGTAGAGTTGCCCATAGGTATTACCCTTTCTATTGCTTTCTAACATTTTTACTGGGCTCTTTTCTGACTAATCAATGTAGCTGTTTTCACACTTGCAGTTGCTGGTATCATTTAATATTCCTTCATTTCTCATTTGAGTTTATGATCTCTTGTTTCCATTTGGTTTCAATAATCATTTATAAGCTGATTCTAAATAATGGTTCATCATTTGCTTTGTTAGAAATCCATTTGCTGTTCTCTGAGTTAGGTTTGGCCTCATTCCTCCTTATAATTTATTGGATATTGGTATATGACATTATTTGTCACCATTATCTGGAACTTCAGTGCTATGTTCAGGGCATATAAAATGATACTCTCCATCTATAGATCATTCAGTATTGTCTTAACTTTGGGGTAGTGTTTTGTTGAATTAGGAAAATAGATGTGGATAAATCATCCATAGCTCAACAAAAATCAGATTAAATCCAGGATTTTCATAGTAAAGATACAAAATAACAGCCATTATGACAATACTGGCCTTGAAAATTGAGATACTTTACCCTTCAATATGGTATTCAAGATATACCATTTCAATTCTTCTATTCAATATAAATGGAAATAAAATTTCTTCATATTTCACTCCTTATGACAGTGGTATTTTCCCATCTTTTTTAAAGATCACATATTCATCTGAATTTGGACTTAGAACCTGTCAAAAGTCTGATTTTTGCCTGTTTTATTATTTTTTTCTAATTTATTTGAAAATATAAAATGAATTTTGCTTCTATTAAGGTTTATATCTTCAATTCTGGAGGATAAAATAACTAAATTAGGTATTCAGCCTTTCTTTAATTTTCCTGTTATTTCTATAATTTTCATCAATCTAATCATCAATTATATCAAAAATAAGAAATATTATAAATTAATATTTTTTTACTATCTGGGCAGTCAGAGGTATATTTTCAGCTCTTAAATCTTTATCTAGACAAAAATAATAAAATGATCACTTGTTTGAAAAAACAAAATATGTTTTTCTTTTTTTTATTTTTTAAATTAATTTCTAGAGAAAAATGCAGGGGCATAGAGACAGAGAAAGAAAGAAAGAAACATTGATTTGTTGTTTTACTTATTTATGCATTAATTGGTTGACTCTTGTATGTGCCCTGATCAGGCATCAAGCCCACAACCTTGACATGTGAGGACTACTCTCTAACCGACTAAGCTACCTAGCTAGGACTCAAAATATGTATTTTTAAAACCAGGTGGGATTTAGGTCAATACTTTTCAGTTTTAAAGGGCATGAAAATAAGCAGGAACCTGGTTTCCTAAACTTAAAAAAAAAAGCAACACACAAGAATCCAAACAATTTGGGGAAGGAAAAGAAAAAATATTGTATATTTTCAACTTTCCAGTCTTACTAGATTGTATACTAAGAATGGCCTATGGTGTTGTGACTTCATATCTATAACTGCAGGGAAAGGTGAAGAAATTGTAAATCAATCCAAATATTTTGATAAAATTAACATTGTTACTAAAATATATACAATTACTTACACATATGTAAATATATAATATTTTAAGTAAAATATATATTTCACGTACAATGACATAAAGTATATGATACATAAAAGACCTAGAGTAGAGGAACTTCATATTTTATTAAATGTGTTTTCTATTCTCTCTTTGCTTTTACATAGAAAGCACTAGCCCTACACATATGTATAACAGGGAAGTTATAGAAGATAAAAATTTATCTCCATTTAAATATTCAGGCCACTATAGGTGTATGGGAAGCTTATAATGTGAAATTAATTGCTAGTGTAAACCAATAAATTTAGAGTGTTTCAAATGTGAATTTTATTTCAAACTGGAAACACATAAAAAATATGTACTCATTTATTCATTTAAAAATATTAGAGAGTACCAACTGTGTGCCAGGTAGTACCGTTTTTCCGCATGTATAAGACACACCTCTTTTCGAAAAATTTGGGGTCTAAAACCTGGTGCGTCTTATACAGTGGTTGTAGAAGTGTGACATTTCAAATGCCATAGATGGAACTGAGGATGAGCAATATAGAAAGACAGTGATTTATCATCAGACACAGATGAAGACAAGCTAATGGATGGGAGTTTTGACAGTGATGAAGAGTTTTATGAATTTTATGATGAAAAACACATGAGTTCAATAACTTTGTGTAATACATTTTTTCAAATTTTGGACCCCAAAATTAAGGTTCATCTTATACATGGGAGTGTCTTATACATAAGGAAATATGGCATTCCAAATACTGGGGTTCTTCTGGGGAAGAAACAAAAAAATTACATAGTAAATAAATTGAAATCTAAAATATTCAGACTATTAAGTGAAAAAATTAGGATTTTTTCTGTTTAATCATTATCTTACTTTATCCACTTAATGATACTTAAATAAAATCTTAATCATTAAAAAATTATAAGCATAAATGAAGTGTTCAGGGGGTAGAAAGCACAAACCTGTTTGTTCACTTACTAGGAACTTACACAAGCCACTTTGTCATATGGGCATTGGTTCCACTGGTGAATAACAGTACAATATCAGGTTGATGGGAAAATGCAATCAGGAAATAATTCAAATACTCTGTGAGAAGTACTTTAACAAAAGAATGCAAAGGATGACATGGGAGTAAAGAGAGCAAAGCAGTACCTGAATTTGTGATAGCCATTCTTCCAACAGTATAAGGAATGGATCCGCGAGAGTTGGGAATAGAGCCAGAGATACCAGTTAAAAGGGTATTATAAATATCCCTGTGAGAAATAATGGGTCCCTAAACACAGTCACACACAATGAATTTGAAGAATAAAAGGCTGACTTGAGGGATATTGAATAGGTAGAATTAACAGAACTTGGTTGATAAGTGGATAATGTAAAGTGAAATTGAGGGAGAGAGAGTCATGCAGGTTCATATTGGATTGGTGTGTCATCAGTAAGATAGAAAAAGCAAATGGAATGAAATAAGAGGGATAAGAAAATGAGCAGGCTAGGAAGGGATTTGAATTATAAGTACCTTTGGAATATCCACCTGTAAAAATTCTATATGCAATTGGATATATAGTCTGGCATTAAGGAAAAAGAATGGTGGTAATGATAAACATTTTTGAGTTATTATTTATTCACGACATATTTATGGAGTGCCTACTATCAGACATATACTTTTCTCAGTGCTGGGAATTCAGCAGTAGACAGAGCAAAGTTTCTTCATCAAATAATTTATATTTTATTGAAAGAATCTGGAAAAAATTTTGAGTATGTAATTTGTCAGATTGTTTTAAATAGAATCAAGAGAAAATAAAGCAAAGCAGGGTGAATGGGATAAGGGGTACCAGAAATAGGGATGATAAGGGTTTCTAATTTATATAATGTGATCAGAAAAGATCTGTTCATATGAGAAAGAGCAGAGATTAGTGTGACTCACATTGTGTGAGCAGGAATAAGGGATGTGGTCACAGAGATGGTCAGAGGCCAGAATATGTAAAATCTTACAGGTTATTGAAATACTTTAGTTGTCAATGTGAGTCAGATTAGAAGTCTTTGATAGGTTAAGGAGAGGAGCATGATCTGATTTATTTTCTAAAGGATTATTATTACTACTGTGTTGTAAATAATGAGCAGCTATAGTCTGATCAGGTAGTGGCACAGTGGATATAGCATCAGCCTGGGATGCAGAAGGCCCAGGTTCAAAATCACAAGGTTATCAGCTTGAGTGCAGGCCCAGCAGCTTGAGCTTGGGATCATAGACATCACCCCATGGTCACTAGCTTGAGCCAAAAAGGTTGCTGGCTTGAGCACAAGGTCGCTGGCTTGAGCAAGGGGTTACTTGGCTTGAGCTCCCCCCTCCCCCGGTCAAGGCACATATAAGAAAGCAATCGATGAACAACTAAGGTACTGCAACAAGGAATTGATGGTCCTCATCTCTCCCTTCTTGTCTTTCTATCCCTCTCTCTGTCTCTGTCTCTCTCTCTCACACACACACATTAAAAAAAAGAAATAATAATAAAAAAAGAATGAGCAGCTCTGGTGTTTATAGTTGTGAAGCAGGGAGACAGTTCAGGATGCTATTGTGTAAACTTAGGCGAGTAAAAAAAAGCAACTTGGACCAGAATGTTTGGTAGTAGAGGTAATAAGAAGTGGTGTGGTTCTAGACAACTTTTGAAGATAAATGATAGAATTTGATTTATTGAAACTGGAGTCTGAGAGAAAGAAAAAAAGTATAGGACAACTCTAGGATGCTGATGTAAAAAATTTGAAGAACCAAAAGAATGGAACTTATACCTTTACTGAATGGGCAAGTTTGCAAAAAATGTAGGTCTGGGAACCTGGGGAAAAGTGAGAGCCCTATGCATATGAGAATATCTAGAGGCAGTTGAATAGATGAGATGGGAACAAAGATGAAGTAGGGCTACAGACTTGGAGGTCTTAACATATAAACAGACTAAGACAGACAGTGAGATTAACACATTGTTGGTCCTGGTGAGACTGAAGTCCTGATAGATGTGGGGTACAGAAGAAAGTAAGATGGAAGGATCAAGATGAAATTCAAGAGCAGGATATTTGTAGATGAGATTATGGAAGGCTTTTAGTTATGAGTAACGACTATGGTATGAGAGGCGGGGGAGCAAAGAGCTGGGGTGGGTTAGAGGACAAGATCACTGGTGCAGAGGGAAGAAAATATGAGGTCAGAGAAATAAAATAATTGTCTTCATGGTATTAACATCACCAAGCATTAAGATACGAGTCATGTGAGAAAGTGAGATGAGCTAGGTGCTAAAATTTTCAAGAAATTAAAGGAACAGAGAGGCTATGCTAACTTTAAAATAAACGGTCAGTGGAGATATGGTCAGGGCACATAACAGTCAAAGCTGGGTGTTTTAGTGAGCAGAAAGTGAGGTGTTCTGGAAGAAGCAATCAGAAACCAGAAATCCCCTACCCCACATCTGTTGTCCCTGTGGTATGAGTGTTGATGTAGGGGAAGCAATCTCCACATCAGAATGCTATAGGGGAGGTAGTGTCAGAAGGGCAGAACTGGGTTTCCCTTAGAGCAAAATGGTGAAGGAAAACTTGAGAGAAATATTAAAGATAACAGAAGAGTGTGATGATCAGCTGTTCATTTCCAAAGGACACATGTGTTTTAGAAATTGGAAAGGAATGAAACTTGGGGGTAGAAGGGGTAAGATAAGAGGACCACGTGGTGTTTAAAGTCCAAGGAATAAGGGAGGACCTAGAAGTTTTAGAATTGTAGGGCCTAAAGAAGCAGGAAAAGAGAGCCAAATAAGATTAGCTTATTCCTGAGGATGTTGAAGTAGAAAGTAGAAGTGAGAATGCTTATTTTGAGGGCAGAACAGGATGGAGTGCTATGCAGGAACACACAGAGCTCGGGGGCTTCTTCTGGACCTCCGCTTCCTGGCTAGCCGGAGGCATTCCTACCATGAGCACAGACATACATTCTTTTGACTCCTGCTAATAGTGGCTTGCAGTGGGAGCTGCATTTAGCAAGGCCTTAAAGATAGGATAACTATGTACCTCTGTGTACCCCTTAAAGCATTTTGTCCCAATTGTGTACCTGTCATCTTACAGTAAAACATCTTAAGAAACTATTAATTTTGTATCCTCAGTATTTAGCAAAGTGCCTGGCACAGAGTATTCTCTAAATCTATATTTATTATATAAATGAAAAAGATAGTATAAGAAAACATCAACCTGACAGGGTTATTTAAATGATTAAGTTAAAGAGCATATGTGTTGTTTATGGCAATCTGAAAATTGTTTTATACATACGCTGTAATGTTATGTGTGATGAACTCCTTCCCCGGCTTTATGTTTTTTCCCAGTTACATTTGTTAATGCATCTAACACTGAGGCATGTTTCCTTAATCACATCTGTATGGAAATATCACTATTCTCCACCACATTATCTGAGTATTAAACATATTAGAAGAGTATTTTGATAATTAAAGCTAGTTGAACCCTGAAAGCTCTAAAAGCCTCTGCCTCAGTAGGAGACAAGGTCTTCCTTCCAGCCAACGTTAATGATTGAAGAACATTAAGTTTTCTATGTAAAATCTCAAACATGTCTCATAACAATATTTTATCTGATGTATCTCCTCAGGCAAGGGAAATAAACAAGTGAGACTACATCAAACTAAAAAGTTTTTGCACAGCAAAGGAAATCATTAACAAAATGAAAAGACAACCTACTGAATCAAATAGCAAACTCTGAAAAAGGCTTAAATCCAAAATTTACAAGAAACTTATAAAACTCAACTCCAAAAAAACCAAACAATCTGATTAAGAAATGGGCAAAGGACCTCAATAGACACATCTCCAAAGAGGACATACAGATAGTCAGTACACATACGGAAAGATGCTCTGTGTCACTAATCAGAGAAATGCGAATTAAAATCACAATGAAATATCACCTCACACCTGTCAGAATGGCTGAGAACAATGAATCAACAGTTGGTGTTGGTGAGGATGTTGAGAAAAGGGAGCCCTGGTGCACTATTGGTGAGAATGCAGACTAGTGTAGCTACTGTAGAAAACAGTATTGAGTTACCTCAAGAAATTAAAAATGGGACCAGGTGGTGGTGCAGTGGATAGAGCATCGGACTGGGATGTGGAAGACCCAGGTTCGAGACCCTGAGCTCACCAGCTTGAGCGCGGGCCCATCTGGCTTGAGCAAAAAGCTCGTCAGCTTGGACCCAAGGCCGCTGGCTCCAGCAAGGAGTTGCTCAGTCTGCTGAAGGCCCGTGGTCAAGGCACGTGTGAAAAAGCAATAAATGAACAACTATGGTGTTGCAACGGCAACGAAAAACTAATGATTGATGCTTTTCATCTCTCTCCATTTCTGTCTGTCTGTCCCTGTCTATCCCTCTCTCTGACTCTCTGTCTGTCCCTGGAAAATATTAATAAATAAGTAAATAAATAAATAAAACATTTTAAAAGAAATTAAAAATGGGACTGCATTATGACCGAGCATTTCCACTTCTGGGAATATATCCAAAGTAACCTTAAACACTAATTCAACATAATCTATGAGGCCTTGGCCCATTGCCCAGTGGATAGAGCGTCAACCCAGTGTGTAGATATCCCAGGTTCAATTCCCAGTCAGGGCACACAAGAGAAGCAACCATCTGTTCCCCCCGCCCCTTACCCCTTCTCTCTCTTTTCCCCTACAGCAGCCAGTGGCTTGATTAGTTCAGTTAGTTTAAGTGTTGGCCCAGGTATGGATAGCTCAATTGGTCTGAATGTCAGTCTCAGGCACTGAGGGTAGCTTGGTTGATTCAAGTATTGGCCCTAGATGGGGGTTGGCTAGTGGATCTGGCTGGGGCACATGCAGGAGTCTGTCTCACTATCTCTCTTCCTCTCACTTAAAAAAAGAAAAGAATATATGCACACCTATGTTCATTATAGTGGTATTTATAATAGTCAAATATTAGAAGCAGCCCAAGTGTTCATCAGTAAGTGAGTGAATAAAAAGCTGTGGTACATTTACACAATAGGATACTACCCAGCTGTAGCAAAGAAGGAAATCTCACCTTATGTGACAGTATGAATGGACCTGTAGAGCATTATGCTAAGTGAAATAAGCCATTCAGAGAAAAAACAAATACCATATGATTTCACTTATATGTGAAATCTGATGAACAAAATAAACTAACAGACAAAATAGAAACAGACTCATAGAGAGAAGAAAAGACAGACTGCTGTCAGAGGGGATGGGCATTGATGGGCTGGTAAAAAAGGTGAAAGGGTCAAGAAAGTAAAAGGAAAATTTACAGACACAGACAACAGTGTGGGGATTGTAAGAGGGAAAAGGAGCTGGAAGAGGTGGAGGAGGTTATGGGGGATAAATGACTTGATGTTGAGCGGTAAACACACAATGCAATATACAAAAGATGTATTGCAGAATTGTGCACCTGAAGCCTGTATAATTTTATTAACCAATTTTACCCTAAAACAAATTAATAAAAAATAAAGTAAAATAAAAATAACATGAACTAAAAACAGAAAAATGGAATTTACAGTGTGTCCGTAAAGTCATGGTGCACTTTTGACAGGTCAACTGGTCAAAAGTGCACCATGACTTTACCGACACACTGTATAGAGGAAAGTCTAGTTTTGCAGGGAAAGAGGAGGAGTCTCATTTTCTTTGGTATCAGACATTAAATACTCCATCTGTATAGTCTGCAGTCTCCCTGGACAGAAAGACAATGTGCAGCTGGGCCAGCTCCTGGAGCAAGGCCTCTCTGGTTACAAGAAAAGGAGATGAGGCCCTGGCTGGTTGGCTCAGTGGTAGAGTGCCGGCCTGGCTTGTGGCAGTCCTGGGTTCAATTCTAGGCCAGGGAACACAAGAGAAGCACCCATCTGCTTCTCCATCCTTCTCCTTCCCTTTCTCTCTACTCTCTCTTCCCCTCCTGCAGCCAAGGATCCATTGAAGCAAAGGTGGCCCCGGGCACTGGGGATGGCTCAATGGCCTCCTTCTCAGTCTTAGAATGGCTCTGGTTGCAGTGGAGCAATGCCCCAGATGGGTGAGCATCGCCCCCTGGTGGGCATGCCATGTGGATCCTGGTTGGGCACATGTGGGAGTCTGTCTGATTGCCTCCCCGCTTCTAACTTCGGAAAAATACACACACACACACACACACACACACACACACACACACACACACACGTGATGGAGGTGATGCCTGTGAATCTGAGAGTTCAAACTGCATATATTCTCTGCACCAAACTTTTGAGGATATGGGACCCATTCTTTTCACGTATTTCCTTTTTGCTGTTTTTAAAATTAAAACTAAAAATACCCTTGAAGCTGTCTCTGCTGGGGCAAAAGAAATGAGGATAAATTGTGTTTGTTCCTGCATGAGCTTCAGCTTTCAAGGAGAAGGGATACAATGAAGCCAGAATGGCGCTGGCAAGGGATATCAGTAGGGAAGAGCAGATCATGTGAGTCCAGCTTTTTTCTCTCAGCAAAACATGGGCTCAACGGGTAAACAGTCCGAAGGCTGATTCTCATTTTTTTAGTTATATTGCAATTTCTGATTTTATCTTCCTAAAAACAATGGCATTTCTTTACATCATTCTCTCTAATGATTCTCTGTAAACAATTTTTATTAAAGTTTAAAAAGAATATATTCATAAATGACCAATTCAGGTTCATTCACAAATAATACAGGATTTTATTAAATACTATTTTAGCATCTTCTTAGATCAATGTTCATAAACCCACCCCTCAAATATGAACATGTGGTCTAAGAAAACAAATGAATTTTGTGCTTCAACAAATTTAAATAAATTAGATTAACAGTTAAATAGCTTTCTTATGTGAGAATTTTTGAACCTTTTAATATTGCGTTTGCTGTATGATGAGCCATCATACAGTGAGATTTAACATGAAATCTTAACACTTACTTAATCTCAGGAATACCTTTCTTGAAATACCTGTTAACAATCTAGATGTAATCCACAAAATACAATTGACAACTGCTAATCTAGGTGATTGTGCAATATTTTTATCCTTTAGCCTAGTAAAGTGAGAAATTATTTTATTTTTTATTCTCATATTTCAGAGTAAAACCCTCTATTTGGTTATGTTTAAAAACTTGATTATTCTACAGAATTCAGTTTGCTAATACAACTATCTGTCTATCTATCTATCTATCTATCTATCTATCTATCTATCTATCTATCTATCTATCATCTATCTAGTTTACCTACCTGCATACCTACGTATCTATGTATCTAAGTGAAATTGGTCTGTATTGAATTCTTTCATTTTGCCTTTGTCAAATATGGGTGTCAGGGTCATACTGTCAACTTCACATAATGAACTGGAGACCCTTTGTTTGGAGATATTTTAAATAACATTTTGTTAACATTTGGACAGTCTGTTGACTCAGCCAACAGCTGTGTGATTATGGGCAAGTAACAATTTTCTGATGGCTCATTGTTTATAAATATATGAGGAGAATGATATTTACTCCATAGAGTTCTTACAAAGAGTAAATGAAATTATGCCTGTAAAGAAAGCATTTAGGAAATAATCTGGCACCTAACCACCAAATAAACATTACCTATTGCCATTATTATCATTCAGAACAAGGTTATTTTTGTCACCCATCACCAATCACATATGCCTTATATGTCATATTGAAGAAAGTTTTATTTTTTGGTATGAGTGGGTGTGGCATTCCCAGACCTCTGGCCCATTCATTTGTTGAGGACTAATCTTAGCCCAGTGAATGCGGAGGGGTTTCAGCTTCTGAAGAGTCACTCTCATCCTGAGAGGTGTTTTTCTGACGCATAGGCAGCATGTGTGAACATACAGTTTGTCTTTAGATGAAAAGTGTGAGTTGACAGGAGTACCTAGGAAGTGATCATTGCTTAATAGGTTTCCTTAATGACCAGTCAATTAAGAACTTGTATTTGCAAAGTGCTTTTCCATCACTGTTTTTCTTTCAATTCTCTGAGCCATTACTATCATCTTACTGATGAAACAGAGATATGGGAAGGCTTATTGACTCTCTTTCGGCTACATGGTCTGAAATTCCAGGCACTCTTGGGATTTGGGTTTCAATATTCCTGCTATCTAAGCAAACTGGGTTAGTGTCTACACTCAAGAGATAAGAAAACTGAATGCAGCCTGATCACAGACTGAGAGGCCTAGGGCTTTGGTCTGTAAAATACTTTTGTGATTGTCCCCAGATGACTTCATTAATAGCCTTTCTCTAAAAGTCATTATTTGCTCATTAAATTATTGGCTAGTATCAGAAACAGACAGAGTGGAATAGAAGAGCTTTATAATTTTAATGCATAAAATATTCTAGTGCAAGCATCATAAGACTGAATCCTGTGCACCTGAATCTTTCTCATTCTTTGCTGCTTGGTAATGGTGTGGGGACAGACAGTGTCACAGAAAGAGCAGAGGAAATCCAGACAGGCCATTGTTCCACTTGTCTTGGGGCCTGTCTCTACAACTCTGCCACATTAAAAAAAAGAAGAAGACTTAATCCTTAAGTAAAATGAAATGTTCTTTAGCTTCTCTGTAAATACAGCAGTTGGACAGGGATGTGATTACCTTGTAGGCCACAAAGGGATTTTTGGTTTCTTGTGAAGGAAATAGCCAACAATAATAATGTTTAAAGGTTTTAAATTCAGGGCTCAGACACGAGTAACTGTATTACAGTTTTTCTCATATAAATACCTCTTATTAAATACTGAAAGAGTCTTACCTGTGGTGAAACAATGGATGGAACATTGACCTAGAATGCTGAGATTGCTGGTTTGAAACCCCAGATTACCCAGTTAAGGCACATACAAGAAGCTGCTACTACATAAATTGATGCTTCCTACTCCCCCATCACTTCTCTCTCTCTCCTCTCTCTAAAATCAATAAATAATCTTTTAAATAAATAAATACAGAAATAAGAATAGCCCAAAATATATAGTGATTATATTGGATGGGGAATTATGTATTTTTTATATATATATTTTAATTTCCATATATTATAATGAATATATATTAACTCTACATATTGCAAACATGAATATATACACAAAAAAAATATTTTCAAATATTCTTTAGGTTTTATCTGTTGTGTTTATCTTAAAGAGGCCTGAAAGTATAATTTTAGTAATTATAGAAACAATTCTCTAGATTCTTTTATTTATTTATTTATTATTGATTTTTTTTATTTATTATTGATTTTAATTTATTGTGTTTACATAGATTCCAGTGTTGCCTTGAATGCATCTCCCCTCCCCCGTATTTCCCTCAACATCTCCCTTTCCCTAGATTCTTTTAGAAAACATCCTCTTATTGAAGTTTGATCTTTACTCTTGGATCTAAGCTTTATAGGGACAAATGAAATAAGATTTATATCAGTCTCTATGACAAATTTTGCAGTTCAACATAAACATATCACAGAATGTGTAAATACTATCCTTAGTAAGTAGATCTTATTCAATATTAAAAAATATTGTAATATAGTTAAAAAGATTTTTTCTGTGGCCATTTTACATGAAATTTATTTTTTTCCTGATATATTTTTACCTTTGGGCTAATATCAAAGGGTATATTGATTAGACAAGTGGAGATTTAAATGTTATGAACAATATTTGACAATGTATTGGTGAAAATGTATCAAGTGTCAGTTCTGTATAAGATGCCACAATAAACAGTGTGGTAAATAAAATATAAGGTATAGTCTGTATCCTCACCACTGCCTATAATATTAGGCCTTCTCATCTTTGCTAGGCTATTTCAGTAACCTCTTAAATGATCTCTCTGATATTATGCTGCCATATTTAAAATGTAAATGTGGTCTTTTTTAAGTCTCCTCATCCTTCCCTCCTTTCAGGATAAAGTCCAAACTCTCTAGCATGACAAAATAGATCATCTCTGATCTGACCAATCTTTTCAACTTCATCCTTTACCTGCCCATCTCGTATTAACTTTGGAGCAAGGCAGAACTGCTGGAGCTTCCTCACATTCCAGGCAATGCCATAGCTCCATGAATCTGGCCTATACTATTTCCTCTGGTTTTCATACCGTTCCCACTCACGAGGGAAGGAAGTGAGCACTCCTGGTCTTTTTCTATACCTTCTGCAAGGGATGAGTAGAGGCTTATCTGATTGTTGAGACTGAGAGCCAGACATGTACTGAGTTAACATGTTAAAGGTCACTGTTCATATGTGATTTCTCATGGTAACTTGCCCCAGTTCTTTACCCTAGGTTTAATGATTCTAGCCCTTTCATTTTAAACCGGAATCACCTGGATTGGCAGCTCAGCCTATAACTGGGTCAGCTCTGCTTGCAAACCCTGCTTTGGTGACATGTCACCATACTCTTCAGTCTAGCTCTTCTAGAGACTTTATATCTGAACTGTGTGGGAAATAGAGGCCAGGTATTTCTGTTGTAGCTGATAGCAGTGAATACTTTTGTTGTAGTAGTTTTGTCACTTATTACTATATAATATAAATATATTTCTTTGTTTGGTGATGCTTTTTTTATTTAGTGATAAATCTTTTGACATAAATAAGTTGAAAAAAGAAAACCCAAAGTGAATGTTTAATGAAAAATAAGTACTAAATTTCTGTTTCTTAAGAAAATTAATGATTAACATGTAAGTTGTACAAAATATTTGTTGATATTTACCAAGAGTACTGCTCAGCACTAAAAAATTGGGAGGTAAAATGTGCTGATGAAACTCTCCCATCACCACAAAGGTTAATAGGCCCTGGCTGGATAGTTCATTTGGTTACAGTTGGTTACAGCATCATCTCACTGAACTTGGGAGTTTGATCCCTAGTCAACGCACATACAAGCATCAACCAATAAATGCATAAATAAGGAACAACAAATGATGTTTTCCTCTCTCTTTTTATCTCTCTTTCACCCTCTTCCTCTCTTTCTAAAATCAATCAATAAATATATTTATTTTAAAAGTTAGTAGATTTTAGGACGATTGTGTCCAAAGATAACAAACATATGTAGCTCCTGACTGTGCATCCACATATTCTATGAAGCAACACTTTTTATTTAGATAAATGTCTGTTCTTTTAAATTAACTTAACTCACTTTCTATTCCACATTTTCTTTTTAAAGTACAAAAAGTTAAGCTGTAGCTTTAATGTGTTGTCTCCATTAGTAGCAGAAGAATTTTGAAAAAGGTTGAATGATGCTATTTTTATAAAAAATGTGGTAAAAAATTCATATCAATTAAGTTTATTTGAGACCCTGGCTGGTCAGCTCAGTGAATAGAGAGAGCATTGGGCTGGTGTGCAGATATTCTGAGGTCAATCTCTGGTCAGGGCACACATGAGAAGCAACTATCTGCTTCTCTCCCTCTCTCTTTCCCCCTTCTCTTCCTCTTTTCCTCTTACAGCCAGTGGCTTGATTGGTTCAAAAATTGGCCCAGGCACTGAGGATAGCTCGTTGGTCCTGGTGTCAGCCTCAGGTGCTCAAAATAGCTCAGTTGATTTGAGCATTAACCCTAGACAAAGTTTGCCAGGTGGATCCAGGTCAGGGCATATCTGGGAGTCTGTCTCACTATCTCTCTTTCTTTCACTTACAAATATTAAGTTTATTTGAATAATTAATATCTTTAATTGATTATCTATTAATTAATATCTTTCATTTAAATTATGAAATCAAAGTATAGCTATTGATGATCCATTCTGTTGAGGATAAAATATCTGATACCATTGTGAATGCTATTGTAAATTGTAAATAGAGTTTAAAATTTCAAAATTAAAGGTAAAGATTTTTGCATCTGAATTTATGAATATACATTTTGGTGTAGCATAATGCCATGATATAAATGATATTCTCTATAAATTATTAATCCTATAGGACTCTCTAAAATTTTATATAGAACACATGTAATTTAGAATTTAATCCAAATGAACTGTTATAGTTCATGAATATAAATAGAAGAAAAGTACTAGGAGTGGAGAAAATAAACATTATGAAAATATTTAGTCTTCAATATATATACATATCAATACCACCCCCAATACAATTGAGGACGTCTTCCTCTTAGCAAATGTACTTTGAGCCTATCAGGTTTCTTAGGACCTACGGAGAGAGCATTTTCTCAATTAAATATATTATGGTCAACTAAAATCTCAATTTAAGATATCAAGAATTGAAAAAAATGCATTCATTAGGAAAACACAAGTGAAAAGTATTAAACATATATGTAACCAAGCAACTGAGTAAAATACATGACTATATACCCAGAATTATTACTCTGCTTGTGTTATTTTTAAATTCCCTTAAAAGAAATATTAAATATTTTAGATTTAACTTTAATGTATGTGGCCATATGCTGTGTTTGATTTTTGAAAGAATTTTATTTTTAAAACTGGCTTTAAAATAGAACTACTTTATAGACCTTCCAATACATACAAAGTCAATTTCAATTATTTATCTATGTGCCTTTATTCTCTCTCAAAACTGTCCTAAATTGGATTATTAACTATATGGTCAGTCTCCACAAACATGGAACATTCAGAAAATCAGTAGAAATGTGATCCACACAAGCAGAAAAACAGTGAACCAAACAGAATTTAATTCCCTGGTTGCACTTGGCTAAAGCTTTTCATGTATCCCTTGTAAGAAAATAACTAGATGTTAATAGCAGAATTGCAATTATATGAACAGAATTTTTGTGTCTTCACCAAAATTCATACATTGAAGCCTTAACCTGCAATGTAATAGTATTTGGAGGTGGAACCTTTGGAAGGTTTAGAGGAGGCCATGAGAATGAGCCCCTATGATGGGACTAGTATTCCTATAAAAAGGGGGGGGGGAGAAAAGAAAACCCAAAGTGCTCTCTCTTTATACCATGTGAGGACACATTGAGAAGCCAGTTCATTTGCAAGCCAGGAAGAGTGTCTCTACCAGGAACCAAATCTACAAGCACCTTGATCTTGGATTTTCTGGCCCTAGAACTGTGAGAAATAAATACCTATTGTTTAAAGCACCTGACTATAGCAACTTATTGAAACAGTTTGAACTGACAAAGACATGCATATTATACTGAATATAGCTATTAGATATAATTGTATATATAAATGCACATTATTTTCATTCAACAGTGTAAGTGGAATTCATGATAAATGTATGTACATATGATGTTCCTGGCAATGTCTTAGGCACTGGGAAACAGCAATGAGTGAGGGACAAAAATCTTCATCTTCACTGAGTTTTAGTTTATGAATGAAGAAATTGAAAGGAGCAGATAGTCATGAAAACAAAATTAAATATAGAAATACTGTATTATACTAAGTGCTAAAATATTAAGAGGGGATTGGATGTTTAGATGTGTTGGCCAAGGGAGGTGTTACTGAGATGATTCTGAAAAGGGCAGAAGAAGAAAGACCAAGCAGGACATAATCCAAAGATTATGGAGATTTGGGCCAAAGATTGAGGGCCAAAGGCAAGGATTGGTGGTTAATTGGATTTAACCAGAAATGAGATTTGTATGAGAAAAAATAAAATGAGAGAGTGACAAGGGTGTGTTTATTAAAAAGTGGTTATAATGACTGGACATAAAATTTAAATTGGGAGAGGAGAGAATTGAGGAAGTGAAGGTGGCAGGGACCGATCAGTGTATCCTAGTTGTCTATGAATTCAAAAAGAGGGTAGGAATTTTAGTGGGATTGCACTGAATGAAAAAGAAATAGTGGTCAGAGGGTTGTTTGCTTCAAGTTGAGATTTGGAAACCAACCATTACTAGTTGCTTATTGTAGACAAGATTTTTGAGCCCAAAGTGAGAGCCACCTAATGAATACCACCTTTTAAGTGCTGCATAGTAAACTTTATGGTTGTCTAAGCAATATGCTGTACACCTGAAACCAAACAAAATAATATTGAAAGTAAACTATAATTTAATTTTTTTTTAAATTAGGTTTATTTTTGACTGGGCAAGATACCTGATATAAATGCTTGTTCAATTCTAAATGGTCCCCCTACATTAATTTAAGTGGATATTACCAAATTAATTTATTTTTATTCCACAACAGGTTCTTAAATGTATTCCAGCTATGCCTATTTCTCAGACTTTATTAAATAATCTTGGGCATTTTAGACAGAAATGCTTTTTCTCAAATCAAAGAAGACTTCATGAGTATTGTTTTCCAGAAAAGTCTGAATGCTAATTATATTTTTTGTGTACCTGTTGGGTCAACCAATGTGTTTCAAGTGTGAAAGAAGTGAGTTAGGTTTGCTGGCTTGTATTTTGCATTGGCAAAGGGGAGCTCGTGTGTGTGTGTGTGTGTGTGTGTGTGTGTGTGTGTGTGTGTGTTTGTGTGTGTGTGTGTGTGTGTTTTGTGAAAGGCTGTGGGTGCTTGCCCTCAGGGCAGCAGGTTGCAAATTGTGGATTGCCTGCCTCCATGGGGAGGGGCGATTGTTTCATATTGTTTGTCTGGGAAGAGGTATTTTGTTTTGCTTTTGGGGACCTGTGAGTCCAATGAGTCTCAGAGTGAGTCCAGTGAGTCCAGAGTGCTGAGGGGCTTGGGAGCCCTGAGTGAAACGGAAGCAGTCTTCCCTGCCTCTTTGCTCATCTGCCATTAAAGGACTCTAATAACAGAATGGCACACCACTTTCTGGCTCCACAGTTCTTTTACCGTCTACCTGAATCCAATAAGAACCTGCACAGCAACGTACACTGGCCTTACAGCACCTAAAGTGTTTTGGAATCTCTTCAGTTACATGATGACAGGTTTGATTGTCTCTTAACCTTCTGAGTATAATATGTCTTTATTCCCACATGTAAAGCTCTTGGCAAAGGGTTAGTTAGTCCTTTATCCTTAGCTCTGTTCAATAATATCTTCAGTCACAATTCTCTCCTGATCCTATCTGCTAGTTTTTCTGAAACTCTTGACCCTCCACAATAAGATTTTAACCACATCTCCTTTAGCCATAATCTTATTCCTGGAGGAAATAAGCAATCTTTAGCCTTGACCCTCTAAGTGAAATCACCAATCTGGCTTTCACACCCTCTGCTCCTCGGTGACTTGGCCACCTGCCAGAGCTGTTGTGATTCCTGCAGCTTCTCATTTGCCCTCTCCTCCCCCTAACCCCAAAGGCTTTTCAGCTGTTTCTGGTTTTCAGGCTTCACCTCCTGAAACAAGGCTCACTGTATTCTGTAAAGTTAAGAGGTAGCATTATTAGAAGCAGACATACAGATGCCGTAAGCTGATCTATTTAAAACTTTAAGGCTGATTACTGGGAGAGGCAGACCTTGAATTCAGGTCTCCTGACTCCCTGTTCCAAGCATTTTCCAATCCATAACCCATATACTGCTGAAAAACCACCCCCCTCCACACACACACACACACACACACACACACACCACAACCCCAGAAACCCACTGAATAAAAAGCCCTTACTCATGAAAACAGAAGTGATCCTAATGACAGTGTTCTCCTGCAATAGGGTGGTCTAATTAGCCTGTTGGAACCTTGATAAAGTACCGACTGTAAGATCTCTACAAGGTGGGGCTAAGGTAGGTTTACAGTTGAGAGTATGCAAAGCACAGAGTTTATTCTTATATTGTTATTTATTAATTATTGCATTTTTTCCATATAAACAACTGAAACCTACTTTTGCCCCACCCTGAATATTTATGGATTGAAAAGAAATGATTCATTATTTCTTGTGATTTTTCCCCCAATAAAAATGACATTTTTAGTCCTCTCTACTAAATGCATCTGAGTATCTTCAATATTCATAAATAGCTGTCGGAAATGTATGCAATGTTTAACTAATGTTCTCTAATGATTACTACAATTATTAATGAATGACCATTTTTAAATGACTGCTCTGTATGAGTAACATCATCTATAACTAGATATCCTTCAAAGTAGGTGAGAACATTCCTGTTTTACAGGCGAGAAAACTAAGGCTCTAAGTAGTCTCTGAGACAGAAAAGGATTTATTACATCCGCTCCTACGTACATGCCTTTCCCAAAAAACAAGATTGCTGTTATGAGGATGGCCTCATAGATTGTCTTTAAACATAAAGTATTAATTTTTAATGGCATAACCAAAAAAAAACTTCATAAAAAACAGTACAGAAAGAAATAATAAAAATGTCATTTTCTGGTCCATCTGATTTATGAGAGGCAATAAGAGGCCAGAGCAACTACGCAAACATTCTAAAATTAGAATTCCACTACAATTTCAAATAATCAAACTCTAATCAGCAAAATTCTTTACATGATATTTGTAATGTTGCCACAGGATTGCAGCATTAATATCATTAACATTATTAGGTAGTAAACCTGCAAAATTGGTTAAAATTTCTCATTTCTAAAGAACTGCTGACTAAATGAAATATAATTTCGAATTTCCTCATTAATATATTTTCCTAGGTTACAAGTACTTTAAAAAGTATTTCCTTTTAAACAAAAGATTGTGTCACATCTTTGATAATATATTTATTTTAAATTTTCAAAATTTCATTTATTTAATCAAATATAAAGAAAGACTGTATTTTTTATCTTAGCCAAACTTGGTAAAAATTTATGGTAAATAATAAACAGATTTAATTGTTTTGATCCATCTTATATTGAGCTAAAAGAAATGATAAAGATTGCCAAATTCTTTAGACAATCATAAAAGCAAAGTGACTTTAGTAATTATCAATCAAATGCCATGAATGTTTGCCTTTCTTTCTTAAACAATAAGTACATCAGTTTTCCATCTGAAAAATGGGTACATAGTTTTGGTGAGTGTGAAAAGTCTTTGTGGAGTAAAAACTATGCCAAAGTATTTTATCTAATATCAATGGTCCCTATATTATCTAGTGCCAAAATATTTATTTTTAAAAAGTTAACCAATAAATTGGTAACAACCTGCAAATTATTTTATACTAACTTTCAGTCAAATATGGAAGAGTAGCAAGCAATAAGATATTACTTCTAGGGCATGTAGATTTCAAATCTGTCCAGTACATGTCTACTTGAAATGTTTATCTGCCACTGAACTAAGCACTACCTAGTTACTTTTCATATATTAAACATAGCAATTTTACTATATTTGTTGAATAAATATGGCCACAGTTCTTGATGTGCAGATTAGTGGAAGCCAGATTTTCTTAAAATGTCAATTCCTCATAATGATATGTTTCTAGTACATAATTAAAACATAATGAATGAGTAAGAAAACAACTCATTATTCATGTGTTATATAATTGCTTATATCAAGAATCAAAAGAATATTTAAATAGATTACTGGACATAGTTTTATATAATAATAAAATCAAATAGTTGCACAATAAAAACATTTTAAAGAAATACAATTTAATACAGAATTAAAAAAATAGTGACCCAGGGATAAAGCTAATTAAAATGGGCAAGATTTCATTGAAGGAAAATAACTTATCTTCCTTATACTTATTTTAAAATCTAGAGGTTTCAAAGAAGTTTCAAGTAAATGAAAGCTATAACATATTAGTGAAAATAAAAATTTCATTTCTTAAGGATAACAATTTCAATTCATATTACTACAGAGTTTTAACACTGCTCATAGAGTTTTTGCTTTTGTTTTTCTGGAACTTGATAAGCAAATTTTAAAAATTTTATCAAAGTGCCAGAGCTGAAGGTTTGTAAAGACTCACATGAACAAAAAAAACAAGATGGAAAACTTGCTTTGTAGATGAACACAACTATAATACAATCTTAATCTTTTTTTAACTTGAAAATAAAAGGCAAAGTGAGAGGCAACAAGCATTTATTTCAGATCACAGAATTACAACTCACAGATGTAGGTGGATACCCAAATTGTGTCCTAATAAGGAGGTAAAGTCAAGGGGTTTTTATGAGAAAAAGAAAAGGAAGTGACTATGTGAACAGAGGAAAGGGATTTCTATTGATGTTAACAAACTGAGTTACTCTTTAGCAACACATGACTGGTTACTGTCTTAATTCTATCTTCAGAAGGAATGTCCATAACATACAGTTGTTTGGGGTCAGTGTTCATTTGATACAGTTCAAAGGTTATTTTGTCCAAATAATCCAAAAGTCCAAGGAACAAGATGTGAAAATAGTTCCTCTGGAATGGCTGCTCTGGCTCTATTTTAAAAATGGCTCCACTTAAATCAACCTTTTGCAAGTTATAGAATTTAGATAATGAAATCATGACACAACTTGGCTTACAGACAAATTGAACAGAATACAGACCAAAAGCAGATTCATATATTTATGGATACTTAAGGCAGAGGTGAAATTGCAGATCAATGGGATATTCAAAAACCATGTGAAAAAATAATGCTTCCCCTACTTTAAATCATACTCAAGAATATATTTGAATGGATTAAAGCCCTGAATGTGAAAGTCAGAACTATAACATTTTAGAAGATAATATAGGAGAATATCCTATAAACTAGGAAAGAGTATCTTAAAAAAATAAAGAAGTAAAAGGCAAGAAGGTAGGAAAAAAGCAACCAATGAAGAACATTTTTTATCTGTATTAAATTATGAAATCTTATTTTTGAAAAGACACTTTAAAGAGAATGCTACGACAAATCTTAGAGTGGGATAAGATATTTACATCACATAACTAAAAACTATCTAGTATTCACATTTATAATCAAATAATCAAACCCTAACCAACGCAATATAAAA
Source organism: Rhynchonycteris naso (assembly GCA_037038555.1). Classification (NCBI taxonomy): domain Eukaryota; kingdom Metazoa; phylum Chordata; class Mammalia; order Chiroptera; family Emballonuridae; genus Rhynchonycteris; species Rhynchonycteris naso. Next base: position 292,887,015 of record CM072995.1, on the reverse strand, counting down.
ACAGAAAAACTAGCAAAAGTCTTGAATAGACTTTTCACAAAAGAAAAATTCCAGTGAAAAGAAGTGCTCAATTTAATATCAGGAAAATTCAAATTTAAAAAGTAATAACCATAGTATAATATCTAATACAACCTCCAATCTGGGAAAATATTCTAATAATCTGTCAATACTAAGTAATAATGGAGAAAAGGAACTCATACCTGCTGGAGAAAGAGTATATTTTCACAACCACTCTGGGAATAATGTGACCTTGTGTAGTAAAGATCTGAATGACTATCAATTTTGAAAATATGCTTCTGTGTGAACACCTAGCAAATTTCTTACACATGGACATCAGGAGATATGTGCAGTAGTGTTCATAGCAACACTGTAATAACAAAAACTAAATATAACCCAAATGTCCATCAATATTAAAATTATTAATTATAGCATATTCATATAATGGAATGCTACTCAACAATGTAGATTAATGAACTTGAAGTACATCCTGCAATGCACAGAGGTTAGCAAAAGTCAGTTTACAGTAGTTTGTATGAAAAATACACATGTAGCCTGACCGGGCGGTGGTGCAGTGGATGGAGCGTCAGACTGGGATGTGGAGGATCTGGGTTCGGGACCTCTAGGTCGTCAGCTTGAGCACGTGCTCATCTGGCTTAAGCAAAAAAGCTCACCAGCTTGGGCCCAGGGTCGTTGGGCGAGAGGTTGCTGTGTCTGCTGGGGGCCCGCGGTCAGGGCACATATGGGAGGGCAGTCAATGAACAACTAGGGTGTCGCAGCTAGGAACTGGTGATTGGTGCTTCTCATCTCTCTCCGTTCCTGTCTGTCTATCCCTTGCTCTGAATCTCTCTCTGTACCTGTATAAAAAAACAAACAAACAAACAAAACAACTCATGTAGGTTTTAACGATTGCAATAGTTTTATTATCTCAAAAGAATGTCACTGCACCTATAAACCTACTTTAGCCCACCCCAATAGATGAATCACTTAATATTAAATGAAAAGATCAAATCACAGAATCGTTCATAGTGTGGGTCCATAAAGCTCAAAAACGGGCAAAACTAAACAATATTGTTGAGGAAAGCTTATCTAGAGGCTAAAACCAAAAAGAAAGCCAAGGAATGATCATTACCAAAGTGGGAATAGTGGGTCGGGTTTTGATTGTGGTGGCACATGAAATGGAGTTTTAGAAGCACCGCCACTACTGGAGCTCCTTCCCTGCGTAGTGGTTACATGGGCGTTCACTTCTTCATGTTAGGGGTACACATGTGTTTTATGTACCCTTCTCTCTGACATAATAAGACTAATTTTTACTTTTTATTTAAAATATGTACCTTCCACCAATAGCTCTCTATTACTGCTAAGTCACCCCTGCTGTAGACTGTCCATGATGGCTTTGCCTTTTTACACTTTAGACAATTAGCTCTTTTTCTTTCCTTCTTTCTTTCTTTTTTTTTTTTTTTTTTTTTAATTTTCTTGTTGCAAAAGAAAACCTGAGTGGCACAGGTTATTAGGTTTTCTTTCTAATGATAATGGGTCGACAATATAGCACATACCAGTTACTGCTTATTCCAATGAACTTGCTGAATATTTGCAGCATTTCTTGGGTTTAAAAGACCTCTCAGATAGATATAATCTGGAGTGATAGGTGGTTCCCATGGGGAACTATTACTTTAGGCAGTATTTTTTAATTTTATTCATTTTTAGAGAGGAGACACAGAGAGAGAGGGGGGGGGAGAGAGGGAGAGAAAGGAGGGAGGAGCTGGAAGCATCAACTTCCATATGTGCCTTGACCAGACCAGTGCAGGGTTTTGAACCGGCGACCTCAGTGTTCCCAGGTCGACGCTTTATCCACTGCGCCACTACAGGTCAGGCTAGGCAGTGTTTTTTAAGTATTTTGCAATGCACTCATTTTATCACAACACACATATTGTTAAGAGATAAAGACAGATGACTTCTAAGTTTCCAGTACAAATATAATTTCAGAGAAAGAGAGAGAGAGAGGCTGAATAACTAAGGTTTGTAATCACTCCTTAAAGACCATCACAATCACAACCATAAACATTAGAAATATAAGTAAAACAAATGATGAACTGAAGAGTTCAAACATGCTAATCCATGAATTGTTTGCTAATGGAGCAAGTGGCTTTTCACCCTTCATATTAATAGTAATGTGATCTTTGAATATAATGCATGTTTCTTGGTAACTGCCTTTTTCTCTAGTTGCTAAGTAACATTTCACCTTTTATGCAAAGAGCAAGAAAGATGGTACTTACTCTGCTTTGCAAGTCATAGCCCCTGATAATTCAGTTCCTTTCTAGAATGCTAAATGAGGCTTTATTCTCACTCAAAGCAGCCAAGGGAGAGTAAATAAGACACTACTTCATTATTACCTTCATGCCTCCTACAGCCTTAGAAATATTCTAAGGTAGTATTAAATATAAAAACAACATTATTTGTAGAGTATTCGGCTCTACAAATTATCTTCCAAAAATTCTGTATTAAGTTTTATTACTTTGACAAGTTGAAAACAAAACAAAACAAAAAAGATTTCCAGCTTAGACTTTAACTAGACACATTCTTTGTTAAAAGTAATTTGAAGAAACTTAAATTAAGATTTAGTCATATACTAAGGCTGATAGAAATGTGTTTGAGCTACAATACAAGTCTCATTATAAAGATTATGTTTTATTATATTTATAATTGTTCATATGGTTTATATATTTTAAATTGTTTTATAGTCCTGTGTACTTAGTGCAGAGCACTCTTATTGCACTCATTGTAATGTTAGTAATTTAAATAAATGTTTTATATAATAAAGCAATATATATGTAAATATAGATGATCCAATAAAGACATAGATATGAAAGAACTTCTTAGATAAGGAATATCCCTGAACATTATAACTACTAATACTTATTAAGCAACTTTTCCATGAAATCAATATGTACAATATACAATTTCCTGCTTTATTACTTTAGAATTTACTTGAAATACTACAGGTTCTGAAATCAACCTCCTGGCCTACTGCATATACATTCACTCATTTTATTTCTCCTGGCATTGCTTCTTTGCCCAAGTTAACTGATACTCTAACAAAAGAATCTCTTTCCAGCTCACTGATTATTTCAGTTTCTCTAATTTAGCCTTCTCTGCTTGAAATTGTTTACTTTTCTGGGAACTTCCCTTATTCCAAAGGATTTTTTCAAATGAAAATAGTCATAATAATTATTTATTATTATGTACTGGACTCTGTAGAAAGTATTCCATATGCTTTATGTCACTTATTCCCAAACTTAAGTGAGTTATTATTTTTATATGTAATATATGTAATGAAGCAACTGAAGCTTAGGAAAAGTTGTATATGTCACCCAAAGTTAAAATGGTGCTTGAATCAAGTTCACATTCATTTGTGTGTGTGTGTGTGTGTGTGTGTGTGTGTGTGAGAGAGAGAGAGAGAGAGAGAATGAAAGAGAAAGAGAGAGAGAGAGAGAAAGGAAGGGGGGATGTAAAGCATCAACTTGTAGTTGTGTCACTTTAGTTGTTCATTGATTGCTTCTCATACATGCCTTGACTGGGGGGCTCCAGCCAAGCCAGTGACCCCTTGCTCAAGCCAGTGACCTTGGGCTCAAGCCAGCAGCCTGGGATCATGTCAGTTGTATGAGTCCATGCTCAAGGCAGCGACCTCAGGGTTTTGAACCTGGGACTTCAGCATCCCGGCTCAACACTCTATAAAATACACCACGACTGGTCAGACTAAAATACACTCTTATTAAAAGTAGTAGCTATATCTTTATTCTGAATATGCATCTTATACCACACTGGAGCCATGAATAAATGTTAAATTAAATGAAAAAATCCATATTTTACTTATAACTAGATGAAGTAGAGAAAACATGGAGAGCATAGTATAAATGAGAAATTAGAGAGAGGTCTTGAAATAAAAGTAAAAAATATCAATTTCTCTATTTTATTTTCTGTAGCTTATGATATTATAATTATAACACTAGCACTACAGATTACTTTGAGTCATAGAAAAAAGAAAGAAAATAATATTATTGATAAAAATAAAAATAACCAGATAACTTAGTAATCAATAACTAATATGATTTTTGTAGAAATATATCAGAAAACTAACAGGTAATAGTGGCAAGAACACAGAATTTACCCAGAAGATTCTGGACAATTTTGAATTCTCTAGTTACTTATTTGCACAGGTTGCTGAATTTTTTTTTTCTTTTTATTGAATTTATTGGGATGATACTGGTCAGCAAAATTATACAGGTTTCAGGTGCACAACCTACAACACATCAACTGTACACTGTATTGTATTTTCACTACCTCAAGTCAAGTTTCTGTCCCTCCTCCTTCTTTCCTCTCCCCCCCTTGCCCCAGAAATCACCACACTGTATCTGTCTGTGTCCATGAGTTTTTTCTCTTTTTTTTCTTTTTTGCTCAATCCCACCAGCTCCCAGCCTCTGCTACAGTTGTCTGTCTTATCTCTCTGTATAAGTCTGTCTCTATTTTGCTAGTTAGTTCATTTTGTTCATTATATTCCACATATAAGTGAAGTCATAAAGTACTTGTGTTTCTCTGAATGGCTTATTTCACTTAGCATAATGCTCTCCAAATCCAACTACGCTATCACAAAGGGTAGGATTTCCTTCTTTTTTTATGACTGAGTAATATCCTTTTGTGTACATGTATCACAGTTTTTTATCCACTCATATATTGATGGACACTTGGGCTGCTTCCAAATCTTGGCTATGGTAAATAATGCTACAATGAACATTGGGATGTGTGTATTCTTTTGAATTAGTGTTTTAGGTTTCTTTGGATATATTCCAGGAGGTAATGTTTTTTGAAGTATCTCCTTACTGCTTTCCATAGTGAATTCACCAGTTCTGCATTCCCACCAACAGTGCATAACTGTTCCCTTTTCTCTATATCCCCAACACTTGTTGATTTATTAATGATAGCTGTTCTAACAGGTGTGATGTGTTATCTCATTGTGTTTTCAATTTTAATTTCTCTGATAATTAGTGACATTGAGCATCTTTTCATATGTCTATTGACCATCTGTGTGTCCTCTTTGAAGAAATGTCTATTTTGGTCCTTTGCACATTTTTATTTGGATTATTTGTTTGTTTTCTGTTGAGTTTATATATTCTTCTCTTAATTTTTAATTTTTTTAATTTTTAATTTATTGTGTTGACATGGTATCAAGTGTCCCACTCAATATAACACCCTCAACCACCCCACATCATGCCACCAGTGTCCCAAGTTTTATATATTCTTTATTAATTTGAGATATTAATCCCTTGTTAGAGGTATCAGCAAATATGTTCTTCCACCCTGTGGGTTCTCTTTTTATTTATTTATTTTTATTTTTTTTAATTTTATTCATTTTAGAGAGGAGACACACACACACACACACAGAGAGACAGAGAGAGAGAGAGAGAGAGAGAGAGAGAGAAAGAGAAAGGGGGGAGGAGCTGAAAGCTCAACTCCCATATATGCCTTGACCAGACCAGTGCAGGGTTTTGAACTGGCGACCTCAGTGTTCCCAGGTCGACGCTTTATCCACTGCGCCACCACAGGTCAGGCTCTTTTTATTTTTTTAATGATTCCCTTTGTTGTTCAAAAACTTTTTTGTTTGATATAGTCTCATTTGTTCTTTTGTTTCCCTTGCCTGAGGACATATATCATACAAAATATCGCTACAATGTATGTCTGAGATTTTACTGCCTATGTTTTTTTTCTGGGATTTTTATGTCTTCGAGTCTTTTTTTTTTTTTTTTTTTAACGAGAGAGACAGACAGAGAGAGAGGCAGATAGAGGGACAGATAGGGACAGACAGAGAGGAAGAGAGAGAGATGACAATTATCAATTCTTTGTTGCTTTCTCATATGTGCCTTGACTCCAGTGGAGCCAGTGACCCCTTAATTCAGCCAGCAACCTTGGGCTCAAGCCAGTGACAATAGGGCCATTTCTGTGACCCCACACTCAAGCTATCGACTCTGTGCTCAAGCTAGTGAGCCCATGCTCAAGCAAGATGAGCCTGCACTCAAGCCAATAACATCAAGGTTTCAAATCTAGGTCCTCTGCATCCCAGGCTGATGCTCTATCCATTGTGCCAACACCTGGTCAGGGTTAAGTCTAACTTTTAAGTTTTTAATCCATTTTGAGTTTATTCTTGTGTGTGGTGTAAGAAAGTAAGCTAATTTTATTTTATTTTTTATGTATCCTCCCAATATTCTCAATACAATTTATTGAGCAGGTTATCTTTACCCCATTGTATGTTTCTATTTACTTTGTTAAATATTAATTGACCATAAAGTTGTGGGTTTATTTCTGGGTTTTTTATGCTGTTCCATTGATCTATATGTCTGTGCCTGAGCTGGTACCATGTTTTTTTTTTTTTTATTACTACGGCTCTGTAGTATAGTTTAATATCAAGTAGCATAATTTCCCCAATTTTGTTCTTTTTTAATATTGCTGTTGCTATTCAGGGTCTTTTGTGTTTCCATATAAATTTTTGTACTATTTATTTTAGTACTGTAAAACACGCCTTTATTTTTTCAACTATTTTGTAACGGGGTGTAATAGAATCAAGGGAGATATAATACATGAAATTTAGTCATGAAACCACAAAATATTATATAAATGTACAATTTTATAAGTTTAATTTACAAGCAATTTCAGTCTCTAGCTATGGGTTTCAGCCAATAAGTGTCCTAATAAAAGCAAAATGATAGGAAGATGAAAACTGTGTGGGTTAACAGATGAGGAGATAGGTTCAGGACCATGTTTGTGGCAGGAAGAATAGAAGAAATTTAAAGAGTCAATGAGAGCCAAATGAAAATGCTACATACTGTATGATTCCAACTACATGACATCTGCAAAGGCAAAACTATATTAATTATTGCTAGAAGTTTAAGATACAGGACCAGAGAAATTTTATAGCAGTGAAACTGATCTGTTCAGTACTATAATGGTGGATACATGTGATTATACATTTGTCCAAGCTCATATAATATACAACACTCAGCATGAACCCTAATGCAGGACCTTTGTGTAATCAATGGTGTTCATTGATTGTAACAAGTGTATCAGTCTGGTGAGGGATGTTGGTAGAGGGAATAGTGGTGTTTATGTAGAGAAAGGAGGTATATGGTAAGTCCCTGTACTTTCCACTCACTTTTTGTGCGAAGTTAAAGTTTATTAATTAAAAAAGAGAGAATGTGGGAGACATTGTGAAGGAATCAGAGATACGGAGTCTCATCTATCAGAAACAAATATTAACATAATAAAATAGTAATGTTATAAAAATAATAATAAAAGTACACTAAAATACAAACCTAAAGATATTGGTGCCAGTTCTGCCTCCACTGTATTGAAGTAGGTAAGTATAAGCCTCCTATGACTTGTCTCTTTTATCTGTTCTGAAGCCATAAGTTCCCAGCACCTAGATCAGTGCTTTGCACATAGGAGGTACTCAATAAACATTGACTGAATGAAAGAGTAAATGAATGGGCCATATTTCCTTCATAAGGTTGTTCCATGTAATCAGATGTGTCAAAACGGCTTTGTGAACTTTACAGAAATAGACATATAAAAATGTCTTTAACTAATAAAAAGTCCATTTTTAGACTTATTATTAAGAAAGTACCAATAAAACTCTTCAACAATTAAATAGGTTACTTTCAAAATAGTGAATTCCCTGTCTCTTTGGTTTAAATGTTTAAATTGAATGATCCTCTGTTAGAGGCAATAAAAGTAGATCCTGTTATGAGAATGGATGTGAATGTATTAAGTTTCATTTAGTTTTAAGATTCGATAATTCTTTTGTGAATGGTGCCCAGCATTTATTGAATGTTTATTGGGTTATAGACAAGGTGCTAATCACTTTGCATTCCCTCTCAATCCTTACAGTCATCTTTGATATAGATGATACTATCATATCCACAAAACAGAGGCCAGAAGTTAAGGAATTTGTCTGTAGTATATATAGGCTAGGAAGTAACTAGGAAAGGATTTGAACCCAGAGTTATCCAATTCCTGAGCCTTCACTTGAAAATCTACATCAGTACATTACACTGCCTCATTTAAATGTTAATGTCTTCTTGACTCATTACTGTGGCAATCACTGACCATTAAATTTTTGTTTTAATTTACCTGTTAACTGACTGTTAGTAGCTGCTTAGTGATTCCAATCTATTTCATCAGTCCTACCAAATTGAAAGTAGCATTTCTGATTTCATTAATTCTATATTGTTACTGGTGAAAAGACAAGACCTCTTGCTTGAGGTAAAGAATTCAATCAAAAGACAAAGTGCAGCAAGCAAAGCAAGGATTTATTGGGCATACAGGAATACACTCAGAAAGGCCTGAGCGAGCAGGCAACTTACTGATAAGAATGGGTGCCTAGATCAATTACAGAACATAGGTTTTTATGGGTGACTTCCTCAACTTTCCCCTTTCTGTTTTTTTTTCTTTTCCTTTTCCTTCTTTCTTTCTCTCCCCCCCCCCCACCAGTTTCTCTCTCATTTATCTGTCTTCATTGTACTGCTTGCTATGTGGCTGTTACCCTATCAGGGAACTCAGGACCACCAGTCTGACTGTGGTGAGTCCTGTGCCAGCTTAAAAATTCACCTAGCCCCTGCTGATGTGCAGGAATGCAAGCGGGCAAGCCATCCCTTCCCCCTTTTGCCTATCCCAGCTCACATCTAACTAGCTACCTAACCTAGAATTACTATAAAATGGTATACCTAACATGAAAGGAAGCAAAAAATTGTAAGCTGAATTTTTGGAGTAAAATAATGAAAGCTTTTTTAAAAAATAGACATTGCCTAGACTTAATATTCCAGTGGCACTGTGAAACCAATTAGAGAATCCGACTTCATCTGATGAGGCATTATTATAAACCTTATGATAATAATATTTTAGTAGATGATTGCTGCCCCGGGCATATGTAAAGGTTCCATGTGGTAAATATGTACTTATCAATCCTAAATTTTAGAAAAAGCATATTCCACTGAAAGGTTCTTTGTGCTTCAGGATAATGTGGAAAAATTCTGCTGTTCATTTCATATTGCTCAAGGTCAGAGTTGTCCATCCTAACTGTATCGTGCCTCCATATAAGGAATTAATTTTAATTTAGGCTATTATGCCAAGAATACTTTTTAAAATTAATCTGTGCTCTCCCAATGACTCATTTAAGAAAAAATATAAGAATATTTTAGAATTAGTGAGAAATAGTTTTGTCTTTCTTCCTCTGAGTCGAGTTTGCCACCATTCAGGTCAGTGAAAGGCAGTGAAGGAGAGTAGTTATTAGCTTTGTGTCAGTGTCCTGAATTTGCATACTCTTGCGTAATAGGATATTGAACAATTAGCTTACCTGATGGCTTCCATGTTTGATCAGATATCTAAATTCAAAACAAAGATCTTCAGCCTGACTAGGCGGTGGCACAGTGGATAGAACATCGTACTGGGATGTGGAGGACCCAGGTTCGAAACCCCAAGGTCACTAGCTTGAGCGCGGGCTTATCTGGCTTGAGTGCACCAGCTTGAGCCCAGGGTTACTGGCTAGAGTGTGGGATCATAGACATGACCTCATGGTCACTAGCTTGAGCAAGAGTCACTCGGTCTACTGTAGTCCCCCCGCGCCCCCCATCAAGGCACATATGAGAAAGCAATTAATGAACAACTAAGGAACTGCAACAAACAATTGATGCTTGTCATCTCTCTCCCTTCCTGTCTGTCTGTCCCTACTTGTCTCTCTCTCTGTCTCTCTCTCTGTCACAAAAACAACAACAACAAAAACTTCATTCTTGGGTTTCCTGAATGGCTTTTCTTAGTTGTAGAACCATATGATGTTCAGACTGAAAGTGAGGTTAGAAACTACCTGGACTAAGTCTCTCATTTACACGTAAAAGACATTACCTCTAAGCTAAATGACTTCCTTAATGTCACACAGTCAATAAGGTAGAAGAGGACTTATATCACAAGTGTCTTAATTTCTAGCTTTTCTTCTTATTTCATGTTTCATAAAGGAGTTCTTAGTTATACTGCAATGTGAATTCATGTCATTTCTAGTCTTTTTAAAGTGACACACTGGTACAGCCCCTGTGAACAGTGTGAAGATTTCTTATAAAACTAAGAGTAGATATACCATATGACCCAGCAATTCCATTTCTGAGTATCCAAAGGAAATGAAAACACTAATTTGAAAAGATGTATATATCCCTTTGTTCATTGCAATATTGTTTACAAGAGCCAAGATAGGAAGCCACCTAGATGTTCATCAATACATGAATGGATAAAGAAAATACTATATAAATACAATGGAACATTATGCAGCATTGAAAAAGAATTCTTGCCATTTGCAATAACATGGATAGATGTGGACAAGGCCCAACCGGGGGTGAGGACGACGGAACCGCAGAGACCCGACTCTGGAGACCAGGTTCAGTGACGCAGATCCACTTTATTATGGAAGTAAGCTAGCTTATATACATGGGTTCAGCCAATAGGATGTCACAGCAGGGCAAATTACCAAAAAAGGTCAGAAAGCTGGCTGCCTGGTTGGTGCTGAGTCACTTCCGTAGAGCTCCCTCCAGGGTGTGTTGGGGAGGGTTAAACCTGCTGGAGTGTTCTCACAGCATCGTATCAGTCACAGCTGCCAGGTAAATGCTCTGCTCTCTACCAACATTTCCCTCTTCTCTTTTTATTAAGGCCAGTTGGACCTGCTGGATGACTGTTTGCTGATGTTGTACTCGCTGAGAGTAAATCTGAGTAGCTCTGGGACACTGAGGTTACCCCATAGAGTGCCATTCCACCTTTGGGATTCCCTACCATTATTGTCACATGGGAGACCAAGGGAACAATTACTGGAGTAGATTGCAGGAAACTGGGGGCTATTAACTTCAACGGGCACACATGAGTAAGAATAGAGTGCCTGGGCCCGGGGGCCAATCAGGGGCCAATCTCTGGGCTTGTTCTGCTAGAGCAGTGGTTCTTAACCTTTTTTGAGGTACCAAACCCACCAGTTTCATATGTGCATTCACCAAACCCTTCTTTAGTGATAAATAAAATATGATTTTTTTTCCCAAATTCAAGACATAGGTATATGTTTTTTTACTGGTGCATAAAATGAGCCGTGCATGAACATCACCTTGCTCAAAGAACAAAACCAACAAAGTGCATGAACTCACAACAAATTATGGTATTACTTTATTCTGGCCTCCGCGGCAGAGGCTTCTCCGAACCCCTGAGACCGACTCATCGAACCCCTAGGGTTCGATAGAACCCAGGTTAAGAACCACTGTGCTAGGGTCTTCATATCTCCCCAGACGATGTTATGTGCATGTTATGTGCGAGTTCTCCTAGAGAGATGAGGACCTCCTCCAGGCAGCTGTTCATCAAGGCTAAGGCTGGCCATCTACTGAACCTGGGGGTTCGCCGGCATCGGGGGATTCATTGGTGGGGTCAACTTGGGACACCAGGAGTGGCCGCATGTTCCTTCCTGAGATCCAAATTGGATGCAGGCTGTTTTATGGAAAGACACAAGCATAACCTCTCCCTTGCATTAGAAGGGGCTGTGGACCCCGCCACTGTGCCATGACTGGGTCCTTCCAGTGTACCAATGGTAAATGGGTTGGTTGGCTATGAAGGCCTCTCCAATACTTGTAAGCAGGAGTTAAGCCATCAGAATCAAAAGTTAAATAATTGAGAGTGAATACAACACTGATGAGCACTTCTCCGGGTGAGGCCTGGGGCATATTCCCCCTTTCTCTTTGTATTTAGAGCTTAATGTCTCTGTGTTGCCGTTCTACAATGGCTTGTCCTTGGGGGTTGTAAGGAATGCCAAGGTGGTGTGTGATTCGCCATTGAAAACAAAAGGCTTTAAACTGGCCACTGGTATAACAGGGCCCATTGGCAGTTTTAATCTCCCAAGGAACGCCAAGACAAAGCATGGCCTGTTGAAGGGCATGAATTGCACGTTTAGTGCTCTCTCTAGCTAGGGCCGTGGCCGAGATGGCTCCAGAGAAGGTGTCTACCGCTACATGTACGTAGTGAAGTTTGCCAAGTTGGGGGACATGAGTGATGTCTATGCCACACTGTATTTGGCTGTAGGCCCCAAGGGTTGACACCTTGTGGCTTCAGGGGGCCTAATGGTAGTAAGGACCTGCATTGTTTACATGTACGAACAAGGTGTTTGCAGACTATGTGAGTAAGATGGGGAAAAAGAGGTTTGAGAGAATTGGCAGACATATAAAATCAGGCATATAGTTGCCTAGCTTGCTCAATAGGGGAAAGAGTCAATACTAGATGATCAGCTTGTGCATTGCCTGCAGTTAAAGACCAGATAAGCCAGACTGGGAGCGAAGATGCTGAATATACCAAGGGTGTTGACGCTCCTCTAATAGTTCTTTAAGCTGGCTAAGAGCCATATCAAGTACCGTCTGCTTGGGTCAGAAGGTGGAATGGGCAAGACCTTTAACTGTTTGAACAGTATAGGCACTGTCTGAGAAGATATTGAGAGGAGCCTGTTGCCAGAGGCATAAGGCATAATAGATGGCTAGTAGCTCGCCTACTTGTTCTGACCCCGCATAACTGTATTTGTGGAAGTTTGTGCTTTCTGTTGGTGATTTGAATACTATTCCACAATGAGAGTGGCTAGCATCAGTGAACGCAAGCATGCTATGTGGGATAGGGGTAGAGGCTGGATAGGAATGAGGGGTTCTTTGTAGTGGGACTCTCTGCAGAGTCTGTAAGTTTATCATTGGGTAAGTGATTGTCTATTTGACCAGTAAAATTAGCCACAAGTGATTGTACTTCCAGGTCATCATGAAGGAGGAACTGTATATGGTTAAGAGGGATTGGTAAGATGAGTACATCAGGTTCTCGACCATACAGGGTGACACAAATGCATCCTGGTGTAGCTTTCGGCCATGAATGCAGAGTGTGGTCTTGCTGGGGGTGATTTTAGGCAGCTGACTATATGCTAGGTGTGCCCAATAAAGGGGTATGTTCTGAAACAGGACTCCGTTAGGAGTGCCTTTTGTGGCCAAGACAACAGCTGAGATTGGCTGAATAGGGTCTAGCCTTACCATCAACACAGAGCAAATAGCATTGTTAATGTCTGCTATGACCTGTTTTGCTGCTGCAGTGAGACGGCGGATGCTGGAGGGCTCTGTGTCGCCCTCAAGAAGGGAGAACAAGGGGTCTAATTCATAGAAAGAGATAGGTATCCACGTATCCAGTTTATTTGACTGCATAGCTCTTGTAATTCATGTAAAGAGCATTGCTGAGGGACTGTGAGCATAGGGGAAATAGGTATTATTTCCTCCCCTATATATCCCAAGAAAGTAAAAGGTGGCAGGTGTACTTTCTCTGGTGCTACAGGAAGTCCAATGACATTTAGATTAGCTAAGAGCTGCTGGTAACAGTCCTCTATTACTGTAGGATCGACATGAGCTATTAAGATGTCATCCATGTAATGATATATGAGGCATTACTCCCGCAAGGTTTGCGTTGCGGTGCCTACATACCTCTGGCAGATGGTGGGGCTGTTTTTCATGCCTTGTGGAAGGACTGTCCACTGATACCTTTGAGCCGGAAGGGCATGATTAGTGGAGGGCACAGTAAAAGCAAAATAAGGCTTGTCTTTCAGATGGAGGAAGATTGAGAAAAAAGTCTTTGATGTCTAGAATTTTGATATGGGCTGCTCACGGCACTGCAGAGTAATGTGGCAAGCCTGGCTGTAAAGTGCCTTTTTATGCCATATGCTTATTAACTGCCCTTAAATCATGGAGGAATCTCCATTTTTCTGATGCTTTTTTCTGTATCACAAAAACAGACAAATTATGAGGACCCTTGGAGGGTTCAATATGTTTGGCTTCTAATTGTTGCTGAACTAGCTTGTGTAATTCTTTTAATTTTAGTTTTGTTAATGGCCACTGCTTAACCCAAATTAGTTGGTCCATATCCCATGTAAGTTTGATAAGTTCCAGGGGTTTTAGCTGAGCAGTGGCCTTTAGAATTGGGGGGGGGGGGGCTGGCTGGTAACAGAGACACAGAGTAAAGACAGTATGTCTTGTCCCCATAGTGTATGTGGTAATTCAGTCATAAATAAGGGACTGAAAACTCCAGTTGCCCCATCAGGATTTTTCCAATGGAGCGGCCGTATGGCTTGTTGGGCTGTTCGCACTCCACTAACTCCTTGTATGAGAGGCCCGGACTGCATGGCCCAGCCTTCCTTTATATCTTCTTCCCTAATTACAGAAACTTCAGCAACTGAGTCTATGAGCCCAAAGATGGGGTGGCCTTCTACTCACAGGGTCAGACAGGCCTTATTCTGAGTTAAAGGTAAAGTCCAATAGACTCCCATGGGGAGTTGCTCTCTTACGTGTGGGCTGAGAGCTGCCCCGCTTCCCGTTTAAAGGCTGTAGGGGTTTTCCATTGAATTAAGTCTCCCATTGTGAGGACTGCTCAGACCAATGTTTTCCAATTGTGGGGGCAATTTAAATCAATACTGATATTCTCAAGTAATTGCTGAATATAGGGAGAGTGAAGGCCATCTTCCTGGATGGCTTTCCTGAGAGTAACAACTGTTTTTTGGTCATGAGGGTACCAAGCTTGTGGCTGTGCAGTGGTAGGGTTGATGTTGACTGGAAAAAGGTGAGGGGGCTCTAATCTTAATACCTCACGAGAAGTATCTCTCTGCTGACACAAGGGAGCATATAGGCTGGCCCATGGGTCTGCAGTGGGAGCACATGTTGGCTTTAAAGCTGGGATAGAAAATGGAGTCTGAGGAATTGGTGTGGGGCCTTGAACCCCAGCAGGGACTGCGGAAGCGGTGACTTCCACTTTTTCAGCCGGCAGAGCTGATGGCGCAGCTATTAATTGAGTTGGTTTTTGGTTCTGCGTGTTCGGCCGCAAGTTTATCAAACTCAGCGGCCCAACTATTTTCCTCCTCTGTAGAGGGTAGCGAATAGGAGGGCTGGGGCTCCTCTGAAAGAGGAGTAGCCTGTAGGATTTTAGGAACTGGCAGAGGGTCCTCAGCAGGAGCACTGGTCAGGCAGGCATGTATTGCTAAGAGGGCAGGAGTAAAGTCGAGAGGGAAGGTCTGTTCTTCATGTACTTCAGCTGAATGAACATGTCAGAGAGCTCGGGCCCAAGAGTCCAGGTCCCAGAGAGGCACGTCCCTAAGCCAGGGATTGAAACTAGAGAGGATCTTCCAGTTAGTACAAAGATCCTTTTTGCTAACTTTAACTCGCCTGCTCTGCAATAGGGCCTGCACGGCTCGAGCCTGCGGGGTTTAGGAGTGAGGGGGAAGGTTTTCCATTGCAAAGAGTCACTCACCCGTCCCTTGGATGCAGGTTAGATCCCTGTTCAGGTGCCAGAATGTGGACAAGGCCCACTGGGTGTGAGGATGACGAAGCCGTAGAGACCCAACTCCAGAGACCAGGTTCAGTGACGCAGATCCACTTTATTATGGAAGTAAGCTAGCTTATATACATGGGTTCAGCCAATACAATGTCACAGCAGGGCAAATGGCCAAAAAAGGTCAGGAGGCTTCCTGGTTGGTGCTGAGTCACTTTTATATAGCAGGCGAGCTCCCTCTAGGGTGTGCTGGGGTGGGTTTAACCTGCTGGAGTGTTCTCACAGCATAGTATCAGCCACAGCTACCAGGTAAATGCTCTGCACTCTACCAACAGATAGATCTAGAGAACATTGTGCTAAGTGAAATAAGTCAGACTGAGAAAGACAAACACCATATGGTTTCATTTATATGTGGAATCTAAAACAAAACAAAATCAGACTCAGAAACAGAAACCAAAGAAGTGGTTGCCAGAGTAGAGAGTGGGGGTATGTGTGGAAAAGGTGAGGAAAATATAATCAGTAATATTTGATAGTTTTGCACAGTGAGAGATGATTACTAGAATTAGTGAAGAAGTCACATTATAAATATAGAAACGTTGAATCACTATATTATACAACTGAAATTAATTAATCAATACAGTATTTTATACCAACTATACTTAAATAAAAATTAATTTATATAAATAAATGAACTGGCATTGCCTGCCCCAACTTCCAACCCCTTCTTCTAAATCATAATTAAAACAGTACACCAAGGTAAATATTCATGAAATTGAATCAAGAGAAAATGATACTAATTTAATCATGTACTTAATTTTATTGTACTTTCAGAGTGTATTAAAGACATATTCCACCTATAAAAGATAGATGTTATTTATTAAGCTTTATTTTAATAGCAGCAGACAAAAAACTGGAGAAATTACTGACACAATGCATTTAAAGCAAGGCAAAACAAGAGATATTTTCTTAAGAAAATTTACTCATTCCAGCATTTAGTTATTCCCTCAATAATTTGTTGGCACTTAATCTGAGCCAGTCCTTGTTGGACATGAGGGGTACAATTATTAACATAAACAGACTTGGAATTGCCCTCCTGGGGCTTAAATGATAATGGAGAAGCAGGCCTCAAATAAGTATCACACTAATTAATAAGTAATAGCAAATTGGGTTAAAAATTTACTTTAAAAAATAATTTACTTTTTCCTGAAGGAAAAGATCTGATCCTATGCATGCGTGTGACAAAAGAAATAGACATGGACAGGGCTGGGCATTCGGAGAGTTTCTTAGGGGAGGTGACACAAACTGAGAACTGAAGGAGAGGTATCAATTCACTAGGCAAAGGGAAGATAACAATGGTGGAGTGAGGGAGCGTTCTAGACCCAAAGCCTGTGGCTGGCATTAGCATGCAAGAATCAGAAAGACTACCACTGAGAATTTTGTATCTGACAAAACTATTTCACCTCCTCTGTGGAGAACAGAGCATGAACAATGACTGGCACATGGTAAATGCTCAACAAATATTTAAGTGAATGGAAACAAAGGAAAAGGACTTGTTAGTATAAGACTATAAAATTTAACTGGTAGCTGAGCTTTCTCTGAGTGCAGAGGTGCCAAGATTGCACTAGAACTAGAAAGAGAAATTGAACTGCCTTTCTTAAAGATATCAAAGGTGATGATGTGTTTTTAAATAGTCATCTTTCAACTAAAATACCTGATCAGGACTATGAAATTTTTAGAAAAAAAATTATTCATATTACTTTAGCCAATTTTGTGATACTGTATAAACATTACTTTTGAAGATATGAATGATCTCAATTTTGTCTTTCAGCTAAAATGAATGCCATTTTAAGTAATTAAATCTGTTTTCACAATCTCACAAAAAAAATAAAATAAAAATTTTCTTTTCTTCCACAGTAGGTTATATTTAAATGGTCTAGCCAATCTGCTTAAATTTTTTCATCAATATAAATATCTGCCACACTGGTGTTTGAACAGGACGCTCAGTTCACAGTGGCCTTCTCTTATCCCTAGGTCCAAACTCATTCTAGTGGCAGGGTCTTTGTTCCTGCTTTCCCTCCGACGAGAATATCCTTCTCCTGATCTGAGTGGGTTATCTAGTTCTCATCGTTTAGATCTTAGCTTAATGTTCTGTATAAAATGATCTCTCCAACATTCCTAGGTAAAAGATCATGGCACAGTGCCTGGCCCATAATAGGCACTCCACAGATAGTAGCTACTATTATTTTTAATGTTAAACAGGAAATGCCATTGGAATGCTTTTCATTAGCCTCAGTACAATGAAAGCTGTGTTCTACATCTCTAATTCTTATAACTACCAGATGAATATTAGCATGCCTCATTTTAAAAGCATATTATTCAGAGAGATTAAACTGTCCAAAGTGACAACCTGTAAGTAGCAGAGTCTGTTTTGTCTAAAAAAAAAAATTCATGTGGAATATTTTTTACACCCTTTAAAGTTTGATTAAAATAAAATGCATAAATGATGCAATTATATTGGACTTACACATAAAGCAATTAAAATGCTTGGGCTTATAAATTCTTCTAACTGAATTATCTTTACAAACCTTTCTATTTGTGGCAGTGTTTCAGCCCTAAACTCAACTGACAATTTATATTATGCTTGATATTTTTTCATATTCTCTAGTCAATAGTGAGTTAAAATTCCTTAAATACTTAGACTTATTCCGTACTACTCAAATTAGCTCTTGAGTCTTGTTAGTAGCAGGTTGTTTCACAAAGGTGAAAAGGAATCAGTGAGTACCTGCGGGGACTGAGCAACGTATTATATTCTTGTATGTCATCCCCAGAAGAGGACAGTGCCCTGCATGTCTGTGGTTGGGTGCAAATTAGAAATCAGACATTGGGAACCTGTCTTATTCTGAGACATATTTTGATGAGAAAGAAGCTTCAAAGTGGCTCTCAGGAAAAATAAAAGTGGAAGAAGAAGAATATAGGCTGATTCTCTGGGTTCACTGCAAGATAGAAAGGAACTCATGCATTGTAGCTTGAGACAAAGAAAATCTTCAGGAGTTACAGGTGAATAGGTGAACAGTGCCTTAGAAGACCAGTCCACAGTCCTCATTTTATGGTTGAAGGAGAGGAGGCATAGAATTAAAATAAAGGTCAATTAACAAGTGAAATCAGAAATGGGCTTTGTACTGACTGCCTAATGCATTTTACTTTAGCCTCCACCACCATACAATAAAATCAATTAACTGATGTTGATGTGACTCTGTTCAAAAGTCACTTGAGCTAAATAGCATAAGAGCTGCTCTGCATGAGAGAACTAATACAAAAAAAATAATAAAGTGCATTTTTTAATATTAAAAAGCTTAGCCACGGTCAAGCTTCCTAATTAGGTCAGGATAATTTAAAATGAACTAAAAACCATAGCAGGTGGGGATATCAAATATTCATAATTTTGCTCTAGATGCTATCTCTGTGACCTTAGACGTTTTGGAAGAGCAATAATTTAGCCTCACTTCCCATAAGATTTAGATATTTGTATAGACAGCAGCTATACAGAAAAGAATGCAAAAAGACAAATTCAAGGAGTAATAAAAATTTTAACCTTTTATAAATATCTGTTCTTTTCTTTTGTAATCTGCATTTAAAAATACTAACAGATCTTATGTCCAAATTAATGTGAATGACAGATTACACAGGGGAACAAAATTTTTGTTGCATTCACAAAATCACTTGTTCTTACCTAATTCGAGTGTGCTGATCTCAAATTTGACATTAGTTTCTCTCTGTAAGCTACATTTTCTTGCAATTTAAGATTTTAGGTTTTCATCTTATTGTAAAATTTTAAACATTTATTTTAACATAATGAAGTAGAATGTCTTCTTAGGCGTCATTTTTGTGAAAATATAATAATTTATATAATGCAGTAAATACACTAATACACTAAAAGATATAATTGCAACAGAATTTGTCTACAATTTCAAAATAGAACATATTAAGACACTTCTTTTAATCATAAAACTTGCGCAAAACTTATTTAAATTCTATTCAGGAAAAAAATTTGCATTTGTGGCTCTTGCATTTGTGTACTTGTTGAGGACAATCTCATTTCATGCTCCAGAAGTAGTCTGCTCATCACTAACAGCTCCAAGATTTTCAGGAAACTTGTTAAGGTGACTGTACAGGAAGTGAATCTTAACACTCATATTACATCCAATGTCCCAAAAAAGCCAACAGCATCCTTTGAACCAGAAGTTCATAGTTTTCTGCTGTTTTGTTGCCAAGGAAGTTCCTTGTAACTGCCATGCTGTTTTCTCCTCCTTAATCATCTTCCTGGCAAATTCTTTGTCATGTATGAGGGTTCGAATTTGAGGTCCATCAAATATACTTGCTTTTATCTTCTCGAAAGACAGGGCAGGAAAAGCAGAAATAATATGTTGAAAGCATTCACTTTCTCTATTCAAAGCCTGAACAAAATGCTTCATTAAGCCAAGTTTGATGTGAAGTTGTGAGAGAATAATGATCCTGTCTCGATGAACTACAGGTTCATTCACAATATTTTGCATCCCTACTTCCAGAGCTTCACGTTTCAGCCACTCTTTCTGTGCCCATTGTTTCTCCCAAACTCAGCTGCCCCACAACACAAAAAGCAGGAATACTTCATGAAACCTCTTTGTTGTCCAAACAGGAAATCGATCATTTTAAGATCCACACAAATGATCCAGTTATGCTCCTTATACTTCAAAAAGTCAAGGGCAATTTTTATGTCATTATAATCTTCTCACAGATGAGTTAAATAACCAATTGGAACTGCTGCATAAACATTACTGTTGTATAGGAAAACACATTTCAGACTGCGTTTAAAGCTGTCAAGAAATAGCTGCCATTCTGTTGGACTGTAAGTGGTAACACCTAGTTGACTGAGAAGACTACTGATATCATGACAGTAAACAAAGTGTTTGTCTTCGGAAAAAAAGTTCACCAAAATTTGTTCATGCTTCCTGAAATAAGATACTTTAGCTGACAGGTGAAGTCCATTCTTTTCTTGAAGCCTGGATGGAGGTTAATAACTCAGCTGCTTTCTTTCATAGGCCCAAATCTCTTCCTAAGTCATTCAATTCGGGTTGGCTAAGAGGTTAATGAGGGGTTAATGACTGCTTGGCATCAGAAGAAGACCCTTCAGATTCTACAACCATTTCCTCATGCATCTTATCAAAATGCACTCAATCACCATGTTTACTTTCTTCGTCCTTAGAAGAAATAAAACCTTTGAAAACTGGAACTGGAAGTGTCTCCGAGTGTGGGATAGGTCGTATTGCTGAAGGAATATTAGGATATGCGATTAAATGCTGTTTTTTCTTGCCGATGCCCTTTGTTTGGATCAGACAGAAATAAGTCATTGATGTGGTCCTTAGGTTCACGCTAAACTATGGGAATACCAAAAGGCATTCCTTTGTGTTTTCCTTTAGTCCAGTCACAGTCATGAAGCATTTTCTCACAATTATGACACACAATATGAGGAGCCCAATTCTAGTCTTGATCACCAAGGGGAATTTGAAAATAGGCAATATATGCACGTGTCACAAGTGATGAAATATTGCACCTTTGATGTTGAAGTGTGTAGCAGCCGCATATATTACAGAAGGTGTCAGGACTATTCTTACATTTACGCCTACTTGAAGAAGCCATGATTCAATCTTAAAACAAAATAAGAGGGTGTTTTTATCAGATAATATTTTTTTTTACATTTAAAAACAACTACAATGGTATAAAAGTGATATTTGTAAAACATTAATTGCCTTGTGGTTCAGTTCAATCCAAGAGTCGTTGCCCTTTATCTTCAATTTAAAAACCAACACATGGCATTAACTGTAACAAAAGGAAATTAAAATTGCATACAAACTAGAGCATGCACCAAAAAGCATATTTCAGATTTGGAATCAGTAATGCAGACATATATAGAAAAAGTACTAAAACCTCATGAAACAGAAAATGGAAAAGAAATTGTTCCCCAGTGTTATTTATTTCAGAATACTGTGAAAAGCCACAGGCTAAATGAATCAATGCAACCTCAACTATGGTTTTTGACTTAAAAAGTTCTTCATTTGGGGATGTATCCAATTTCATACCATCTTTCAGTTTTAGAAATATATCACTGGAAAAGTTCAGAATTCATTGCATAGTTATTCTGAAAGCTTCTAACTAGCTTTATTTTGTTTGGTTTTAATATATCTCACTTTGTAAGATCAATCTCTCATTAGTGCTAAGCCAAATGCTTCCAGGGGAAAATGGAGAAACACCTTTAGTTGAGACAGGCTTTTAACAAACTATTCAAGAGCCAATAAAAAGAGATAACTTTAATAAAATGGAAATAAAATGTTATAAATATTCACAGGTTTATATCTAGCTAATAAATAGTGTTTTTCAAAGTATGATTCAAAGAAACAATAGCCATTAAATTTTTAGCAGCTGTCTATGGTTAATAAGGAAAAACTGAAACATTCATGCTAATATACATACCATAGCACTATTAAATGTACCTAAAGCAGTGAAAATAATGCAAAATATTTTGAGTGAAAGTAAAGGCAGGAATTTAAAATCAAGTTAACTGAAAATGCCTTACTATTTCCTTCTACAATTTTACTCTCTGTTTTCTTACAGTGGTTAAATAGCCAAAGCTCTCATCATGGATCCTAATGGGAAAATATGTAGTGTGATAAATTAATTTACATTAAAACTTAGTGATTAATCAAATACTCTGATGAGGAATTCAAGCACTGTTTAACCACCATTTGTTGACTATTTATTGTGTTATGATGCTTATTTGCTTCTTCAAGTAAGTTTCAGTCTAGGGGAAACATAATGAAGTCTGGGATACTGAGCAATGTACTAAAGGTATAAGAGGACAGAGGAATAATGATGTATGGGAAATAAGATAGTAACCGAGGAGCAGGGAACATCACCCAGAAATAATTTGAACAATAACAACAACAAAAATTAGAGAATAATAAGTAATCTTCTAGACAGTTACAAGAATGGGAGACAGGAAAAGTCTTGTCAAGATGGGCCCTGGCTGGGTGGTTCAGTGGTAGAATGTTGGCCCAGCATTTGGATGTCCTGGGTTTGATTCCTGTTCAGAGCACACAGGAGAAACGCCCATCTGCTTCTCCGACCCTCAACTGATCACTACTCTCTCTCTCCTCTCCTCTCCTCTCCTCTCCTCTCCTCTCCTCTCCTCTCCTCTCCTCTCCTCTCCTCTCCTCTCCTCTCTCTTCCTCTCCCTCTCCCTCTCACTTCCCCTCCTTCAGCCAAGGCTCAATTGGAGCAAGTTGGCCCCAGGCGCTAAAGATGGCTTCATGGCCTCTGCCTCAGGGGCTAAAAAGTGGCTCCAGTGACAATGGAGCAAGGGCCCCAGATGGGCAAAGCATCGCCCCCTAGTGGGTTTTCTGTGTGGATCCCAGTTGGGGTGCATGCGGGAGTCTGTCTCTGTCTCCCCTCTTCTCACTAAAATAAAAGAATAAAAAGAATTTCTGTCAAGATGAAGGAAAACTATTGGCAAAGACCCAAGACACAGGATCTCTAGAGAATGACAAGCATTTCATTATGAATGGAAGGTAGGGTGGGCATAGTTGTGAGAAAGCAGGTAGGGATCAGATATGAGATTGAAAAGGCAGAGAGAGATTATCCAGGATGTCATGTGTCATGCTAAGGAGTTTGGATTTTCTCCTGAATTGAGTGTGAGACATGGATGGGCATGAAGTTGGTTGGTAATATTATTATATGACACATTGTGGAGGCAGTAGGACTAACATCTTGAAATAGGGAGCGGCCTGATACTGGAGGCAGAGGTCGCAGAATTGCAATACTCTAGATGAATTCTAATGAGAGGCTCAAATAAGGTTGTGCTAGTGAGAGAAGCTGGTAACTATATGTTAAGCCTGACACTCAATGCTAAGAACAAAGCTACATAAGGCACCTGATATTCTGAATTCTAAAGATTTAGGAATCAGATAGCTCCTCCAGAGCCCAGGTAGCTGAACCAATTTTGCTTATGGAAACATTGTCCAGCACAGTCTTACCTTCCCCATTTACACCGCTCCTCTCCTCTGTTTGTGAGAGTCTGTTAGAGGAAAAAAGGCACTCTTTGCAGGCTTTGCCCTAGTGGGAAATGCTAGATTTTTTCTTACCCCCTCACCTCCAAGTTCAAGTGAGGGGAAGTTTACAAGGACTCAATGAAAGAAGTTCTAACACTAGTTATTGTATTTCTTGATTGAACATTTGCTTAGGCAGCAGACTTGGTGATTGATTAAATGGGGTGGGTATAACTGGAGAGAGATGAAAGACAGCAGAAAGGGAGTGGCAAGAAAGAAACCTGTACTCCACCACTGAGAAGGCAATTGTGTGTGGGGGGTGCCAGTGGGTTGGATGGGCTTTGAAAAAGATAGGCAAGTACAAGCCTTCTGGGCTTCAGGAGCTGACAGAGTGGTAAAGGCAGGACCAAGGGAGCAAACCACTGAGCCAACTTTGCAGTACGGAGCCCTATTGGGCAAACAAGTGTGTGAGGCTTGCTCACTTATACTTTCCCTGATTGGTGCATGAGCATGAGGCAGCACCATGTGTGTATAGTCTATGTAAGGCTACAGGTACTTGCCCTCAGGGCAACAGATTGTAGATGGTGGATTGCTTGCTGCCATTGGAAAAAGACCTTTTTTTTTTTTTTTTTTTTGCTATTGTTTGCCAGAAAAGGATTTTTCCCCCTGATTTGTTTACTCATGAACCCTGATAGAGGGAAGCAATTTTCTCTGCCTGTTTGCTTGTCCACCACTGTGAAATTCTAATAAATGGAATGGCCCACTATTTCCCAGATCCACAGTTCTTATATTGTCTGCTTGAAATCAATGAGAATCTGCATGGCTGCAACCACCAACCTTACATCTAGCATAGTCAGCAGGACCTGGATCAGATTTGTATGAAGCTGCCAACACCCTTGAAGGGTGGGATAGAGAAATGGTCATTGCTTTCCAGTGTATGGGTCCCCATGGTTCATTTTGGGGCTGTGGGCTAGGTGTTTTTTCCAACCCTGCAAGAGGAAACCAATAGCTCTGTGTGAGAGGCTGCCTGAAGTCAAAACTCCAGGATAAGATGAAGACCAAGCAGCAACAACTCCATGAGCTGTAGCAATCACCAGAGAAAGAGCTGCAGGTCCAAGACCTTCAGGTTAGGCTGCAGGCTGAGAACCAGCAACAGCTTGAACTGAAGCAAGCACTGGAAAAGAAGGCTGACAGCTCTTGAAAGCTGCAGTGTGAGATACAGGCTAAACACCAACAGCACCTGGAATGGGAGCAATCTCTGTAAAAGGAGTTACAGGGTCATGAGTTCCAGTTTGACTTGGAAGCTGAACACTGTTATGGACAGTTGGTTGAGAAACAGGCTGAGAGCCAGCAGCCACAGGAGCTGAAATGGTCTCCAAAGAAGGAGCAGCATTCATGCCAGCAGAGTGGCTCTGAGTTGGTGGGGGCAGATGTTTCTGACTCTTCTGAAGAGGTTTGGGCTGAAGCTGCCATCACTGACTCAGAACCCAGCCAGTGGTCACCAGAAGGTAAAAACCCAGCATCCAAGAGTCCCTCAGGGGCAGGCACAACCCCTCCACAGGTGGTGGAGCACTCTGTGGTTCATCCTTACACCAAGGCAGAATTGATGGAGTTGGGGGTACATTTCAGGCAGAAATCCACTGAGCCCCTGGTGGCCTGGTAGCTGCAGTTGTGGGACATAGGAGTGAATGGTATTATGCTCTCCAGAACAGAGATAGAGAAATTGGCCACCATTACCATGCACTCCTCCTTAAAGCAGCAACTTCAGAACTGCCATGACAAACCAGGAAACCACACCCTCTTAGAATGGGTGATGGCTGCCACTTATACAGTTTGGCAGAATGCTGAAGACTTTCCAGGAGCAGTGAGTAGGTGGCATTGCTATAGTGAGCTAGTAAAGGTCCTTTGGGAACTAGGTATGAAGAATGCTGCTTTCAACCTGAGGTCTTGTGGGCCAGATGAGGAAGTATTTATGGCATGTATGAGGGAACTTATTCTCTACAATGCCCCAACAGCCCTTTTTGGGTCACTAGTGGCTATCTTGGGTCCCATATAGGGCCCCACATAGATGGTAGCATATTTGGGGGAGCTGGAGGCTGTAAAGGATCATAAAGCAGTGAGGGCTGCTGCCCATGCTGCCCCCCCCCCACTAACAAGGTGGGCCTGTAAAGGTTACTCTAACACAGATGTGGGCAGATTTGATTGTGGCTAGGGCAGACAGGGAGAAATTAGATGGCAAGTTAAATAAAGTTCTTTTGGAGCTTTGGAAGCAGCTTGAGCCAGAACAAAAAAGTTTCAGCTGCTGAAAAAGCAGGTGCTTCTGGCAGCTGCTAAGAAAATGGCTGGTATTCAGGTTGCAAGATAACCTATTGGAGACAGCTGTGGGAGAGAAGGATCCTCCCCAAGACCCATTGGTCCATTGGTTCAGTTTGATTAAGGGGAAAGCTGAGAGACCTGCTTAACCGGGATGGGCAGGGAGGCCTGAGGCCCCATGTGAAATTGGCAATCTATTGATCACTTTCTAATGTGCAGCAGGTGTTGGCATTAGAAAAGAATATGTGCCTTTTTTTTTTTTTTGCTGCAGCAGCAGCCAAAGATAGAACTAACAAGGCAGCACAGACCTTGAATGTGTTTGAACCCACCACATCTTGTAAGCTTGCTGAGAGGTTTGGATGGGTCTTAAGGCAATGGACAGAGCACTCATGGAAAGGCAGTGAAGTCCGTTAATAAAGAGCTGTATGCCTAGTTGTCTGTAAGCACTTTGGTGATTTGCACAGACAGCTGGGCTGTCTATCGTGAACTGATCATTGAGTGGTGTAATGGACTCTTGGACTGCAACCACATGGGGGCACCAGCTCTCTTGTTGAATGGATATGCTGCTTTTGGACAGTATGAGAGACCCTGATGGGGAGGGCCCAGCTCTTGTGGAGGTCCTCCTGCACTGTGAAGCTGCCCCCATCCAGTTGCAGAGACACACCAAGGAGACTTTACAGTTTCCATGGACACAGCCCTGGACAATACAGGCCCTCCCACCTACTGTGGCGTAGGGGGCTAGAGATGGACCTCCAGTTAGCACCATGGGCAGAGTGTTCAGAGAGACTTAGTGAAGAACACCTTTGTAATTATTGTAATTGTATAATTTATGCTGTTGCTGTAGTCTGTTTATGTAATGTATCTCACTCCTCACACAGGGATCATTGTGAAAGATACATGTTATGTAGATTGTGAAGTGAGTGACCCTAAAGGGGTGGAATGTTGGGCAAACAAGTGTGTTAGGCTTGCTCGCTTGCACTTTGCCTGACTGGTACATGAGCACGGGGTAGCACCGCGTGTGTATAGTCTATGTAAGGCTGCAGGTGCTTGACCTCAGGGTGACCAATTGTAGATTGTGGATTACCTGCCACCATTGGGAGGGGTTATTTTTGCTATTGTTTGCTAGAGAATGGGTTTTCCCTCAGCAGTCTGTTTGCTCGTCAGCCCTGAGAGATGGAAGCGGTTTTCTCTGCCTGCTTGCTTACACACCATTGCAAGACTCTAACAAACTGAAAGGGCCACCATTTTCCAGCTCCACAGTTCCTCTACTATCTTCTTGAATTCAATGTGAATCTGCATGGCCACAACCACCAGCCTTACAAGGCAATGAAGGTCACTGATGTGCTCGCTGGAACCAGTCTTTGGAGATCTGCTTTAACAATGACCTGGGAACAGCTGCTTTCTCATAGTGAAAGCTCTATCTAAGTAAGGGCCACAACAGAAATTGGATAAAAGACCTTGGTCCCTTTCCAACTCTCTCCTCCCTACTCTGACACATGGTGGAGAAAAAGAACTAGGGAAAAGGAGGAGAAAAGGTGTGAAGAAGGGCTATTCTCCACGCTCCTTGTAGCTTCAGTGTCCTGGGTCCAAACCACTTGGACCCAGGTAGGCTAGCCAAAGGTCAAGTTTATCTCTGATTTCTGTTTTTCTCTCCTTCTCAAGGCTAGCCTCCAAAGGTAGGAATCAGAGATAAACTTGACCTCTGGAACAACAGAAAGTTGTTTGTAAGCTATGGGAACTTCTTGGATGTCTGATGAAAGTGAAAAAATGGTTTTCAACAGCACATGATTGAAGGCAGTGATTAGAAAAAGTAAAACCACTTCGTGTTTGTTACTCACTGCATATAGACTCTCCAATAAGCCAAAATTAAGGGAATAGATTTGACAGATATTTAAAATGTGCAATAGATCCAACTTAACCAATTTGTTATAAAGGGAAAAGAAAGATAAATGACCTCTGAGTTAATAGTCTGAATTATGTTCTGAGCTTTAAAAAAATAAGCAGTTTAAGCTTTCCTTTTCTGGGCAGTTTAACTCATCTCTCTAACAATGGATTGTTATTATTATTATTATCATCATCACTATTATTATTATTAAACCTTGTTTTCATCACACACTCCTTTGAGAATCTAAGAAAAGTTACATACTAATGCTACAGAAATGGGTAGATGCACCCCAGAATTTTCCATCCAAATTCATGTAAAATAGGTACATTGATGTGAGAAGCTGATCTGAGGGAAAAGATAGAGTGTAACTCTGTATATGTTAAGTTTGATGCATCTGCAACAAATTCTTATAGAAATATTCTTCAGCACAAGGCAAATCAGTGTAAGTGTTCATTTGGGGGGCTATTTCGTTTTTCTAATTACAAGCACATAATACCCAACTATGACAAAGAGAGAGCATCCTTCTCACCCTTTTTTCAAAGCCTGGAAGTAATGAGAATTTTCAGAGGCTTAGCACAAAAGGTTCTGCAGTTCTTTCAGGTTGCTTGCAGTAATGCTCAGAGCAGGGATGAGGTCCATTATTTAAAGGCACTTCTGCACTTCCGCTTTCTCTCGCTTTCTACAGGCTGTCACAGGTGTCTTTCTAGCTCACCTCTCCTCTTCCTTCCAGCTAAACTGCATCTAAGAGCATGGGGACAGCACAGCCCTCCTTGGCTGTGGATTGCCCTTAGTTTAAAATACCTACTGATCAAGTTAAGGAGAATGAATTTGTCTCATTTCCATCATCTACAGGAAACATGTGTCTTTTCTTGTTACCCTTGAGTTTCTATGTATGTCTGCTTCTGTTGTAGTTCAGAGCTGCCACCATATATGTGATCTTATGCAAAGCTTTCTTTTGATGTTTACTTCGGGCCCATGTATAGTAGCCAAAAGTGCAATATTAATTTTAGAATCCAGCTGGACTAGTCTAAAAAACTAGTAGATATTTTAGTCCTTTGTGTCTCCTTTTCTTTCTCTTTCTGTATCAAACAAGTTTAATAATATATTCTGAAATCCCTGTTAGGATTGAAATAGATAAAATATTAAATGAGTTTTGTATAGAGCCTGGAAAATTGTAGAGGCATGGCAAATAATATGAAACCATGCCTGACCAGGTGGTGGCACAGTGGATAGAACATTGGCCTGGGATGCAGGGGACTCAGGTTTGAAACCCCACGGTTGCCGGCTTTAGTGTGGGCTCACCCAGATTCAGCGTGGGGTCTCTGGCTTGAGCGTGGGATCAAAGACATGACCCCATGATAGCTGGCTTGAGCTCAAAGGTCACTGGTTTGAGCCCAAAGGTTGCTGGCTTGAAACCCAAGGTTGCTGGCTTGAGCCCAAAGTCACTGTCTTGAGCAAAGGGGTCACTGGCTTGGCTGGAGTCCCCCAGTCAAGGCACATATGAGAAAGCAATCAATGAACAACTAAGGTGCCACAATGAAAAATTGATGCTTCTCATTTCTCTCCCTCCCTGTCTGTCTATCCCAATCTGTGCCTCTCTCTTTCTCTGTCTCTCTCACTAAAAGATTATATACATAATTTTATAATTCTATTTATATAAAATTTGTTAAATGCAAACTTACTATAGTGACAGAAAGGAGATTAATAAATGCCTAGTGATAATGATGGGGCTTAAGGGGGCTCAGGAGGGAGAACACAAAAGAACACAGAGATGCTTTGGATGTGATGTATAATTGACTGTCTTGACTATGTAATGGTTTCATAACTATATCCATATCTGAGAACTTTTTGATAAATTATACACTTTAAACATGTGAGTTTATAATATGACTAGCATACCACAATAAACCTGTAAAACATAGGCAGCTTTCAATTATGCTTAGAATAAAGATGGTATGTTTCCCATAATATACTATATTCTTTATGGTCTCTCCTCCAGGCTACCTCTCCAGTCTTATCTTGGGCCACTCCCCAGCCCCTCCATATGCTGTTATCATAATTGACCTTTTAGTTCTTCAAGGTTTTGTTGTCCTTCTCAACTTAAGGCCTCTTCTTTCCTACACTGTGCCTAGTTCACTCTCTCTCTCATCCCTCAGTTCTCAGTTCAATTTTATTCCCCTTGGAAAAGACTTATCCAACACCCTAAGTAGTTGACGTTTCTGTACATTATCTGACACTCTCCCCATTTTTCTTTTTAAAATCTTTCACAAATCTTATTTATATTTTTGAATAAATTTTCAATTAATATTTATTACATACCACTAAAATATGATAATTTACATATATTATCTAGTTAACCCTTTTAAAGAACAGTTAGATATAATTATGACAATTTTGTATATAAGGAAAGAGATTAACTTCGCTTAAGAACACACATATACTAGTTGAAGTGATGAGAACCCAATCCTCTCCAGTTTTAAAGCACATGGTCTTAGTTAATGACAAATACTTCTGTGACATAATATCCACCATGTTATGATACCCGAAAGAAATCTAATCTGGTTGTCAGAGCAAAATCTCTAAATAATATGGCAGGAGGTAACTAGGTGGTACTTGCAGGCAAGTAATGAGTGTACTTGGAAAGATCTAAACTAGATTGTGTGGAGTCTGACAGGTGAGCCCAAGCTGGAAAACATGGAAATGAAGGGTCCAGAAAATGGTCCTGAAATTTGGAAATCAAAATAGGCATAATAAAATTAGCAATGAATCCTTGCAAGATAGGGGTAGGCACAATGTCATACCACATAGACTATGGTACTAGGAACTAGGAAGATTCACAAAATAGAGATTTACTGATTTAGTGCAAGATGAAACCCAAGATATCTTTAGGTTTAAGCAAAAACTCACAGATAAATAAGGAGACGAGAATAGACTAAGCATGACTGGATACTGAATACTGGAATGCTGGTTTGTGTTTCTAAGTCCTCTCCTTTCCCCCAACAGACCTTCACTTCATCACTCCCTTACCTCTCTACTCCAAGGTCAAGGATGTCTCAGCAGAATTAATTCCCAAATCTAAAAATTTCAAATATAGGAATTACATGGTAATGATAGCAGAGAGGAAAAGATAGATAGAAGCAAAAAATTGCATGGAAATATTTATTCAATATTTAATCATTTAGTAATTATGTATGCAAAAGCCAGGCATTATAATGTAATTCATAGCCATTGTGTAATTAATTTTTTCTTTGCTAAGTTAAAAAAAATGAGTCATCTGATAAGTATGTGATATATGAATGAATAGACAGGTTTTTGGCTAAATGACACTGCCACTTGACAGATAAAAAACATTATGATACTTAAAGTTCTTCATCCCCCGGTGTATCAGTGGCCTAAAGTTCAGGAGCGTTCAAAGGAGAACATAATAGATTGTCTGCTGTCAGTAAGAAAGGACTTCTCTTAAATCAAGGGCTGAAATACTGCCAGTATCTAAGATACATT
The DNA here is from genome assembly GCA_037038555.1 of Rhynchonycteris naso. Taxonomy (NCBI): domain Eukaryota; kingdom Metazoa; phylum Chordata; class Mammalia; order Chiroptera; family Emballonuridae; genus Rhynchonycteris; species Rhynchonycteris naso. Next base: position 292,855,851 of record CM072995.1, on the reverse strand, counting down.
TATTTCTTTAAATGGGGTAAAATTTTAAACCAAACTTTTCACTTTCTAGATTGGAATTTACACCAGTCAGCAAAACCCAGATATTTTCAAGATATTGACAATCTTCACAAATTATAGTCATTTTGCTAATATTCAGAAGTTTATATTCTCCCAAGAGAATGTCTATTTATTTACAAAAAGTGTAAAATTTGCTTTCAAATATATCGTTTTTTGTAACATTGTATTTTGGGGATTAAAATAGAATGAATACATTATATTTCATTTTTATGGAAAATGAGCACTATTTAAATAAATGAATAGATATTTATATTCTGTGAGTGGATTATATAACTCTTGAGGTCATTGTTTTCCAAATGTCTCGTTATTATCCCTCCTAGATATAAAGTACAAAATAAAGTTAGCTATTCTATTTCACTTTGCTTCTAAATTTGTCTCCATTCTGTGTGTTGTAAATCAAGCTTGATCCATATTAAAAACAATTTGATGTTTTTAATCTGATATCTTTATGATGAAAATATCTAAGTACATATTCATAAGCAATATTCAGCAACCTAGAATCTAATCCTATTGTTACAAAAAGTTCAATCATCTCAATAACTGTCAGTTCTGGGTGATTGGCAAGATTGAATACACATTTTAAAATAACATAAAAGATGTTGACTAAACAGATTCAAGCCTTTCTTGTATCTTAAATAGTTCAATATTATCATGTTGCTGTGAAATAAACTACTAGTTTCAGGATTGGGAGGATCCAATTTTAGGATTTGAGTTCAGTGGAGTCACTGGGTCTTACCAAAAGCAGTACAGTCAGTTATTCCCTATTTCCTAAAAGAAGTTAGTCCAAATGGACCCAATGAAAACAGGATTCTTTCATGGAGTCAGGGGAACACATTTCCGTGACCCAAGCATAGGAGGAGGGCCTGAGGCATAGTGGTAAGATTTATTGGAGCAAAAACAAAGGACTGCCCTGAGGCTCCCAATTTCTTATCCAGGACTAGGTGGTTCAACTCAGTCTAACTGACAAAGAAGCCCTATGCCATGCCTGTGGAGCTCAAGTGCCCACCGGGAGGGGCCAGACCCAGAACTGTGATGCTGTCACCCTGGGCTCCAGTAGTCCAGGATAGCCTCTGCTCTGGCTGTGCTCCTGCCCATAGCTGCTGTGCGCTGCTAAGGGGAGATGACATTAGAACCTGGCCTTCGTTAAGCTTCTATTATGTGTATCTCCTTACATTTGCAAGAGAGCAGGCTTTCTTTCAAACTAAACAATCTTCTTACTAATTCTTCATGGGCCTGTACTATAGGCCCTTCCACTATCCTTATCCAGTCCCTTTCCTGGATATCCTGGGGGTTCCATGCCCTTATTCTATCCAGGTTTCTTCCAGGCTTTTCCAGCCTAGACTCTTCCCCTTTAGTCACCATTTTGGCTCTACTGCTCACGCCTCAAAGTTTCCTCTCGCCATCTAGCTTCTGTGCATGCCTCAGCACATGCCTCGGGATTCTCGTTCTGTTGCTCCCTCTCCCTTAATCCTGGCTAACTGGCCAGTTGTCGTCAAGGAGATTAGAAAGCTAATCTTCTGTGTTCATCGGAGGTATGGAGGATGTTAATATCTTTGGTGGACCCTGGCTGGATAGTTAGTTAGTGCATCATCCCGAAGTGCAGAGGTCGGTACATAGAGGAGCAGATTAATATTCCTGTCTCTCTCTCTCTCTCTCTCCCTTTTTCTCTAAAAAATATCAATAAATTAAAAAAAAAATTTAAACCCTTGGAGCAATGTGGCTATCCCCTGCAGTGTCTGGAAGCTACCACTTACTCAGGTTTAGCCATTTAACCACCTTCTCTGATATTAATAACTAACTAGCTGCCTACTGTAACACAGACTCTAATGGCCTGTCAAATAGAACTACTACAATCGCTTCTATTATTTTCAGATCGCTTGAATAGGTTGATGCACCAGTGAAATATATATATTTCAGGCACTTAGAGGACAGAAAAGGACATAAATACTGATTAAATTTAAATCAGTATATTTCTAGAATGATGACTACATAGGAGAATACGATAATCCTAAATGTCAACCACATTTTCACTGAACTTCTAAAAATTTTTAATAATGCTGTAATTTTTCACCTTCATATAAGACTCAAGGTCCATTTTTAACAAAGGTCTCAAAAGAGCCTAAATGCAAAAACTCAGGTATCACGTTTTTATGCTTAAAAAGTGCAGGTCTCGTTTTCATACCCTTGTTGCAGGAGTGGCACCTCTGCAGGGCCACCATAAATCATCTCCTGGCTGTATACAATTAATTTTATGTTCTATATTTGTCCTTCTCTATGTTTTTGTGCTGTTTCTTTTTGTATTTGATTTTTGAGGTCATTTATAGTTTGAGGTGAGATACCCAAGCTTAATATTAAAATATTGCTAGGTGATACTATAGTGTAAGTTTTGGGGTAGGTCACCTTATCCACAAGTTTTAAAATTAACCATCAAAAGGGTGTCCAAAGAACAATAATCTGTAACTTCCTAACCTTTTTAAATATGAGTAAATATTAAGTAGGTTTATTGCATAATTTCTTAAAGGGTAAAACATTTCTATCACTGTGTGTTTTCCCAGCGATCCTTTATCTTACTTATTGTTACCTTGGAAGTGGTTTCAGACTTCATCAGAGTTTCTTACTATGTAGCCAATTTTCAGTAAAGCAAGAAAAAATTTCTTTTTTAATAATTTTCAGACTAGCTATTCTTCCAGACGGGAATCTGCGAATCTTAAATGCTTCTAAACCAGATGAGGGAAAGTACGTTTGCCGAGGGGAAAATGTGTTTGGTTCTGCTGAAATCATAGCTTCAGTATCTGTAAAAGGTAAGAAAATGTGGCTAAATATTTCATAAGCATAATTTCATGGCCTTCTCAAAGAGTAAATAAATATAATATGCATGTATACGTGTCTGTGCGCATGTGTGTGCATGCTCATGTTGATAAAATATATTGTAAAAACAGAACTAACACAGCTAAATTGTCTTTTCCCATTGTTTAAGGGAACATAAAGAAATGGAATGCCTTGTTGGTACAAATTTAAATATTTTTCTTTGAGCAAAATATGTAAGAGGCTAAAGATAGCTTTCTGAAGTTTTAGTTAGTATCTCAAATTTTAAAAGTATGCTAACAATATAAAAATATTTTCCTCCACCAAGATTAATTTTAGCATTTATCAGTCATATTTCTTTATTACCACTTCTGCAGAGGACTTGGGGTAGGGGACATGACCTTGAGGTGTTAGAGAGTACATCAGAGAAACTGATATACCAGAGCTGCTCTTTGATGTCTGCATCAATGGAATTTTTTATTTAATGTTATTTTGAATATTAAAAATATTGCTGCTTAAATGTTTCTGTTTTCTATGTCTAAAGTAAACTAGATTTCAAGCCTAGAACCTTTGAGACTACATGTCACTGTTTTATACTAAGAAAATTATATATCTGTTTGATAGGCAAAGGAATATTTTTCACAATTGCACCATATAGTTAATTAAGTTTTTCATTTTGTGCATGTGTTTTATAGTGAATCATATTTTGGCCATAAAAATATAAAAATGTTAGTTTGTCCTTTTCTTTAGAAATAGAAAAATAAAATAGCCAACACTCTGATATTTTAGAGGAGAGTCAAACATCAGTGGAAGGAACATCATTTACAACATACCTCACAGAGATTAAATTTAGTTTTCTCCTTTCAGTCTGTCTTATTCCTTCTGTGTGCTAAGGAATGAGGCAATGTTGGATCCAGAGGCTTTATTTATCATTATAAAATGTTTTCTGTTAATCACAAATTATATGGAATATTTACTTGGAATGTTCTAATTCATTTGAACTACAGTATGATGTGATTTTCTTCTCTGATGAAGCCAGAATTTAGCTACCACACAAAACATCTGACTTCTAAAATATTAACATTTGTAGTAGTATTCCTTTCTTGGTATCATAGGAAGGATGTGGCATATTAAAGGATCTTATTTATGGGGGTTAATAATGGTGCCTTATCAGATTATGCTATTGTCAACAATAGAGCTAGAATAGGAAAATTGGGCTAATTGTTAATCATTTGTATCAATCTTTGTCAGGTATTTACAATCAGGAATTCACTTAGGAAAAAAGACAATATCAAAATCCTATCTCCATTACTTTCCTACTTTATTCAAAATAACATATCTTATTAAAGTTACTTGATTAGTATCTTTTAAAAAATTTGTTTTCAATTACGGTTGACATACAATGTTATATTAGTTTCAGATGTACAGTACAGTAGTTCGATATTTACATAACTTACAAAGTTAATCATTATCTTTAATAGCCCTTAGAGGTACAGCTTGAGTCAGCCTTTATTGGTTCACAGTTACTCTAAACCCTTTAAAAATGTATCTTTTTTAAAAAAATGTAACTGAATTATTAAGTAATTATACAACATTTTTTCTTAGAAATATTTTATTCAATAATTTGCCTTTTCAGGTCTTAGATTATTCACAATCTATCAAAAGTGATATTTTATAATCAGCCAGAGGTGCTTTTTCTATTTCTTTTATACTCAGAAGAGAGGTTACAGAGTATAAAGCAAATACAGGTGTTCTAGTAGTAGTATTCTATCTCCATTAAAAGAGTAATCTGAGGGGAGGTGCTTCCTATTACCTGTAAAGAAGAGAATTCACCTGAATTCTTCCTCCTTAGTGATGGAGGTGTTTTTTTTTTTTTGTAAAGGCCCTTTTATTTATTCTTGATGATCCTTTTTTACATTTTATTTTATTTTTTTAAAAAAACAGAGAGTCAGAGAGAGGGACAGATAAGGACAGACAGATAGAAAAGGAGAGAGATGAGAAGAATCAATTCTTCATTGCAGCTCCTTAGTTGTTCATCGATTGCTTTTTCATATGTACCTTGACTGAGGAGCTACAGCAAAGGGAGTGACCCCTTGCTCAAGCAAGCAACCTTAAGCTCAAGCCAGTGACCTTGGGCTTCAAGCCAGTGACCTTTGGGCTCAAGCCCATGACCATGGGGTCATCTCTATGATCCCATGCTCAAGCCAGTGACTCCTAACTCAAATTGGTGATCACTCAAGCTGGTGAACCCACGCTCAAGTCGGATGAGCTTGTACTCAAGCCAGCAACCTCAGAGTTTCAAACCTGGGTCCTCCACATCCCAGTCCAATGCTCTATCCACCGCACAACTGCCTGGTCAGGCTATACTTGATGATCCTTGAAGGTAGACAGGAAGGCTATGGCTTCTCTTTCTAATTTTACTCCTTGTAGAACGCCAAATGTTGTTTCCAGTTACATAGTCTCTCGTCTTTTTGTTCAAGTGGAATTCTTAATAGGAACAGGGACTTTTAAATCATCACTACCCTGAAGAAGCATAGTAAAATGTTCTAGCATAGAAAAATTTAATAGTTTAATTAATAATAGTTTTTTGAAGGATGAATATCTGGAACAACTTTATAGTATAGATTCCCTAAGTTTTCCTTTACTATTTAAAATATAGAATTCAAGGAAATACTATGTGTTATACTAACAAATGCATTTTTATTTCTATAGAACCTACAAGAATAGAACTTACTCCCAAAAGGACAGAGTTAACAGTGGGAGAAAGCATTGTTCTCAATTGTAAAGCAATTCACGATGCTAGTTTGGATGTCACTTTCTACTGGACACTAAAAGGACAACCTATTGATTTTGAAAAAGAAGGTGGACATTTTGAAAGCATCAGGGCCGTAAGTTAATACACTTTTATTTTTTGGGTAATAATAATTTTAGAAATTTAGGTTCAAATGTGAAAACTTTCTTATCTATGAAATACTAAGGAAACATAGGAAAAACATCAATTTTATTTAATTGAGTAAGCTCTTTCAATATCTTATATCAGGTCAAACTGAAAATAATAATTATTTTAAACCCCTCAGTAAGAAATTGGTAATACTTTTGCCTGCAAGCCTGGTTTACTTGCCACTTTGACTGACTTGATTAATATTGTCAATATTTCCACGTTACTTCTCAAAAGTTAGGTTGCTACATAAAATGACCACTGTTATTTAAAGTATCTTAACAGTCATTATGATACAAAAAATTAATGAAATAACCTACCTGTCTTACTTCTCAAAAAACAGTAATTTTTGGAGATTTTTAAATTTCTCACAGGTTATAAAGCTAAACATGTAAACCATAGTTAGAAAGGCACATTAGCTTTACATTAACACTCACAGGCATAATCATTTCTTGTCCACCAAATATTTTATTTGCAATCTCTTCTTTTATTTTACATATCTACATGGTAATCAACTAAATGGGTGGGAACTCTTTGGAAAATCCTACAGACCTATCACAGTGTCTGAATCCAACAGAAAAGTGAAAACACCTCTTTCTCCCAGTCTTATTTATCACATGAAAGAGTAACATGATGGAGAGAGAGAAAGGAGGATGGAATTAGGGTGGCAGAGAGAGATATGGGCTGCAATATTCCATCTATCCTAAAGAGAGGAATCCAAATGCAATGTATGCCTACAAATCCAATTTAAAATGCTGTCACATGCTTATTAACATCAGTTCATTTTTCTCTGTATACTTTGGGAAACTCTGGAAAGCCACAGCTATAATGAGCACAAACAGAAAACTCAGTTGGGCTTGTATTTTTTTGTATAAGATAATGTGATGCAGAGGAAAAAGTCCTCAACCCAAAGTCAGGAACTTTCTGGACCATTTTCCAGTTCAATGTATAATCAGCTATGTAACAAAAAGACAATGAACTACTTGACCTACATGAGCATTTATCTCAGAGAAGCAGAGTGAACAAGTTCTACCAGATTATTTTAAGATCCTTGCTCACTTTAAAATTGGATAACTTTAGATTTAAAAGAGTAAAATACGAGCTCTCTTTGATACATTTCCAAATGTCAGCAATATTAAACTTTTTTTTTTCAAATTAATTCTTTCATCCTGATTTATTTTGCAATAAATGGGAGACAATATATAAATAAGAAACAATTACCAATGGCATTGTTCACATCTCATTAAATGAATTAATTTCAATTATTAATGGTATGTTCTATGCAAAATATTTAGATCAGATTAAATTAAACTCATTATTCTCTAATTTGTGGGTTTTCTTTTTTCTCTTTCACCTTAACTTGATAATTCCTTCAAGTTTGTGAACAAATTTTATGCCATTATGTTATGAACAAAACAGAATCAGAATAAAAAAAATAGCCCTGGCTGCTTGGCTCAGTGGTAGAACGTTGGCTTGGCATGTGAAAGTCCCAGGTTCGATTCCCGGCCAGGTCACAGAGGAAAAACACCCATCTGCTTCTCCACCCTTCCCCCTCTCCTTTTTCTCTGTTTCTCTCTTCCCCTCCCACAGCCAAGGCTCCATTGGAGCAAAGTTGGCTCGGGTGCTAAGGATGGCTCCATGGCCTTAGCCTCAGGAACTAGAATGGCTCTGATTGAGCAGAGCAACACCACAGATGGGCAGAGCATTGCACCCTGGTGGGCATGCTGGGTGGATCCTGGTCGGGTGCATCCAGGAGTCTATCTCTCTGCCTCCCCGCTTCTCACTTCAGAAAATAAATAAATAAATAAAAGAAAAAGAAAAAAAGTGATACAAAAATACTATATTTGATAATAGAACATCTACCATCAAAATTATCTTCTCAGGATTAACATTTATTTTAACTGATCAGATTTATAAAGTAAAAGTATCTTTAAAATAAACAGTAGTTTTTCCTTATATTAACAGGACCCCTCTTTTTTTAGAATGGTAATAGAGAAATTAATGGTCATGGTCAAATGATAATGCATTCTTGTTTTTTATCTTAAACATTACCCGTTTAGCTTGATGTCATTCATTTCTATCAATACCTTTACTCCCTTTCATAGAGTTGGCAGTTAACGGTACCTGCTATATTCCTCTTTACATATATGCTGTTCTTGCCCTTGTGAAGTACAAAATTTACTTCTTACTTTTTGGTAATCCATATTGTTACAAGCCATGTTAAAATTAGGTTCAGATTTGGGACAGTGATATTAAAGTACAGAATACAAAATTAAAACAAGTTATCATATTGAGAAGTTAGAAAAATAGTTAAGTTTTGGGTAATGCAGGACCTACCAATTTTAGTATATTTAAAATAATTAATAGAAATATGTATGTACTATAAAAACTGGAAACTTCAAAACTGCAAGGTATAAAGAAATTATCTATTTCTTTCTCCCCAATTTCCTCAGACACTGATTGGGTCCTAGATGACTTCAAGGACATGCACTGACAAGAATCCCATTGTATGATATTGAAAAGGCAGAAAGTTAGAAGGGAAAGCGTTCTGTCTCCCTCCTGTCCTTCTCCTTATGAAATAAAATGTCTGAGAAATTATATGTTTTAGGGGAAGGAATGAAAGTGCTGTGTGGAAGGGAGATTTGGGAAGGCCTCTGGACTTGTGGAAGCCTTCTGTGAGAAAGGCAAATTGAAGACTCTAGGGACAAGACAGGGTTCCAAAGAGAGCCAAGTGGGTGACCTGTAGCCTCCTCTGAGTTTCCAAGGGGAGCCATTGAAGTGTCTTTTGGGGGTCTAGGCTGGTTCAGCAGGGAAAAAAAAACAACCAAAATTCAGGGACTTAAGCAACAGTAGAGTGTGCCTTTGACTAGAGCCCTCTCTAGATTAACTTCCCTGGGGCCACGCAGTGGGTGGCTGCATGAAGGTAAGAAGAGAAAATAGGGTATACTTTTAAAGCACATTAACACCATTGAGTGTCAAATGAATCAACTAAATCTCTGACAAAGAAAAAAAGAAAGAAAAATACCAATGGTATTGATATTTAGCATCCAGTAGATGTCAAAATATAGCTTAATAAAGTTCTCTACCTTTCTATTTAGATGTACTTGTATCTTATATACACAGCCTTCAGTGTACAGATAAAGCTCTGGGCAGTTTTTTTTCTGTGCAGCTTTTATAACATCTCTATACAATGTACATTGTTATGTTTTAAATAAAAATGTTTTTGGACTTTATTTTCAAAAAGTGAATAAAAAAATAAATAATCACACCAACCCAGCAGTATGACTGATTTGGAGTGAATTCATTAATGAAGCCACTGTTAAAAGGGCCTAAGAAACCTATAGTATTAGGATATAAACATTTGATCCAATTCACCCAAATCATTTTTTGCAATGAATTAATTGAATGTGGAAAATTAGATTTTAATTTAAATTCAGTTTTATGAACTAAGTGCTTTGAGGGCTCCAAGTAGAAGACATAGCCCTTCACCCTGGTTGGCAAACCACAGCTCACAAGCCACATGCGGCTCTTTGGCCCCTTGAGTGTGGCTCTTCCACAAAATACCACTTGCGGGCGCTACCTCGATAAGAAATGTACCTACCTATATAGTTTAAGTTTAAAAAATTTGGCTCTCAAAAGAAAGTTTAATCACTGTACTGTTGATATTTGGCTATTGACTAATGAGTTTGCTGACCACATACAGTTTAAGGAGAGAGAACAAATAGCCTAGTAATCTGCTATAATGGTGCAATCACAAGAGAATTCTGTGCACATGCTTGGCAGAAGGAGTTGGTAAGTGAACTGGACCTGGATTGGCAGGGTTTTTCCAGGTAGCTAGAAGAACAAACTGCATTTTAGACAGAGCAAGCAAGTTAAGCAAAGATAGAGAGGCAGAAGAGTTTAGAGCATGTTTGAGGAACAGGGAGAAACCAATGGTCTTCACAGCACAGGGAGGGCAAATAAGAGGGAGACAATAAGTTAATATTTGTTGAACATTTGAAGGGAAGCAGAAGAGGTCTCATTAACAAGTAAAAGACACCAATTTCTGAGCCATGGATTTGGGGTATTATTTATACTTCAGAAGGGAGCAATGTGATTCTGATTTGTGTTTTAGGAAGATAATTCTGACAGATATGTGGAGCTGAGATTGAATATTCCCTCTTGACTGGTCAAGCAGCGATGACAATGCAGAAGTTGACCATCATGGGCTTTGGCCCAAATAACCATCCTTTTATCAAATTTACAATAGTGTTTTTATATAAATGTTTCTGTTGGTCAGAAAAAGGTCTATGAGAACCTCTTAATATTATCAGGATGTCTGAACAGCACCTGAGCATGGCCATGTGGCCCCAAAACCACAGTCTTAATAGAGGACTAGTAATTTATTATTTTCCAGAGACTTGAAATCTCTAGTTATTTGAGATATAGGCTAGTTTTAATCTTTAAAATGCAAGAAGAATAGTTACACTAAATATTATGGAAACCTCTGTAATTTGCTCTGGTATTTTTTTTTTGGCAGAGGAAAAAGTCGAACATTTGTGATCAGGATGGTCAGTTAAAGAATACTCTCCCACTGCGAACTCTCCAAACATGCTGAATTAGAATAAAATAGGCAGTCAAGTCAAAGTGCATTATTTGAGTGGCCCTTCAAAGTCTCTAGTTATAACAATTTACTTAGGAATTTAGAGTGGGAATATTTGACCTCATTTTTTAATGAGGAAACTGAAGCATAAGACTTTTCGAGTCCACATGATTATTAAGTTGGGGTACCAAGATTAACACAGTGTGATTTTTAAACTACATTATGTTTATTCTTCTCTCTAAAGTTACCCTCTCCATATTCATAGACCATTATGTGTTCAGCCCTTGTCTATAAACTGTGGGAAATAAAAACAGAAGGAAAATTTTGTCCTAGTTTTGAATAAATTTAAAGATTATATAGAACATTAATAATGAAAAAAATATGACTATAAAAACAATTACTAACTTATTACAGCCAAATATTGGGGGCCAGAAAGAAAAGAGATTAATGGGAATTATTAGCATTGTAGAGGACGACACAGAAAGGAATTAATTGAGACTTACTGTATGCCAAGTTATCAGCTAAAAAATATTTATACAGGCCTGGCCTGTGGTGGTGCAGTGGATAAAGTGTCGACCTAGGAACACTGAGGTCACCAGTTCAAAAACCCTGCACTGGTCTGGTCAAGGCACACATGGGAGTTGATGCTTCCAGCTCCACCCCCCTTTCTCTCTTTCTCTCTCCCTCTCACTCTGTGTCTCCTCTCTAAAATGAATAAAATAAAATAAAAATTAAAAAAAAATTAAAAAAAATATTTATACAATAGCTTATCAATTCCTTATAACTATTATATGAAGTAATGTTATTGGGGGAAACAGTGTTACCTGACCTAGACCAGAGGATGGATAGCATTATGATAGGAAAAGAATAAGGAGGAAGGCAGTCTAAGATGGGACAAGATACTGCATTTCAGGGTTGTGATGGATCTTGAAGATTATTGAGTTTGTCCTAAATTGATATGTGGATTCTCTAGCAGTATTTTGAGTTTCTGCTGTAACCTTTATAGTGATAAGAAACTCACTCCTCTGAAGTAGTCCATTCCATTGCCAACAAGATCTGAGTGTCAGAAAGATGGAAAGTAGAAGTAAATGTGATAGTCTTTATATCAAGCATAGGAATCATAAAGGAACATGCTTGATTCATATCTATGAATTTTCTACAGTAAATTATAAGGGGCCAGATTATAAACTCCTTAGTAATTTAAGGATATTACTTCAGTTTAAAAGGTCTAGTCTATATCTGTTTTTCTGTTATGGTTACTTCCATTCTTAGTTTGTCTTATTCGAAATTAGCACCTATTTCCTAAGAGTAAATGTCTCAGAATAAAAGATAGTAACTGTTCAACTGGCACCATCCTCTTTCTTGGAGGATAACTGTTAATGTTTTTTAAATGAATAAAATTATTGGGCACACTGCCAGGGTGTACTAAGGCACAATGTTCTGAGGATCTTGCAAGAATTTGCTGTGTCCTCTTCCACATGGGGGTAGCGGATAGGAGTTTGGAGGTACTTCATAGCTAATCAGGAAGCACACCAAAAAAGCAGATGGTCAGTAACTCTAACAAAGGCACACTTCTCTTTGGCTCATTTTACTTTCAAGTAATGTGACTGCTTGGACTCTTAGCCCTAATCTTTCCCTGACTGGCAAAGCAGTTGTCTTTCCTCATCACGTGGTTTTATGCTTCCTAGACCCTCCATTTGCTCTGAATCCTGACAACCTGATAAATGGCCAACATTCTCTTCTCTGCTGTAATATTTTGACTTTCATTTATTTGCTTTATAACAGTTGTCTCCCAGTCTTTCACCTGACTTCACAGAAGTCACTCTTGTCATTTTAATAGGACTGACAAATAGAGGATCAACCAACCAAAGCTTGGGGGCTAAAAAGGAGCAAGGTTACCCTCATGGCTTTAGAATTTTCAGGTGATTCTAGGAAAGTGTGCCACATCCAGTTCCCCTGCCTGTCTGTGGTAGAGAATATGCTTGCACCTACTAGATTCTCAAAGTAGTAGAGTACTATTTACTGTAGCAAAGAAGAATGCCCATCTTTTATTAGTATGTATATCTATTATGTCATTAAATCTTGACCAAAATAGACTATCAAAATCTGTGATTCTCTAACATTTTATATATTAATGAAATAAGCTAAACTGTGGGGTCCCTAAAAACAGGGACTAATATGTCATTTTATGTTTGATCACTTTGTTCTGTGAATGTCCACAAAATAACCACTCAGTCAATGTTTGCTGAATACACACACACACACACACACACACACACACACCACTTGATAATAAAGAATTCTCTCAGTTTAGTCAATTATTGCATTATTTTAGAGGTTTTTAATATAATTGAACACTGCATAAAATTCAGTTAAAATTTATTATTACGAAATAATATATTTTTTTGCTTTCTTACACAAAATTGGATGTTGACTTCAGCACAGTTTGGAACTGACTGAAAGGTGACTGCCTTAGATGACATCTGAGAAAGTCTATTACTGACAGATTCGTCCCAATATTCTGGGGGTGCCATCTGAGTAACCTGTAGATCACAATACCTTCAGGATCATAGCTAGATAGTAACACCATGTTGATTATCCACCCCCATTTTTACTCTAATTGGAAGAAGATCTCAAAAAGCAAAATGAGAAGTCTCCTCTTCACTTTTGTGGTTTGTCAAATGCAGTCAAATCAAATAATCCCTCCAAAATTATCACGTATAAAAAGACAGGCTTAGCCATCCAAGCCACACTTTGTTTTCTTAAATATAGTACACCAAAGCAAATCTTATGTGTATGGTACTTACTATGGCAGGGATACAGAGTTTTTTTATTCATTTTGAAGCTCCATTTTTGATAAATATTTGATAGATGTTTCTTTTTATAACATTATGAGTGATATGAAAGTTATTAGTAACTATGAAATGTTTTGTAGTGCAGAACTATAGGTTGATTGGTCAGTTGGTTGATTGGATAGTTGGTTGGTTTATTTAGAGGAAAAATACAGATTCTTAATAAAGAAAAACAAATTTACTACAGTCCATGTTGGGAACAATCAGATAAATAGCCTGTGTTCTGTGATCTCTGAGTGGATAAAAACATGATGCATCCAAGAGATTCTTCTCAGAGTCAGCTGGATATTTCAAGATACTGGATTGGGAAAAGTGGGGAATGCAAAATAGAAAACACCCCTGATCTGTCATTGGAATCTTTGCTTCCTAAATTGTAAAGTCAGAAATTAACAGGTGCTTATCTATCTAGGACTACATGCTTTTCTTCCTTCTGGAAGTTTTGTTTATCTCAAAATATTATTTTTCATATATATATATATATATATATATAAACTCAGACTGGATTTTTATACTACTATATTCTCTTTGCATTGGTTACTTTTAATCCAACCATAGGATGAACTAAATCTGGAATGAGGTGCCGTTTCTTTGGAAATATGACCATTGGTAGCCCCAGTAGGTTTGCACAAGTGTTGTTATTATATTGACCGTGAAGCCTATTGGTTTTATCTCAGTGATGTTTATTTAACTAAATTTTCACCCAACTAAGTCATTTTTAATAGTGAATTTCTTACTTAGATTACAATATGACAGTTATTTTTATAAAATAGCACAAAATTTCTAAATTACATGTGTATTAAACAGTTCAAAATACATAAATGAATAGGTATATAAAAGTATAATGTCAAGCCCACTCTTTAACATATAAAATTATAATTTGCCATTTGTATCAAGTGTTCAAGTCAAGTTACTGAAATAAGTATCTAAATTATTTTCAGGGGGTAATTCTCATCTTTTTTTAAATACCAATTTTGCCCACAATCAGTGTTTGCTTTTGTTTATTTCTTAAGAAGCTTCTATTCAAATCTTGATAGTTTTTTTTTGAATACCTTTATTTTTTCTTTTATTGTAATCTTCTCTCTTTCATTGTTGATATTGATTTATGAGTCTATTCAAATGAATTAAACTAGGAAAGATAACTAATTGTGTCAGTTTTAACTGGAGACACCAAAAGCCATTATAGTATATGCTATGGTGTGCTACCCAGATTCCCTTTTCAAAACTAAGGCATTCCTCCCCCAAGCCACTAAGAGTATTGGTGACTGACAGCTTTAGGAGTCCCTTCCTGGGAATCACCCTCAGTTAATGAGAGATATCTCACTCAAGTAATGCCTTAACATTGAGCCAGTGCCCAAGGATAGGGGTAATGAATGCATAGGGATGGTATAAAGGCCAAACCCCATGCCTCAAACTAAAACAATTCTTAAAGGTCATCTCAGCTCCAGAGCTCTCTGTGGGAAAAACTGAAGCCATTGTTGTGACTGCATCAGAGTTAAATACATTCTATGCTCAGTTCTACTTTCTTCATTCTACCCACAAACGTTGATCCTACTGGCATGCCTCAATATAGTCTCTGACTTAAATTATCTTTCTGAAACTCTGACCTAAGACAGTCATAATGGCAAATGACATCACTGAGAAAGCACTGAAAATAGGTATGAGTAATAACCAAAAATTATTAATAGCTTTCATTCATTGAATGCCTACTAGGTATTTGACAATGTGCTAAACTCTTCAAATGTTACTTCATTTACTTTACACAAATACCCTATGATGGAATTGGTTTTGTTTTTGACAGAAGAAAAAGAAATTCAGAAAGAAACAAATTTCCCAAATTTAAATAATTGTTATATAGGAGAGTTAATATTCAAACTAGTTCTGAACCCCAATATAACAGTGTCTTTCAATATTTATTATCAAAATTATAGCACATGTAGGACTATTTAGGAAGGTGACATTTTAAATTTCTTACTTTCTCAGTAAGTCCAACATTAAATTTTATCATGCTGTGAACAGTACAGATACATATCCTTCATCCATTTTAGATTTTGTTGGCCAACTGTTCTCATTGCTGATGAGATTTTCACTTATCCATCAAAATCACTCACACCTCTAAAGTTTATACTATGATTGTGTGGTACATTTATATTATGCCACTTCTTTTTTCTCTAATATTTATAAATTTACTATTATGAGCAATCTCCTCTCCCTTTGCCAAAGATATGTTTCTGTTATATATATTATTAAAAGCAACCCTACAAATCAAATCCTTCAACATTTACTTAATCACTTCAGAATAAATTTGAAAGTTTCACTATTTAATTAAGGCTTAAACTAAAATATATAAATAGAATTTTCCATCCTAAAGAGAACCTTTGCCCTTTCTCTCTCATCTGTATTATTTCATTTGAGTTCCACAACAATATTGTGAATCAGGAAGATTGCATGTAAATGAAGAAACTGAGCCTGGGAAGAAAGACGGTCAAGGGTCTTGCTGCGGAGGTACTGAGCAGCACAACACACTCACTGCACAGCAAACATGATCATTTAAGCTTCTTGGAGCTTAAAACTTCACCACAATGAATGATATTCCAAATCTGGTTTGTTGTTTAAAGCAAAAATACAAAGATCAAAAAGTAGCTTTCATTTTTCACTGTGACATTGTGAAAATCAAAAACATAGATTGTTTCTTCACTGCAGTCTCACCTCTTTAGCTGGACAATGCAATCTATTAACCTTATTTATTTGAACACTATTAAAACATTAAAGTTATATGTTCTATAACACCAAATCAACAAATTGTTTTTTAAAGTCCTCCACTAAAAGTTACTGAGAATGGGTTGAAAATCATCTTAAAATATCCTACTATGCTTGCCTTCAGATGTTCTGTGGGCGTATTTTTCATTACTTAAAGCTCAATCTTCTGTCGGCTATAATTGCTTCATTTTATAGTGTCTGAACCCCTTTTAGTCTTTAGGAAAGCTTATTCAAACTGAACCTGAGCTACAATGCTACATTGCTTTGCTAGCTGGAGCTAAGGCCAAGTATGTACAATGCAAAAGTCCCAACTGTTCTTCTGAAGAAAATACTCAGTTCCCACATTGGAGACATTTAAAATTGTATCATTTTTTACTGAGTATGTTACAGCATTGTTGGTTCCACTTGAGGTTTTGGCCTCAAAATTCAATGTTCATTGAATTAGTAGGGTTTTGGATACTGTCTTTTTCCTCACCCTCAGTGCGCCTAGTGCTTTCTTCCCTCCTTTCCCATCCCTCCACCAGAGCAAGTGTCAAGTTCTGCTAAAAACATTGCTTCATTATTTTCCTTTTAGCCTTTACATTTCAAGAAATTATTTTTCTGAACTCCACATCAGTATCTGGTGCACATTAAAAACCAAATCCAGGCCTGACCTGTGGTGGCGCAGTGGATAAAGCGTCGACCTGGGAACACTGGGTCGCCAGTTCAAAACCCTGCACTAGTCTGGTCAAGGCACATATGGGAGTTGATGCTTCCAGCTCCTCCCCCATTTCTCTCTCTCTCTCTCTCTCTCTCTCTCTGTGTGTGTGTGTGTGTCTCCTCTCTAAAATGAATAAATAAATAAATTTTTTAAAAAAACAACCAAATCCATATGTGTAGAGTTGATAAAGGAATAGGGTATATGAACTTGAAACCAGCAATTTAGAGTACATAGGCCACTCAGAAACAAATATTGACAATCTAATCCAAATTGCTGTTTGATTTTTTTGTTA
The DNA here is from genome assembly GCA_037038555.1 of Rhynchonycteris naso. Lineage (NCBI taxonomy): Eukaryota > Metazoa > Chordata > Mammalia > Chiroptera > Emballonuridae > Rhynchonycteris > Rhynchonycteris naso. Next base: position 292,838,868 of record CM072995.1, on the reverse strand, counting down.
ATCAAGGAAAGTTTCTAATATACAGTGTGTCCGTTAAGTCATGGTGCACTTTTGACCGTGTGACATTATAAAGATGTCAATGATCAGTAGCTTTATTCATTTTGATTTACATGTAATTTAAATATTTTTAATATTGTGCTAAAAGTAATTATTTTTTCTGGAAATAACAATCATAAGAGTTTTTAAAAAATTAAAATCTAAAATGAATTTTAGTTATCATGTTGAAGAAATGCTGTTATGTTTTATGACATTTCTGTTATTTTACAAAGAATATCTTACACATATATATCTATGTATCCAGGGGATATAATTTAACCTGAAGAGTGATGAAATGCATAATATAATAAAGCCCTTAATACTGGAATTTTTACCTTGTAAGAATAATATATAAAATAATATTTTTATTTATTTTTTTTAGTTTTTGAAAGAAAGCTCTGGTAAATAAAAGACCATCCTAATAAAAGACCACATAAGGTTTAGGATTTTTATAAGCAAACATGGTTCCATTTTACATTTTGAAATACTATAGATATGTAAGTATTCTGTTTTAGACTGACTCCTATGTTATTTCCAAAGTGATTTTCAAAGGATTGGGTTTTTGATAGGCCATTATTTGCAAGACAGTTTTGAAATTCTACCTTTATTTTACAATTTCTCTTTCTGCAACTGTTTTGTATTAAATTCTAAAGAGTGCCTAAGTGTATGATGTCTTTAGCTTTTCAAAATTCTCTAGTTTCTTTTATGGACTATTTTTATCCTATTATAATATAAAAGTGACTTTAGGAGTCTAGAAATAATAACTTAGTAGGCAGCCTCTCAAAGATGTTTTCTTTCTTGGAAAAGGAAGAAGAGGGAATTATAAGAATAACTATGGGGCTATTATTATTATTCACTTTATTTCTTCATCTGATATACTTTATATAAGGGAAGTAGAAAAGATCAATTTAGAGAATTTGAAAAGCATGACACCATTTTTAATGAATATTTAATGACTTTATAGAGTATTTATCAGTGTACAGTAGAAGACATCTGAATATATCACAGTTCCACAGAGATTTATTAAGCACCTGTACAGTAGACAGCTGTCCAGGAACTGAGTATTCTGTAGTAATCAGTAACACATTCTATGAAGGGTCTATGAATACAGTTGAGATAGAATGCTGCCTCTCAGGAGCCTAGTCTTACAGAGAGACAGATTTATAAACTGATATGTGGTAAAAGCAATGTAAGAAATATGTTTAGGAACACAGTTCAAGTATGGACTCATCATCCAACCTGTAGAAGCAGAGCATACTTCTTACACCAAGTAATACCTGAGCCTTTTCTTTAAGGAAAATAAAGACTGTTGCAGGCAAAGCAAGGAAAGGAAGAAGGAAGGGGAAATAAATTTTAGTTAGAGATTAGGCATGCAGAAGATATGAAAGATACTGAGGTTTTGTCTATCATATCCCTCTAACAAATGGTGATCTTATAGTTAAAGCAAACCTCATCTATTATAATAGTAATTCTATTAAGAAAGTTTCTCCTATTACCTATTAAAGTTAAGTAAATGACCATGATTATGCTTGGTTCCAATTATAGTAAGTTATATATTCCTAACAAAAGTAAAGCTGCCAGATTTTTCTAAATTAAATTCAGGGATAAATTACATGTTGCTTAGCATAACTATATGTGTTTTACATAAATTTACATGTTGCTTGAAGCTTTCTATGGGGTCTATAAAATAGAAATTAACTATTACAATGTTAAGATTCAATATTCAAGGTCATTAAGATAATTCTCTAAGAAGTACTATGTGATATTTTTCCAGAAGGCTGCCTATTATGCCAGATGCAGTTCTAAAAGCACAATTCAGTTATGAAAAACAAGGAAGAAAATCAAGACTTATTTATTACATTATGTATTTTTTTTTACAGGGGCAGAGAGAGAGTCAGAGAGAGGGGTAGATAGAGACAGACAGACAGGAACAGGAGAGAGGTGAGAAGCATCAATCATTAGTTTTTCGTTGCTCTTGTGACACCTTAGTTGTTCATTGATTGCTTTCTCACATGTGCCTTGACCGCGAGCCTTCAGCAGACCAAGCAACACCTTGCTGGACCCAGCGACCTTGGGTCTAAGCTGGCGAGCTTTTGCTCAAGCCAGATGGGCCCGTGCTCAAACTGGCAACCTCTGGGTCTAGAACCTGGGTCTTCCACATTCCAGTCTAATGCTCTATCCACTGCGGCACCACCTAATCAGGCCATTTTTGAGAATGGAAATCACACTTATTTTGCTAACCATTGCTAGCACCTGGCATTGTGCCTGACAGATCTTTTGCTAAATAAAGTATTTGTTAAATTAATTATTGCAAAAATAGGTAGAATTTTACACTGTTACATATAGTCACTTTCTCATTTCCTTGCTACCACACTAAAATAAATAGTAATATAGCAATATCAGGAAAACTTTTAATAAATCATTTTCCAAAATGTTGTCACCAGTAATGTGTATAGTACTATATCAGGGCAGGGAATATATAATTGATTAAACATGATCTCTTCCTTCTAGAACTCTATCTACATATATTTAAACAACTATTTAATGTGATGTGTTATTGTATTGAGACATTATATTGTTGAAAGAAAAAACTCTAGAGGAAAAATTTGAATTATTAAACAAGTATGTCATTGGCAGAGAGACTGTTCTAAGAATTAATGTTCAGTTGAATTCAACTTAAGTTTATCACTAAAGGTTATTAATCAACTAGTATAGAGTAAAGTAATAATCTACCTGATAGTTGTTTAGTTACCCTGAAATCAACCTATTTCTTATTATACACCTCACACATCTATAAAACCAAAATAATTAACTACTGTGAAGTAAAATTAGCTCACATAATTTAGAATACATTAACTGTGATGATACAAAGTTGTACTAAATAGTTCAAGGATTTCAAATCAATAAGTCTAACTGAAACTATAAAATACTGTATGGTGTTTAGTCCTATTTAACACCTGGTAGCCCCACAAATAAATTTAACATATTGACTAAATTTGTTTTAAACTTATTATTAGCAATAGTAACAGTATTTCCTAAAAGAATTTCTGAAGCCTGTGCTTAATTGCTATCATCCAACATTTAAGTAGTAAGAAATACCAAAAGACCTTTGACTTTTCCTGACGTGGAGGTTGTGACATGCCTTTGCTCACTGTGTCCATTACATCAGCGATGAGTCTGAACAGAGTACTGTGGAGTCTTTGGTTTTAAAAAAAACCTTATCTAGTGTTAGAGATATAATCATTTCAATAAGAATGTTTCCAAATACCTTTAAGAATAACGAGGCAGAATAACTAAAGGTTATTATTATAAAATTTTTTGCTAACTTTTTTGGGGGTTTTACTCATGTTGTTATTTCCAAGCACATTTAGCTTCAAACCAAAATTATGACTGGAATAATCCATTGTTCTATTTTATTTTTATATTGTAGATGGTGAGATATAAATATCTCTAGATAGGAGGAAATTTTAGAATTTAAGTTCAGTAAATACCTTTTCCTTTGCATATTTTTCCCTAAAAACAACTATAGAAAAGAAATTGAGGAATAGTTATCTTAAATATATAGTGGTACTATTAAACATAGATAGTCTGTGTCAGTTTCTGCTGCAAACAAACCGCTCCAAAACTCAGTGGCTTCAAACCATCATTTGCTTAGTGTATAATTCTATGGCTTGGCAATTTGGACTGTGTTCATCTGGAGTTTATTTGCTGGTCTCAGCAAGACTCACTCATGTGTCTATAGTTACCTGCCAGTCAACTCTGAGGCACTAATGTTGGGCATCGGGAGGCTAGTGCCCTGGGCTACCGGACAAATGAGCCACGTGTTCTCATCATCCACCAGGCTAGTCCAGACTTGTTTACATGGATGTCTCAGGATTCAAGATCCAAGAGCAGATGCATCATGATCCCTTAGGCCCAGGCTCAAACTTGCTTTTTGTCATTTTTGTCACATTCAATTGGTTAAAGCAAACCATAAGGCCATATCAGATTCAAAAGGTGGAGAAACTTCCTCTTGGGAGTAACTGCAAAGTATTATGACCATCCTTGCAATCTACCATCATCTATTCTCTGTCCAAAATTTTTTATATTTCTCTAACTTACAAACCTCATCCAAGAATCCACAGATTTCTCATTCACTCGTTTTTAATTGCTTTTTGTGTTAGCTTGGACTGCAAAGCAAATTCAACAAAATTTATGACCCAACTCACTAGGTCAATAATTCAAACTGGACTCAGTTTTCTTTCCTTTTTTTTTTCCTGCTGTTCTGTATTGGACTCATTAATGCAGCTGCCAAGTCAATTAGGAGTTGTATGGGAGGTAGCAGCTAGGATAGCATGTCTCTGCTCTATGTGATATCTCACCTTATAGCAGGCTACTCCGGCTATGCTGCATGGTTTTCACAGAATTCCAAAACAGCAATTTCCAGTACATGTCCAATTTTGCAAGCATATGTTTGTTCCCTGTTTGCTAATGTCTGAACAACTAGTACAATCACTTAGTGTGGCACAGGAGGTGTAGGAATGGGTTATCCAATGGTGGACCCAGAAAGTCATGAATTACTTTGGAGCCATTGCTGCAACAACCCTAGCACACAATTTAAACAATTATCAGTTTCAAACAATCCTTAACTTCATTTATGGTATCACTTTAAGACTAAGCTAAAGCCAGATTTTGGATGTAGTCATATAGTGTTATGTATGGAATTAAATGAGCATTTGGAAAAAAATAATGATTTGCCTAAGACTAAAACTCAGCATGGGCTGTCACTAGCAATAGGAACTATGTAAACTGCTTTGAATAAATTAACTATTCACTATCTGAATCGAATCTTATTTATTAAATTAAGTAAAGATAGTCAAAACCCTTGATCTGGTTATAGACAGTCATATTTACATTTTATAAAGTTTGTGTTCTTTTTTTCAAAATATTAGGATATTTATAATTTTTTTAATGTTTTACTTTGTTGATTTTTTAGAGAGAGGAAGGTATAAAGTAGGAGAGAGACAGGAATATCTGTTCTTGTATGTGCCTTGATCGGGGATCGAACTAGCAACCTCTACACTCTGGGTCAATGCTCTAACCAATCAAACTATTCGTCTAGGCCCAAAATATTAGAGTATTTTAATCACTTTACTTATTAATAAAAAATTGAAAACAATTAGAAAAAAGTTATGAACATAGAAACATTTTGTACTTAAAAATGAATAAATGAAATGGATTCAGAAAAATAGTATATTCTGAAGACAGTTATAGTATTTTCTACCTTATTTATTAATCTGAATTAATCCGTGTTAAATATCTCTTCCAAAAATTGGTTGTCATGATTTCTGTGCTTTAATTATATTTTGATATAAAAAAATCAGATTTATTAATTAAGAAACTTATGAAAATAGATTCTGAATGTATCTAAAAGAAACATAAAATATACTGAATATTTTATATTTAAATAAATTTATAGGTTCTTTTAGCCACACAAAATGATTACTTATAATATATGCAATTGACAGTGAATACTTACCTTGATGTTTCTCCATGGTAACCATATGTTTTTCAGCTCTAAATCAAAATCAGCTTTCATTCTTTTTACAAAATGTAGTTAGATTTTTTCTGTTTATATAAATAATACAAGCTTATTGTATTATAGGTCATTTGGACATACTAAAACTAGAAAGAAGAAATTGAAAATTCTCTAATAAAAAATAATCACCATTAATTTTTGTAATCATATTTTCATGCATCTCTTCAAGCATGCATGGATAAAAATTACACAACTAAATAATATCATTCACACTGCTTTTATTAGGGTGACTTTCCCCTAAACAAGTGTTTACCGCATCTTGTTAAGCTTGTTAATACCTTAATGTATGTTCTTCCATATTTTCATGGGCATATTTATATATATCTACAAAGATATTTTTTCATTATTTTAAATTAAAACATTTTTCCATACTTTTTCTGCATCTCATTATTTTTATTCAATGATCTTGAAAGATTTTTTCATGTCACTGGATATAGCTCTAATACGTTCTTTTCAGTAGGTACATGATAGTTCATGGTATGACTATATCTCTTTTAGCCATTTTCCTATTAAAGATATTAACTTTGTTTTCTGTTTTGAGAGTTATATAAAAAATGCTACGGCAACATATCTCTACTATCTACATCCATGTTTATCAAAAACTTTATTTCTATGGGATTGATTCCCAGGAAACGATTACACAGTAAATGAATAAAACTATTTGTAATTTAAATAGATACTGCCAGATTGTTGGGGTTTTTTTTTCAGGAAATTATATTATTGGGTGACATCATTATGTAATAAAAGATTAAGAGACTGTGTTGGGCGGAGGTGGCCAAGAGTTTTTGGTTGAGCTTACTTAGTTTGTTCCTACTTAGCTATATGACTTCTAATGGTTGGTTTCATCTCAGCCCTTATCTGCAACCTGGAGAGGTTAGAGTAGATGACTCCTAATGTTCCTACATAATTTTAAAGTTCTGGGATTTCAAGTGTTATGTTCAAGACTGAAAGCTGTCAGAATGGAAGAGTGTTAGAGGCTGGGTGAAACAGGTAAAAGGACTAAGCAGAGAAAACACACACACACACACATAAACACAGACAACAGTATGGTGACTACCAGAGGGAAAAGGGATGGGGATAAGTAGAAGAGGGTAAAAGCAGGATAGACAGTAATGGATGAAGACTTGACTTAGGGTCATGAACACACAATGCAGTGTGCAAATGTTGTATTATAGAATTGTACACCTGAAACCTATATAATTTTATTAACCAATGTGACTGCAATAAATTAAATTTAAAATAAAAAATAAATGTTATGTTCAAAGACTGCATCATGAGAAATTCTCCAAATATGGCATCCAAACAATGAAATCATTTTATTATTTTTAGTGAACACTAATCATTTTTTAGGAGGGTATTTATGGCTCTAAAATCACATTAGTTCCTGTTGAATATTCCATGCCTGCTTGATTCATGGAAGATATTTCAATATCTCATGATGTCCTTAGAATTGGAAAAATAATAATGCAGAAGTTTCAAACAGGAAATATAATCTTAAATAGGAATACTTCTCTTTGACAGTATATATCTTGAAAAGTTATAAAATATCCCTCTAAAGCTAACTAGAGATTTCCTCTTTAAAAGAAACAAAATTTTATAAATAGAACAATGTCCTTTTTTTTCTGGGTAAGAGTTTATTTAGCATCCCTTATTTTGTGTAATCAGCAAACACACCCAAAATAATTCACAGTAATGGAAAGTTTAAACCCTACCAATATGAAATCTTAGGAAAAACTATGTGTGTATGTATGATTATTGGTGTTGGTGTCAATTCAAAGATATACTGCTTTAGAGAGTTTTGTAAATATGTTTTTAAATATCAAAGCCATAGTATTATATAGTTATAGGAGAGTGAAGAGAGGTAGTAGAAAATTACATCACAGATGATTTTCAACTTCAGTCTAAGTAAACTGTGATTTTTATGCATAAATTGGTGAATTCTTTCATAGAACTGCAAAGCTTTGTTATTGAGTTTTCTATGGCAAAGTGTCTTGACTCGCTTTTATATTGTCAATTGGATTTGACTGAGAGTCCTTGACCGTGAACTTTTCATAGTTAGCTTTTGATTGACACATTTATTCAATTTGACCTTTTGTTTTAATGGGACTATTCTTCTGTTTGAATCTTCATCGAAAGATTGCTGTTGTCACCTACATTCTAAGCAGTATTTTGAATAGTCTTCTCTGACATTTATGTGTTTAAATTCCCTATATTCTTAGTGTTTTTATATTGATGAGAATCTTCATGACTGAATGACAGTGCTTAAATGGATGCTACCACCCAAATTTCCTTCTTTATCACAATAATGTACTTTTTCATTCAGAAACTTGTTCCTAAGCATTAATAGCTATCAAATTAAGTTCAACAAAAGAATATTCAGTATTTGATCCTAAAGCACAGAGTTGAAGTAATAGAGCTCATTGTTGAAGATTACACGTGTTAAAAAATGTTTACTGATATTGCAAATAAAATGTAAATATCTAAAAACTTTGATTTTGATAAAGAACTTGAAACAGCCAGATATTTATGGCAACTTCATATTTAGAAATTGTTATATAAAAAACCATTATGTTTTTGCATAAAAGGTTAGGTATAAAAGTGTCTCCACCTTCTTGGTTAATGTTTTAGTTTAAAATGTTTCTAACACACTTATTTCATGCAAACCATATCTTTTCACATATGTGAAGAGGGTTCTATGTACCATACAGTGTGCTAGGCAATGGGTAGACCATAGTTAAATAACAGGAATTCAACTGGGTAAAATTTAAAGATCTTATTGGCATATTGAATACTTTTTTAATCAGGCAGCATTCCATTTAGCAAATAGGAAAGAGCTCTGAAGAGCTGTCCAAAACGGAAGACTTTTATAAGCAAAGGGGGAAAGAGTGGATTGTTTCAGTGTTAGGTAACCTTCCTATGGAGGATGGAAGTGGGCTATGAGGAATATTAGCTCGCATGTGCTGTCCAGGAAAATTACATTCTTAGGGGAAGCTGAGTTTGCAACTGGAATAGTTATTTTAAATCTTATTCTGATGGTGTTGGTTTAGCACAAGTGACTCCATTTGGGGCCTGTCGTCTCTCTTTTTAACATTAGAGTACAGAATATCATCTTTTTAAGAATGAAGTAAAAATATTGTTGAAACAAGGATGAAATGTAATTAAAAATAGCTTTAGTTAATATTTATCCAGGGGATACTGGGACTCCACTGGAAGTCCCATTTTAAAAAAGCCCCCCCCCTTTTTTTCCTGTTCTTCTATATCACAAGAAAATAAAATGAGAAATGGCTTATTTTTCAACCCAGCAAGTTCTGGGTTGGAAGTATTTGCTCTAAATTCTTCCTGAAAATGAAGTTCCTCTTTTAGCTCAGATCACTACTCTTGTATACTATCACAGACAACAAACAGTCAGTCAGTAGTCAACACTTTCATTCTCTCTATAAATCTCCTTAATTGTATCTGTAAGTTCATTAAGTACCCTTTCTATCTTCCACCTTACCACAAACAAGGTTTTGCTATTATTTTTTTTTTTGCCAGTTCATAAGTTAGGTATTCCTTTATTCAGCCTTGAATTATAATCTCCTCAATGTTTTTTCAGCCTTTATTAACAATTTCTTTGGATTCTTCTCCAAGTTGGACTGAGGGCCTGGTGGCTGTAGAAAATGCCCTTATGATTTTGTTGTAAACAGAGCTTCTTACATTTTGTTGTAGTTGATTGCACACTAGGGAGCTTTACCCTGGGGACATCATTTATTTGGTAACACCCTGGACTTGATGTTTGCTGAGGTCATTTTGTAGGTTACTAGTCCTAGACCACTTGGTGAGACTGGAAATGAGAAGTAGTTTTGTTTCTAAATCTAGAGTTCTGGCTTCTTTAGATTTCCTTTACATTCTGCTAGAGAAATGAGTGATTTTCTTCATTCAACTATTCTCTCTGTTTCTCTGTTTATACTTATTACACAGTTAAAAGAAACTTACTGTCACTTTAAATTTTCTTGCTGAAACTATCCTTAGGCAAATTTAATTTATTCACTGTAAATAATGTATTGTTCATATCATCTGGGGTGGCAGTGTTGTCAAACTTTCCCACACTACATATAAGGTCACCTTTTCTTAAATCTCCAATAAAAAGTTTTTACTGTTCCTCAAAGCCCTTTTCGATAGTCTTCTTAAAGTTTCAGTCAAGATGGTAGAGTAGGTGGATGCTCTGCTCACCTCCTCCCATGACATCAGAATTACAACCAAATTATAGAACAATCAACCTGGATAACATCTAATTAGAGACTAACTGAACAGAATTCCTATGATTAAGGATATAAAGAAGCCACATTGAGAGTGGTACGAAGAGTGAAATGGTCTGACCCCACACCTACCTGTGACAGTTGAGAATCAGGAGAGATATCTCAGCTGCAGAGGTGCCCCCCTCAGGAGCAAGGAGTCCAAGTCTTACACCATGCTTCTCAGTCTGGAACACCAGTGCCAAGAAGAAAAGGCCAAATAACATCTGTCTATAAAAATCAGTTGAGAATCCATTCTTTAGGTGAGAGACAGAGGGCTGCTGGAAACCCAGATGTCTTCTTAAAAGACCAGTGTACAAATGCTTATTTATAGGCACTCACCTTTGGCTCTGGTGAAGGGACAGTGGCTTGGGGTAGGTGTTGGGGTGAAGAGTGAGGAGCATCAGAGTCATACAGGGAGAAGCTGAGTTGTGTGACTGCAGGATGAGAGCAGGAGGGACAGCTGCCATTATCTCTGTGTTGAGCCACCTTCCCATGAGGCCAACAGACCCCACCTTTCCTGTGTTGACACCCCCAAAACCAAATTTGAATCTTCATTCGCCTGGGTAACTCCAAAAGCTCCATCCTGATAACTTCCTGAGTATCTGTCCCAATGCAAAGTGGTTGCTGGCCTCTGTATACCCTGGGCTCTGATTACCTCCCAGTATACCCCTTCAAATATTGTACCATCACACTGGAGATTAGGTTTGTATGTACATGAACTTTGGAGGGATACAGACTTTCAGTCTATAGCAGACCCCTTTTGCCTTGGTCGTTTACATTAATCTTAGATAAAGGAATGCCTGTTTGCTGCTCTACCTGGGAAAAGAGAGTCAATGTACATATGATTAGATAAGAGACATCTTTCAAGAATCAGGTCACAAACATGCCACCTAAGTCTGGCATCCACTGACATGTTAAATATCACACCCTCTAGTCCTGAATGTCTATTTGGGAAAAGAGGACAGTAACATGATACATATGGCATGTTATCATTCATTCAGTGTTCTTTCTGTATGCAATTTTTGTTATCTGGGAAATAAATATAATTTAACATTTTTATTTTAAAATTTATACTAAAATTTTATTATAATTGGTCCTGCGTATTCTTGCTTTAAACTGATTCACAAAGCTTAATTTTTATTGTAAACAAGACAGTGGACTGATACCATAATGATTTCTATTCATGACTTTGTCCTTATAAAACTAACTGTTCCAGTTTGAATATACAGCCATTCTGACTGAATTCATCAATGAGTCATCAACATGTTTTTCCTCTTTATATCACCAAGTAACAGTGTTTCTATATTTTTCTTAATAGTAACAAATGAATTATTGTTATATATATTTGAAAGTAGGTACCAAGGACCCAGTAATGGGATGTTAGAATAATTTTCACTCAGTTTTAGCCTCAATGAATTGTTGGATGCATCTAATATTTCACCAAAGAAGACATAACTGGTTTTGTCTAATAATATCTTGTCTACTATTTTCTTTATTGGTAGCAAAGTAGAAAAGTAAAGTCTTCAAGTATTTTGTCTAGTATTTTCTTCATTGATAGCAATTAGTGTTTTTATTCATATAATGTCTAATTAGTTAAGCACCCAAGTTAATATCAGGTACTTTCTTTAAAAATACATTACAATCCATGTCATCACGAATGTAAATCCCATTATATAAAGATTTGAGAAAGGCTGTAAAAAGAAAAGGTATGTAGATGTATATTATTTTCATATTGTAAGATGCTTTAAACAAATTACTCTCTGGGATAAAGAAATACTATTACCAGGAAAATCTTTTAACTACACAAGATTTTATGTCAACATAAATCATACTTGATAAATTATGTCTCTTAGCTAATACCCAGTTTTTCATGTTAGAAAAGATTTTTTAAATTGTCTGTCATAGAATGTATGTGCCATATTACTTAGTTTTATATAAGGGGAATGGTTTCTATGACTGTTTGTCGGGGACTGGGGATGCTGGATGTGCGTGCTCTTTGTGAGCCCCTGAGAAAGTAGATAAACCCTAATGAGGCCATGGAAACTGCCAGCAGGCTTCTGACTGAGCCAGTCAGCATCAGTCCACCATTTTCATAACATTCAATTTACCCTGTTGTTAATGATACATTCCTCAAACATTCTGAGAGTGCTTACTAAATCTTGGTGGGGGAAAAAATGCTTTAAGAGTAACTTATACTTTTAAAGCACTTCCCAGTCATTCATATACATACATTGTTTCATTTGATTTTCCTCAGGTCCTGAGAAAACAGTGTAGCTGTTATTACCCAAAACGAAAATTCTGCTCCCATAGTTGCAGGGCTTGGAAGGTGCTGAACTTTCACTAGAACTCGGGCAGTGCTCTGAGTGTGTGGCTTTCTATATGAGAAAAGGGGCTGATGTGTATGGAAAATAAAACTAGGTACTTAGAAAACTCAGACATTGATAACCAGTTTGTTGATGGAGTAGATACCACTTAAAGAAATAGTATTTCTCTTGGCTAAGAGTGCAATTACAGTCCCCTTTCACAGATAACATTTATAGCTCACTGCTCTGGGCTTTCCTTGCATTATCACATCTCAGCTATGAAAGAAACTCAGGGCAGTGGAGTGATTTTCACAAGTTCAAACTTTAAAAATAAGTGGTAAAGCAGGGGTTCACACAATTCTCTGTCATTCCAAAACCTTTATGTACTCCTTAAGTACTCTTTTCCACTGTCATCTTCCATAGTCTTTTCCCATTTCCTTTTCTAACATCTTTGGGGAGGGAGGAAGTATTGTCAGGCACAAAGAAGAAAGAAAGACGTCCGTTAGTTTACCCAGTAATTATTGTCTGCTTTAACTACCTAGCTCAGGTCTTGAAAGTTAGCCCATAGCAGACTTCCAAGTGTTCTTGGGGAGACTTCCAAGAATGCCAAGTGCTAGTTCAGAGGCATGGTAAAGTGCTAAGGAAGCATAACTAAACAATGTCAAAACTAAAGAAGCCTAAGGAATGTCCAGAAAGGCTTTAGCAAGGAGAAGTTTTTGAGCCGTGTCTAAAAGTATGTTTCCAGGTAAAGGAGAAAGAATACCTGCAACAGACAGCAGGCGGAGTTATGGGAAGGATCCCCAAGTACAGGGAAGTATGAGATAGGAGTTATGGAAGCCCAGGATTCAGTCATAAGAGTTGAGATTATGCTCTGAGGAGCCTTCTGTGTTGAAATAAGGAAATCAGACTTTATACTCAGGGTAGCAAGAGCCAGCAGACACTTTAATTAGCAAAGTTAAATGAGCTTTCCATTTTTAGGAAGTCTTAACTGACAGTATTATGTTTGATGAGCAGGACACTTAGTCAAAGTAAAAGCCAATAAAGAATCAGGCCTATGGAATAATGATATTTTCTGTATTATTTCAAAGTCATAAATAAAAGTTACATAACCTGACACCTGCTCTAATGAAACACTGTACCCCAAAAAATGTGAATGACTTAGCCACATGCTGGTCTCACAAACAGTGAACATACACTTCTCTTAAGGAGCCTCATATTTATTCATTCAACAAATATTTCTTGCTCTTTCCCTGTGTAGCATGCACTGTGCTAGATGCACAATGCTTGAAGCATTGTGTTAATCACCAGTTGTGGGAAAGTTTATTTGGAGCAGCATGTCACATAATATGTTCATAAAGCCAAAGAAAACAGCAAAGTAAAGATGGGATATAAAGGAAATGTCAAAGAAAACAAGGAAAGAGAGAGTAACTCCTGAGAGAGAAAAAGTGAAAATGAGGTTTAAGCTTAGGAAAGCAAGCATCTGCTGTAAGTAACCATTTCATTAAAAGTGCACTTAATTGCGAAGGCTCTCTCTCAGGATCTGCGTGCTGTGGGCTGAGATTAAGTGTAATGGGCTCCCACGTGAATTCTCCTCATTATTTCTCTTGAAAGATCAGTAAATCTATGGAAAGGGTAATTTAGGTTTAGTGTTCACAATTCATTCATTTTACTTTTAATCTTCTCTTTTTAAAATTATAAAAATATAATGCAGATATAATCCAAATGAGCAGGGATAGGCTCAAAATGAGATGATTTCAACTCCTCAGATAGTCTTGGTATTCATGGATATGCAATAGGCTGTAGACATTTTATTCCTGATAGATGGTGATAGAGCTTCGGCCAGTTTATAGGGCATTGCACACTGTTAATTGCAGGAACCAAGTTAAAGGACGTCATGGGAACTATAATATGTGCCTCACCCTCCTGACTTCCTTGGACCTTTATGTGATTTTAAATGAAGTCTCCTCTTAATCCCATTAAGTTTTTATTTCAATATAATTCAACATAAAGGACAAAGGTTTAGGGACTCTTGTCCAGGACAAAAAGAAGTAAAATTGGAAGAGTCTAGAAAATAAGACAATTACATAATAACAGGAAGGTGATTTTACAAAATATTTTCTTTTAATGTGAGCCTAAATAATAACATATAATCATTAATTTCTCTGCTATTAAACTACCACCAGTTTGTTATATCAAAAAACAACAAGCAAATACAAACCAACAAAGAAAGAAACAAATAATACCAAGTTCATTCTTTCAGAAGCACATTTCAGGAAATAATAGAGCCCTCTGATTTTCTGGGCCTCTTCTTGGCTTTTCTATTAGATGTAGGCCCCATTCCAGGTCCATAATTTGCATATTGATTCCTGATTCATTTAATTGAATACCCCATTAGGAGAACCTTTTAGAAATCCAGGTGGAAAAGGAGATTTTAAAATCTAAAATGGGTCCATACTACATAAAGTTGTAAATATAGTGAAGCACATTTAAACATTATTAAATTATGTTGATTTGAAACTCAATTATGGCTTATAATGTTGACAGTATGCTTTTGTTTTTCCATATAAGTAAAAAGGCATTAAAGTGTAAATTTCCTTTTCAGACTTAAAAGAAGTGAGTACTTACTTAATCTAGTAGATATGAGAAAATGAAATTTAAGAGTAACAATTTATCCTAAAGAAATTAGCAGTGTAGGACATTTATGGAACAAATATCACATTTCTTGAAATAATTGTTTTTAAATTTTAATGCATTCTCACCATGAAGCATTCTCTTATAAGTGACTAAACTAGATCATGTTTTAACAATTATTTCATGAGAGAAAACTTCAATACCCTTAAAAATTCTTATCATAAGACTATTAGAAAGGAAAAACAAAATAAAAAAACACCAGAAATGAAATTCCAGAAAGAAATGGTCTAAAACATAGTATACAGTTAACTAATTAATTTAGATGCTAAGGAATAATGCTAAAAGGGGAAAAGGAAAGATTTTCTAGAAGTTCCTTTCATTTCCATATAACTCACCAGTCTATATCACAATAAAGTCAAACAGCTAATCTCTTAAAAAATCATCATAATACAGCCCTCTAAGGACAAGTGCACTATTTTTTTAAAGTAATTCACCCATCCCATAAAAACTTATAAAATCTCTAATCTGGGTGCTTTTCTATAGCTTGCTTTAAACATTCTTTCACATGCTCAACTACTGTTAGAGAAAAGTGTTGAGTTCTTTGAATATGTTATTTCAAGCTGCATGCATCTACTCTCATTCCAGTCAATTGTTTTTGATTGCAAAATGGAAACTGAAAAGCATATTGGAGTTTTGAGATATCATTATCTGAAAAAAATACCTCATGAATGAGAGATGGTAAATACCAGATTTCACATAGTTACAAAAAAGAAAAGACAAGATTAAGAAACGTAAAATTTTTACCAGTCATTGCAGAGTGTAGGTGGGATTATCCCTGATCCCATGAACTGATACGTCTAAAAGCTACTCTCCCTATGGAGAGTACTTATGGATCTCCTTAAGGGCTTTGTTCTTCAACTATGTTCTAATCTTACTCTCAAGAAGAATCAGTTGTTTTGAGACCCTTTACTGCATTGATTAACAGGAACTAGGCTGACTTACTCCCTGATGGTGGTTATGTGAGGACTGAGTCTTTGGTCTTTGTTAAGTAAATATCCAATGGCTTTGGGATTTTTTACCTAAACACTACCTTATTCTGATGCTCATGGTGTACTTACAAAAGGAATCATTCAATAATGCCACACAAGAAAACCTTTTAACCCTTATCTTCTCATATTTAATTTTCACAAGTTGTTATCCTTTGCCAGATCACTTTCTTGCCACAAAAATAGGCCTGTCTCTGAATAACAAAGTAATCATTTCTGCTCACTGATTATTTTTCTATACTTTTAAAGATCTGAAATTGTGTGCATATTTATATATTTCTTGAATATGTAGCTGCTAAATCATGATATGCAATATAAAATGTTCAACTCCTTTATCAGCAATTGTTGATAACATGACTCCCATGTGTTCCAAATAGGGCATGTTTGATTTCTGAATTGTTGTCGTTTAAATTGTAAGGCCAAAAATGGGCCCTTTGACTGAATATGCAAAGTTCCCCTTAAACCACCTTGAACTAGGCAGATTTGCAACATTTTAAACTGGCACTTCATCCCTCTTTCAGCAAGCATCCTCTGCAGATTTAATGATCAGGAACATCCTTCTGATGCATGCTGGGAGATATGGCTGCAGGGTACAGACCACAGCAGACAGTGTGTCAGATGAGGCAGAACTTCTTGTTAGGGGTGAGTATGCTAATAGTGCAGTCTGAAGACATGATCACCATAAATTATCATACAAAGGAATTTAAATGCATGGACTTTGAGCACATCAGTACTGTGCATTTTTCTTTCAATTTTACAATATATGTCATTTTTGCTTAACCTTTTGCCTTTGAAAATATTACATGGAAAACTGCTCCTTAGTAACAGACAAAACCTAAAGATTCAACTTGAGGGTCCAAAACACTTTTAGTAATAAATGGTCACTAAGTGTTTAATCAACTTAATGTCAAACAGAAATTTTAAACAGTTGAGCCACAAAGACCCTTGGACTACAGAGATAAAATTTCTTTGTGTTAATATGTGTTTTTCAAATGCAAACCAGTGGAATCCCAAGGCATGGTTTTTCCTCCATTGACTTCTAAAATCTGCTTCCCAAAACAGGAAAACAGCATGCCTAATATGGTGGCATTTACAACTGTAAGTGACAGGGATTTCTTTTAAAAGTCTGAAAATGTCAACACATAGTCTTTCTGTGCAGCAATAACAGTTAAGTGGTTTCTAACTATGAACCAGGCTGCCAAATTGTACAACCTTATAAAGCTACATATTATTTGAATTAAGTAAATAACAACAGCAATTTATTTTAGCACATTTTTCCTCAGTATTGAAATGCAGCTCCTTCTTTCCTTTTTCTTATTTCTTTCTTTCCTTCTTTATCCTTTCTTTTTTTCTTTCTTTCTCTTTCTTTCTCTCTCTTTTCCCTCCCTTCCTTCCTTCCTTCCTTCCTTCCTTCCTTCCTACCTTCCTTCCTTCCTTCCTTCCTTCCTACCTTCCTTCCTTCCTTCCTTCCTTCCTTCCTTCCTTCCTTCCTTCCTTCCTTCCCTCCCTCCCTCCCTCCCTCCTTCTTCCTTCCTTCCTTCCTTCCTTCCTTCCTTCTTTCCTTCCTTCCTTCCTTCCTTCCTTTCTTTTTTCCTTCTTTCCTTCCTTCCTTCTTTCTCTCTTTATTTATTTCTTTATTTTTTCTTTCTGTCTCATTTTTCTTTTCTTTTAGCTTTTTATTGAGATACAAAGTACTTTAAAATTTTTTACAAATTTTAAGTGTATACAGGTGCACAACTCAAAGAAAATTACAAAGTCAACACACCATGAAACTACCACTCAAGACAAAAACTAGAACATATCAGAATTTCCCCTAGTGCCTCTCTATTTTTTATCTTAAACAATTACATTTTTTGTCGTATAAGTATTGCATGCACAATCTCTGCAAATAAAAATGTCACTATCCATAGCAGAATCTTATATTTTAAATTATCTTGTCTTTTATTCACTTGGAGTGTTTTCCAATCATAATTTTAAAGAATTTATCAATACAGTATTATAAAAACATTGGGCAGAAAATATAAAGCATGTAGTAAGTTTTGTCATGTCTTTGTTTTAGTCATATGTATCATCAAAGATTTATTGATTTTTGATAGTGCATCCATCACTGGTCCAAGTAAAATATTGTTTTGAAGCAAGTGTGTGTCTGGGTGAGCAGCAGCTTGTTCATTTTCTGTGTGTTTGTTTCTGATCAAAAGGTTGTGAATTTTCCTACAAATTTATATCAAGAATGTATATCTATATTACCTACTACAAAGCATCAACTTGTCTAAGGGCTCATACTCTCATTATAGTCCAGGTAGCTAAAATTTTTCCTTTATGCTTTACAAAGATACATGGCTCAAGGAACTGCTAACCCCACACTGCAGTCGAATTTATAGAAAATCGCTCTCTCCTCATGCTACCCACTGTTTCAGATTATTTGTATTTATTGTGCAACACTTGCCTAGTAATTTAGAATGATGCTTCTCAAACAGGAGCTTTTCAAATGAATAGCACAGTTTAGAGGTTGATAACGAGAAACTAGATATTTTTACAGAGCTATGAGGGGCAAATTTAAGTGGCAAGCTAACATTCTGCTTTGTGAGTAAAATTAAACTCAACAGGGTTTAGAACATAATTCAGGTTCAGCTTTTTCGTGTTCTGCTCTTTTAGCCTTTGGCTTTATGCCTGGGAGATGATAAAAATGCATAAAATTTGGAATTATACTCAAAAGCAATTTCAAACAGGTTGCTATTATCTGAATATTCATGTAACATTCAGCTCAAATTTTCATTTGAAGTAAGTTTAATCAAGTTGCCAATTTTTATTATATATTTGCATTACTCTTCTAAAATTAGTAAAAATAGCTTTCTTCTCTGCTAGGTTGGTCTTAATATATTTAAAAATGGAACTAAGCATTCTAGTTCTTTTTATTTTTACTATACTTTTAAAGTTAGGAACTCCTGGTAATGGAAGGAACTTGAATGTTTGAATATTGCTATTTTTAATGTTGGCTTGTTAAATAAAATCCAAAATAGTTTTACACTGCCATTTTTTTTCTTCCATTTCCCTATTTGTTAGTTTGTAAAGTTGAGGCATTCTAAGCATAAGCCCCATAGGACCAAGACTGAGCATTCTAGATTGAATTTTTCTAATGATGGCTATAATTCCAGCAACAGAATTCTGAAAGCACTCTTATTCAAGAATGTGTCACAGAAAAATGGGAACAAAAAAGACAATTCTGTTAACCATCTTCTTGTAGAATGCTGTCATTGGGTTGCTTGAGCAGTCCACTCTCCTTGAGGCTGAGAGTTAGGAACATTTTGGGTGGCACAGAATATGGTTTTCTAACCCTGTGATTCTATTTCAGTGGAGATTCGGGGAGCCAAAAACCTATATTCTCTTAAGATTGATAAAGCTACTTTTTAATCTTCTTTTCCATTAAAGGTAGTCTATGAAATTACCTGTGCATCTCACCAAATCCTGAATTATTTACCTTGTCCTCCAAGCACACTAGGTTGGAGCTCGGATGTGTGGCCCTATGACCTCACCATTGTCTATTTAGAATATGAGTGTTCCTGACTAGTAATGCACCCTGCTCCTTCTGCCATTCACTACTTTAACGCTATCTTTCCCCAAAATGCTTGTTTCCACTGTTGCTTTACATTGCTTGTGGATGTCAGTGCTATTACTCATCACTTATATTCTGCCATTATAGTTCAAAAATGGAATGTTCCCATAAATAATCATCTGAAGCATAAAATTGCTTGCTCTCATATATTTAATATTCAGTGAACCAGCATTAAACAGCATCATGAATAATTTGGAGAACCATAACAGAAGTAATGAATATGTTCAAAGAAATTATTATCATGGAATATAAAAAGAAATTAAAGCCACACCTGAACATCTGTGCACAATTTAAGTCACTTACTCAAGTGTGATAGAGCAACAATAGAGAAAGTAAGACAAGACTATGCTATAGTGAGCCATAACAGTAGATAGAACTGTAGTATGTTTTCCAGAGTAAAGGAGATAGACCATTAAGAGATAACTTCACTGAAGAGGATACAAAATTTGTAAACAACTGATACTCCCAAACAATATGAGAAATGATCAAACACCCTATAAAAGACTCTAGAGACAAAAGTGTTTATTTATTTTGTTTTATAAAAATTGTCAAAAATATGTGATCCAAAGTGACTATAAGGAAAGGAAACTATCTTCGTTTAGATCAGTGGTTCTTAACCTTTTTTGAGGTACCGAACCCACCAGTTTCATATGCGCATTCACCGAACCCTTCTTTAGTGATAAATAAAATATGATTTCTTTTCCAAATTCAAAACATAGGTATATGTTTTCTTACTGGTGCACAAAATGAGCCATGCATGAACATTATCTTGCTCAAAGAACAAAACCAACAAAGTGCATGAACTCACAACAAACTACGGTATTACTTTATTCTGGCCTCCACAGCAGAGGCTTCACCGAACCCCTGAGACCAACTCATCTAACCCCTAAGGTTCGATAGAACCCAGGTTAAGAACCACTGGTTTAGATAATGAATGTGTGTACCTAAACTTCAGTAATTGGGAGGTAGAGCAAAAACTCTGTCAGTTCTGCCCAGAGGCAGAGGAAACAATAAAAATTTTTCTATTTCTTAAAAGTTTTTTTTAATTAATATTACTCTGCTTCTTAATGCAAAACAGTAGGTCAAGAAACTCTTGGGATAGATAGTCAAGGAAGTATCAATCTCATGGTTCCTTCTGAATGCATAGCCTATATGTCCTCTTCTCCCAAAACTTGATCAATTCGCATTTCTTGAATTACAATTTCCAAGATCAGTCTGACGTGTGTGAAATTGAATTTGAGAAGAAAGACTCCATCTTGGGATGAAACTTTGTTGAGAGACATCTAACTGCTTTTAACAATTCATCCCTCCTCCCACACATTACTTTGTATTCAACCTGGAGTTCAACTTGTCTTTCAACCTTACTTGAAACTTTCCATCAATTCAATTTCATTCTTTCCAAGAAAGCCTTTTTTCCTTGAATATTTTACCTTTAGTCTCTCCCAGTTCACTTACTCGTTTTTCACAGACAAGCAAAAACTATTAAAGTTTGAGTGTTTTGTCAATTAGAGACAAATTAGAGAAGTCAAAAACTATTTTGTTGATAAATTGCTATTCATGTATTCACTCACCCACTCACTGGGCACCAGCTCTATACCAACAACTGAGCTTAGCACTTGCAGTTAAAAGATGAACACATCAGTCTCAGCCCTCTCTGTAGCTCTCTATCTACTAGTCCACTGGAGTAAGAGGAACCTTTGGAAAAGTGGTGAGAAACACCAAGATGAAAGCTCCTGGATAACTTTCAGTCTTGCAGGGGGAATAATGAAATACCGGACCAGGTACATAACCTGTAAGATCTGATGCAAAATGATAATACAGAGCCCTTCTTCAAAATTTGGTAAGAATTATAAGACAGTGACATCAGAGCATTAATCTAAGTATGGGGACTTTCTACGTAGGGACCCTCTGCCAGCCCTGTGTAGCTGTTAAAGTTTGTACTAATATATAGGGACAAAAGGACTTTAGTAAAGGGAGGGATTGATTACAACAAAGCTGTCTAAATCTCAGATTTCTCATATGTCAAATTAGCATATTAGAGGCTCCTCAGAGGTTTTGCCTGCTTTATGCACAAAAGACCTCTTTTATTTATTATTCTACCCCATGAGTTTTATGTTTTGAAAGGTTTTGTTTATTATTTGGAAGTAAACACAGTTCACACTCCTATTTTAATTCTCATCAAAAACTCTTATCATCATGATGTAGCTGGTGTTATCAAACTAGATCATTTAATTCGAGCCTATAGCAAACAGACTTTATAGCTAGTTGTGAAATGTTATCTGGTTTGTTTTGTTTTCAAATAGCTGAAAACAACCTAAAGATACCAATTACTACCTGATGAAAACCATTTTAGAACCTTTGCTTAAATACCCTACAGATTCTAAACTGTAATTTTCAGTAATTTTCACTGCCGAGAGAGTAAGAGAGGAAAGCTTGAGAATTTTCTGCCTTCTGCCCTTGAAGGATGCAAGTACTGTCACTTTACCGAACAAATACAAAGGGCGCCTCAAGCTCAGTGCAAACCTTGAATATATTTTCCAAACGTGTTGATTTGAGAATGAAGGTGGTATTGATGTGTTCCATCTTTCCATCTCTCATAACACCAGCCTCCTGGACCAAGTAAATTCCAAATTAATATAAACATCTATTTTTAGCACCTGACCACTTCAGAGAGTTTCCAAACTTTAAAATGCACAAGTATTTAACACAAGTAGCATTTGGAAGATATATTTTGTTTAACTTTTCTTTCCCACTTTTGATCTAATATGCAATGACCTTATACTTGGAGTTTGCACAACCTTCTTATGGTGGAATAATGTCTTGAATTCAGAGTCTCTAGTGAAAAAGAGTCAGTAGTCACAAAAAGTAAAGCAAGGTTTGCTAATATGCTGGTATTTAGGGATCAATGGATAATGACAAATACCCAGTGACAGGGTCATTTTACTCTTAGTTGATATAAATAGTAAATAAATTTGCAAAATAACCTATGCATTTTAGAGCAGAGTAGAAGTTTTTCATCAATACATTTATTTTTACAATATTGAAAAATTTTAAATAGAAATCTTCAGTCTCAGAACTGAATCTCATTTATGCAGTCTTATTGGAATCCACTGCTTCACTATACACATTTTAGAAAAAGGGTATCACTAGTATTAGACAAGATTATTTAAATAACTTATACCAATCACTTACTTTTATAGCTTTGACTTCTTCTAGATTAACTAATTCATTGACATCTATGAAATTTATTTTAGACAGTAAATAATAATCTTTTTTCTTTTCTCTATGTTTTGCATTTAGTTGCTTGCTAACCTGCAGAACTTTTTAACAATTGACTGTAACGTAGCATTTTGTTGTTGTTGTTTTTGGTCAAATATGTGCTCATCTGTGGATTCTTATCCCCTCATCTAGTTTGGGTCATCGAAGTAACAGTTAACCAAAGTGATCTGACTGGGTGAAATGATTAAAGATGATAGAGAGATAGGTGATAGATAGATAGATAGATGATAGATAAATAGACAGACAGTAGATATATCTACAAATAAAAAGCCAACAGATTGTCATTGCATACAGACAACTAACTGATGGAGACTAAATTTCTTGAGTTTTATTTACTCAACAATTGCTAGAAGCCATGTTCTCTTTAAGACACAAATATTTCAGTCAATTAACTTAGATATTTTGGGTTTCTTGATGAAAATATTTTGCCATTTTGAAACAAAGACTCTGACTTTACTATTACATTTTGAGAAAAATTCTCATTAACTGGGTTTTATATCATTCATATTTTTGAGTCACAAATTGTATGGTGATTACAATTCACAAGTTACTTTGTCCCACAGACTTAATCTAATTTTCTGATGTATCCATTCTAATATAAAAATGACATTTACTATTACTTCACATTTATGTAAATTTGTTGAGATAATGTCTTGGTATGTGTGGTTATGTTTTAAATGCTGGTTTCATATTTTGTTTAATGATTGCCTGCTGTAAGTGAGGACAGTTCCACTATGCAAGAGGAAGAAGTGGTGAAATAAGACTGGGAATTATCACCTTGTAATGCCATGGAAAAGAGCTTAACTTTTATGCTAAAAGTTATGGATATCCATCCAAAGGCCAAATCAGGAAAGGGATAAAATTAGATATGTGCTTTAAGGAGATCTTTTTTAGAACTGTAGAGAGGATGTTTTAGTGGTGAGTAAAACCCAGTGGCTTGTTAAATAGGTCAAAGGGGAGACTTTGCCAGTAATTATGACAAGAAATATAAATATAAAGTATTTGAAAAAAGACAGTGGCAATGAAGATGGAAATGAGTGTACCTGCTTAAAAAATAGGGAGGAAAGAGACAGTGTATACAAAACTTGGAAGCTCACTGGCTATGAAAAATGAGAAATAGCAAATATGAATGACAGTTATAATGCTTAATTATGTTTTCAATGAGAATGAGACCATGTGTTTTGGTTAGACCAAGGCAGTACCCAGTTATACATGGAATATTAGAATAATTATTAATGAGACCCTTTTACCTTTAAAATTGTCCTGGTTTACATGATAAATTATGTGGCCATGCTAATGAATGATAGTGCTTTTCACATAATCTAGAAGCTAAGGAGAAAAATAGATTGGGGTAAAGAACAGCATTTAAGATAAGGCTCTCCAGAGAGAAAATGTCCAATAAACAAATAGAGTTGTGTCTGAAGAGTTCAGGAGAGAAGCATTGCAATTGAGATGTAGATTTGAGCATGATCAGATGGAAATGAAATTACAGAAATAGAGCATGAAAAATGAGAAGGGGAAAAGGCTCAGGATGGAAACACTAATGTTGAAAAAGAGGAGAAACCTACAAAGGAGATTAGGAAGTAGCTCCCAGAGACAGGAGTTGCTAGGAGGAGAGACAAGGAAATCAAGTTATTAGAACAAATAAAAAAAAAATTTTTTGAAGCATCACTGGTGGTGGCAGTGGATAGAGCATCAGCCTGAGATGCTAAGGCTTCCAGTTCAAAAAGCCCAAAGTTACCAGTTTAAGTGTGGGCTCATCTGGCTTGAGTTCAGGATCATCAACTTGGTTCCAGTCACTGACTTGAACCCCAGGTTGCTGGCTTGAGCAAGAAGTCACTGGCTTAGCTTGAGCCCCCTGGTCAAGGCACATATGAGAAGCAATTAATGAACAACTTAAGTGGCACAACTACAAATTGATGTTTGTCATCTGTCATCTCTCCCCCACCCCCAACCCCGATCTCTTTTTCTCTCAATCTCTTAAAAAAAAAAAAATAAAGAAAGGAAATTTCAGGAAGGAGAAAGTAGGCAAGAGTGTCAAGTACAAGTAAAATGAAAACCAATAGATGGCATTGGATTGAGCAAGTTGAAAGTAATTGATGATCTTTGTAATGTCAAATTCTGTGGAATAATGGTATGACAAATTACTATAGGTGAATGAAGGCAAGCGTTAATGTATGATATGTGGTACAATATCTTAAGAAAAGCATGTGCTTTGAAGTCAAACAACACATTTCACATCCCAACAAGCTCTTACTAGTTACGTGACTTTGGGCAGGTTACTTAGCTTGAACCTTGCTCACCCTTCATTCACCAAGCATTTATAGAACATAAAATATGTGATAAGAATCAGCTAATTATGAACAACTTATGTTCCTGGCATGAGCACATTTTTTAAAATATAATGCAAGGAGTACTGTTATAGATATATGAGCAGCACACTTTGTTTTCTGATCATAAACTCCATTAACAATAATAAAAACACTTAGTAAGTTCTTTCTGTATGCCAACAACTGTGCTAAAGGCTTCATGTGAATTGTTTCACTTTGCCCTTTTAGCATATCATATGAAAACAAAATGAAAGAAGAAGTACTATTTTGGAGATTAAAAAAAAGGCTCAGAGAAGTTTAGGACTTATCAAGTGTCACCCAAGTAAGTAGAAAAACAGCAAGTAGAGTCCAGAAAGACTGACTTATTTTCAGTCTTTCTGGACTCTACTTGCTGTTTTTCTGGACTTATTTTCAGTTTTTCTGGACTCTACTTGGAAGGGAGAGAGTAAGACAGATTCCCATATGTGCCCCAACCAGAATGTACCCAGCAGCCCCATCTGGGGTTGATGCTTCAGTACTGAGTTATTTTTAGTGCCTGAGACTGATGTGCTCCAGGGGCACTATCTTCAGTGCCTGGGCCAACACTCAAATCAATCCACCACTGGCTGCAGGAGGGGAAGAGGGAGAGAAGTGGGGGAGTGAAACAGATGGTCTCTTCTCCTGTGTGCCCTAACCAGTAAATGAACCCAAGATGTCCATATGCTGGGCTGGCACTCTATCCTCTGAGCATCCGGCCAGCGCCTAAACTGACTTCAAAGTAAGCATTTTAAATTAATATACTGTTTTCCATCACTTGCCAGATTGTTTCCATTTTATTCACTATTATATCCCCTGAACCCACTTAGTTCCTTACAACTATGAATAAATATTTGTTAAATGGAGGAGGGTAGAAAGGGAAAGGAAGGAGGAAGGAAGGAAAGAAGGAAGGAAGGAAGGAAGGAAGGAAGGAAGGAAGGAAGGAAGGAAGGAAGGAAGGAAGGAAAGAAGGGAAAAAGGAAGGAAGGAAGGAAGGAAAGAAGGGAAGAATCCTATAAGAAACATGGGAATGAAGTGACAAAGTCAGCTAGGAGATAGAGAATTTTATATAGAGATGATATACTGGCTGGATTAAAGAACATGTAATTATTTGCTAAGCCAAGAAAGAGAAAAGAAGATGCTCAGCATCAGCATGCAAATACAGCATTTTTTTACTCCTAGTGGCCTCTAAAGATAGGCCTCATATTCTCTAATCCTTCAAAGTACCTAATCTTTCACCCCATGACTGGGAAATTCAGTGTTATTGATCACTATTTTCTATCTTATACTTTGGCCTAAATGACCACTAACCTTATTGACAAGTCTGAACTTCTAACTCCTATATTTTGCCAATTATATAAAATATCAAACTCTAATGACTTTCTCAGGACATCTTGTGGAGCTTCTTATCCAGACACAAGGTTTTGATAGAAATTACCCTGGACAAAATGCCATCAGGAATATTAATCATCAACAAATAATAGACCTCTCCTTCCATGATCTCTTCTCATTCTCTCATTTTAATCATTCTTCCAGTTGCCACAATTCTGAGACAAGAACAAAACTCCTATTTGCTTTAAAGAGTGAATCACCTTCATTCTGTTTGCTCCAGCCATTCTTTCAAATCTTTAATAATTCATTGTTTCTTACCTACTTATGAATGACTTATGCCAGGAGTCATGAAAGCAAAAACAATACAAAACAAAACAAAAAAATGGTCTTAAATGTTCAAAAGGATGTCCTTAAACTCACCAGTATTGCTTAGGCAGAATAGTGATAATAACTTTGTTCATTTGTTTGGATTCCTTAGAAAGATCACTCTACTTGCTCACTTTTCATATACTTTATATAGACACAGCCAAAACCAACCACCAATCTTTTCTAAAACCTGACTTTGTTTTTTTTAATCCTGAGTATATTCTGTTTTCTATGACTGCAACCTAGATTGTTTTAGTGTGTCTTTCAGTAACTTGTTTTCATGTGAAACCTAGAATGCATCCTTGTAAAGCACATGTATACTACATGGCCTTTTTTTGATATCCCAAATGAAGTCACCAAGAACCCCAGTTCTAAGCAAAGTTTTGCTGAATGTCAACCCAGTGATCAGTCACATCTCCAAGGAAGATGATGGAAAATTGGTAAGTTCACATTAGTTTCTACTCCAAAATTTTCTTTATTTTCAACCTATATTCCAAAATATTCAATTCTTATTTATTTCCTTGCTTTTGTGTAACACTGCACAACACGTAGCCTGGTGTCTGAATGATTCTTCATTGAACAAAACAAAATCCATGCAGATTGAACAGAGAAGACTAAAATTGATTGAAAGAAACTTTTTCTGACTTTTATTGCAAATTGGATTTTCTCCTCCCAAACACCTGGTGAAGGTAATGTCTTTGTTTCACTAAGTACTCTTTAATTTGGAATTACAAAGGCAATTAGGTCTCTAATGAGTTGGAGCAACTGAGGTGAAAGAGTAGGGAAAATACTGAACACCAGATGATGTCTGTTAATGCCAAGAAAAAAATAAATAAATAAAATAAAATAGCTTACTCTTGGTAAAAAAAAAAAAAATTCTTTTAAATAGATTATTCAAATCTCTTTTCAACTTTTTCTAAAACTGAAGTGTGTGGGATCAAGCAAAAGAATATTTCATAGACACAGACAACAGTGTGGTGATTATGAGTGGGAACAGGGTGGGGGAAGTAAAATGGGTAGCAGGGAATAAGTGTTGATGGAAGGAGACTTGACTTGGGGTGATTAACACACAATACAATACACAGATGATGTATTATGGAATGGTACACCTGAAACCTTTCTAATTTTATTAACCAATCTCAGCTCATTAAATTCAATTATAAAAAAAAACCCTACAGTTGTGGACTTTATTGCTTGGTATATGTGGGGAAAATCTATTTTGACCCATTATATGTAAAGATTGGCAATCATAATAAGCATATGAGTCTCTAGTCTATGTTATTGATTAGGTGCATCAATAGATTTTACATTTAGAAACTGTGGATCATTGCTGAGGTCTCTAAAAAGTGAAGGGGAGTGGGAAAATAGTTCCTAACTTTATAAAAATAGTTTTTTAAAAATAGAAAATATCCTGCCTGACCTGTGGTGGCGCAGTGGATAAAGTGTTGACCTGGGAACACTGAGGTCGCCAGTTCAAAACCCTGCACTGGTCTGGTCAAGATACATATGGGAGTTGATGCTTCCAGCTCCTCCCCCCTTTCTCTCTTTCTCTCTCTCTCTCTCTCACTCACTTTGTGTCGCCTCTCTAAAATGAATTAAAAAAAAAAAAAAAAAGAAAAAATCCTGTACAAGATTCAAATTTGGCAGTCATGGAAGAGCTGTGATGTAATAGTGACAGCTGTAAAGTTAGGTATGACACAGAAAATAAAACTAAAATTACAAATATTGGGAAAAGTCTGCTATATTAGTACTGCATATGGAAAAACAAGATCTTTGGATAACCAGAGCACTTAGCATAGGAACTAGTTAATGGCTGGTACTTAGCAGATGTTAGTTGAATCTCAAGTTTAATTTAAAAACCAGTAAAGTTGTTAATATGGCTGTAATAGTAACCATTTACCCAGCCTATGAGGTGTAGCATTATAAAATAATCCAGGCCAGAACACGAATCTTACTCTGAAACCAGCTAGATGACCATAGGCAAGTCATATTACCTCATATGAATTTTTCATTTTTAAAATGGAATAATAATATCTAATTTGCAGGTTGAATAGAAGAATAAAATGAGATTTCAAATAAAAGAATGCATCTCAGGAAACGGCAAATATTGTTGTTGATATTCTTAAGTAGAGGAAGACTTTTTGCTTCCCTAATCTTTCAGACTAAGGGGATGAACCACTGTTCTCCATGATATGTAAGGGCAGGAAAATGGTCTACATATATCCAGAAGGTGACTGAAATATTCAATAATATTCCAATTATTTTGTTTATCTTGTTCAATTATAATTTGATAATACATTCTAAAAGTTATTAGGAGCATTTTGACTGTTTCTCCTGCCTCAGAGTCACATTGGCATGTTGATGGGCATCATTGATTGTGTTCTCTGCCAGTTCACTGTCATCAGGATAAACTATGAAAGCCCCATCAGGGTTATCTCAGAATATTCTGTTACCTGAACCAATGAACTCTTGCATCACTTTCCAAAGTGGGTTGCTCATATATGCATGTATTTATATGCATGGAACATTCCATTGTGAAGGTATCTGTCCTTGAGCAAAATGCAATAGTTACCATAGTGAGCAAAGGAATTTGCCATATGTGAAATAACACTGAAGGGCTTCAATTTCAGTTACACAAATTCACCAAAAGAATAAGATTGAGAAAAAATGTTAAATACACAAATTATATTTCACTCTAGTAAAGATGTGTGGATGAAGCTATATAGAGTGGTTATCGTTCAGAGCACTGCCTTCATATTACATCATGACGGTCATCACTTACTGCATGTCTAATAATCGCCAACTTGATATCACATAAAATGAGCACCAAATTAAATTGATTGAATCATGGTATGCACTTTTTTAACACAGAATATGCATTCTGTGAATGTTTACATAATACTTGCCTATACTTGGTAATAAGCCAGGCAAAAATTAAAGAGTAGAAAGTTTTAAAAAATATCACCAAGGATTCTAAGGGATTTGGAAGTGCTTATGAAATAATTATTTTGATTTAAAAAAAATTGAAACCAAATAGTATAAATGGTTTTCAAGTTCCTCTCGAATTCTGTCATAGATTTTAAAACATTCTAGATCAAAAGTACAAAATTTCAAGCAAAGGGAATTTTTTATAAACCACACAAGTTAATCACCTATATCAAAATGTCAGTTTTCTCATTTGTCAGCATTCTGCTTTGGTTAATTTAAGTGTTCATTAATCACAGAAAACTATGGCATATAACAAGTCTGTTTGAATTACATGTTCTGTTCAGGAGGTTATTGGTTCATATAATTATTTCTTTTGTGCCAACTCAAGAAATACAATTGTTAATAGTAAACTTCATTTGAAATACATAATCATTGTTTCAAAGACTTTTTCTCACCTGATCTGTATGTATCAGTAAATCAAAGCTCATGTATTTGTCTCACAACCTTAGTTCATAGAATGTTAAGTCAAGCTAATAAGCAACATCGATCATACCCCAATGAACGAGATAGTCTGTTACAGACACTTTCCCTGTAATCCATCCATTATATAGAACATCTGTTACAAATTATCCGACCTCCAGGACTGCTCATTTAAGTGCTTTTTCAAGAGCCTACTGTCTTCATTTCTCCAAATGAGTTAGATGGTGGCATCAGGATTGTACCAAGTTCACTGTCACCATGTGACAGCAGTCATCTATCAGTCTGTGCTAAGCTCTAATGGTACATTGCATAATAGCAAGTGCCTTATAGTTGTATAGTAAAAACTCTCAGAGTAAAGCCAGCAGTCATCAAGAAAATGTTAAGACAGTTCTTTTTTTATTCTATCTCAGCCATTGCCTGAAAAATTAAGCAGGTAGTGAGTAATGCTCATTTTTAAGTCCTTAGGGAACTATTGACTTGCTCAGTTACTTAATATATGAAATTAATGATCCTAGATACATGTTTGTCCATTTCTGTTCATTTTTATAACTATGAAACATGTTCCTAGTTTCAAATAGATATCTTGTCAAATGTGTTGTTAATATCAAGGAAAAACATGAAAGAAAATCTAAATAAATAAAAATAAGGGCAAATTATTGCACAAACCACAGGCCAGGCTATATTTATTCTTCCCAAAAAACATATTAAAGAAAGTTTCCTACTTAAAGTCCAAACAGTATTGTCAAGTGTGCACCTGTCTTAAAGAGAATGGCTTTATAAATGTGTTGCCTTACTGTGTCATTGAAAATAATTCCAAATTTACTTCATGGTATATTTGGGTAAATAAGTCAGAGAAATATCTATAAATTATTCATAAATGAATAGTGAGACTGAACAAATTTAAAGGTCTACATTGTCAGTATTTTCTTGATCTTAATTTGTATTTGCAGAATTGTAATTGGTCATACACAATAAACCCAATATTGGATTTATAGAAAGCTTTGTAGAAATACAGTATCTTGCATATTTTAACACCCTATCTGGTATTTTCCTACAGGATTTCTTTACCTTGTCTGTTCTTAGAATTTTTATAATACTCATAAATTTAGTTCAGGTTAGCATCTGGGTTGCTTGAGGTTTTAAATAAACATGGTGATTATTTTAAATTTTTCTTGCCAGTTTGTACAATAGACCTTCAAATATCTATTTTCCATTTCAGAAAGATCACCTTCGGTCGATGGACAGTATTACTTTTATATTGGAATATATACAGAACGTACAACTTCAACTCATTTTGTAATACTACATTAAACGTTTCTGCCTACTTAACTACCTTGCATCTTTGATTTTTTGCCGTTCACCTGAAATTTATGATAATTGACTGAGATGTGTTTGTATCCTTAAAAAGAACACAAGAATTCTTTAAATAAACATCTTAAACACAGTGATGTAGAGTCTCACATTGGTAATTAAATGCTTCAGCCAAAAATGGCACAGCTTATTCCATTTTACAACTTAGTGGTCTGAACCAATTACAAAGCACCATCTAACCCAAAGGAGTCAGCGTTCCAATGACAACTACATGTTCACAAATATACCTACTCCTGGAATGGAGAAGAGGTGGCATGGTTTTTGTTTTGCTTAGAAGTAGAAGTATCATCATATTTTCAATGAGATTGCAAGAGACTGATATGCAAAGCATCCTCTGAAACTACTACTGTCATAGAAACTACGCTGAGAATGTCTATCAACCAACAAAAGTACAGCCTGACCAGGTGGTGGTTGCAGTGGATAGAGCATCAAACTGGGATGCAGAGGACCCAGGTTAGAAACCCCAATATCGCCAGCCTGAGAGCAGGCTCATCCAGCTTGAGCACAGGCTCACCAGCTTGAGTGCAGGGTCGCTGACTTGAGCGTGGGACCATAGACATGAACCCATGGTCGCTGGCTTGAGCCCAAATGTCGCTGGCTTGAATCCCAAAGTCACTGGATTGAGCCCAAGGTCACTGGCTTGAGCAAGGGGTCACTCTGCTGGAGCCCCCCAGTCAAGGCACATATGAGAAAGCAATCAATACACAACTAAGGAGCTGCAAAAAAGAATTGATGCTTCTCATCTCTCTCCCTTCCTGTCTGTCCTTATCTGTCCCTCTCTCTGTCTCTATCTCTGTCACAAAATGAAAAATAAAAACAACAGCAGTACAATAAAACAACATTGGAAAAGTGATTTACTCAGTCATTACACCTTATGTTTGCTACCAAAACCTTATGGAAATAAGAAATACCCATACGTTTTTACATTTAAATAGGTTTTTCCTAAAATCTTCCTACAGCTTCTGAAGGTTTCCATTACACTTTTGCTCTTGATTTTTCAATGGTTTCTTTCCTTTGAATTTTCCCATAGACATCCTTCCCGTCACACTCATGGTAAAATCCAAATTTATTACCATTGACTTCAAATCCCCCTATCACCTGACACCTAATGACCTTCTCAATATTATTATTCTCTGTGGCTCTTCCTTCCCTTTGTTTCAACCACACCAGAATCTTTTGTGTTCCACAAATATGCCTAAGTCATCAACACTTAGGAAGTTTTATATTGATGTCTTCTGCCTAGAAAACTCTTGCCCATAATATTTATGTGGCTGGCTGTCTCCTTCTTATCATTTATTTCTCAGCTCCCTATCTAATGTTTTCTGCCTCTCCTCCACCAATTTTTTCCTACTTTACTTTCTTTATTGCATTTATTACTCTCTGAAATTATCTCATTCTTTTGGTCATTGGCTGTCTTCATCTTCCTTGAAAGTAAAACTCATGGGGCAGGTACTTGTTTACTGCATTAACCCAGAGTCTTGCACACAGTAGATATTGCCCTGTTATTGAGCAAATTTAAATGTATGAATGAGTCAATATGTAATTATTTTCCCCAAATAGAATATTTACATTTTTATCAATCAAATAGGAAGATTAAGAATGTAGTAATAATTGAATAAATAATAATCATAGGCATTAAATATTAAATATAAGGCAGGGAGACAGGCACAGTGAAATATGAGGAAAAACTATCTGGGAATGGTGATGGTGTGGTGGGAAAGGAATTTCAGAAGTTTCCTATGGCTATAATCACAAAACAATTATTTGAGGCATGGGCATTTCTATCTCTACAAGTTTGTGTGTTACATCTCATTGCTTGAGCTCAGCTTCTGGTGAACCTATGAATGAGTTATGTCCACAATAATCAGTCTTCAGTAGCCATGCTCAGCTTTTATAGACTCACACGTATGACTTCTTTTATAGAATCAACCCATGCCATATTTGGTCTTCCTCTTTTTCTGCTGCCTTCTATTCTTCCAGCATTAATGTCTTTTTCCAAAGAACCCTACCTGTCTCCCAAGTAGGACAGCTTTAATTTTCCCATTTTTGCTGCTAGCAATGCTTCAAGCTTAATTTGCTCTAGGACTCACTTGTTCATTTTCTGACAGCCCAGGATATCTACAGGGCTTTCCTTCAATACCATATTTTAAATGAAATAAATTGGTTTTTTTTTATCAGCTTTCTTCGTTGTCTAAATTTTGCATCCGTACATAGTACTTGGAAGTGCAAGGGTATGGATGATCTTAGCTCTGGTCTTTAATGACATATCTTTGCTCTTAGTGATCTTTCCTAATTCTTCCATTGCTGCCCTTCCAATTCTCAGCCTTCTCTTGATTTCTTGGTTGCAGTCTCCATTTGAATGGACTAAATCAAGGTAAGCAAAATCTTTTAACAATTTCAATGCCTCCATTGTCTATGTTAAAATTGTTCATTTCTTCTGTAGCAGAAGGTGTAGGTTAGCCAGATAGAATTATTTCAAGACACAGAGGCTGAGTCTGTCAAAAAACTAACAAGAGTATGTCAACAAATATGGAAAACAGAAAATGACCTACAGACTAGAAATGTTCAATATATATTCCAATTTTCAATAAAAGAAATGTCAAGGGGTGCAGTAACTGTAGGATCATACCTGTAATTTCCCACTCAAATAAAGTGATAGTCTGGGTGATGCAGAAATGCCAGGAATTCAAGCTGGATTCAGAAAAGGAAGAGGCATTTGACATCTAACTATGAGCATTCTTTGGACACTGGACTGCTCCAAAGAATTTTAGAAGGTTAGCCTATGTTTTATAAAGCCTTTGATTGCATTAATTATGAAAAGCTATGAGTTATTCTGAAAGAAATGGGAATCTCTCAGCATTTGACTATCCTGATGTATAACATATTGCAGATGGGAAGCCATTATTAGTATAGAATATAAGAACAGTGTTTCCCAAAGGCACAGGTGTCAGACAAGGTTACATTTTGTTTCCCTATTTGTTTAATCTCTATACAGAACATATATGAAAAACTCTACTGTACTTAGAGGAAAAAAGAGTGAAATTGGTGAAAGAAATGTCGATAATTTAAGATAATACAAATGACACCATTTTACTGACAGAAAGCACAAATGATTTAAATCAGTCTCTCAGCATTTGTTCATGATTGCATCCCACCTTCCACTCCACCATATTCTTTGCAGCATATACACACATTTCTTCTCAAAGGAAGTATTGATCTAAATATTAAAAACTAAATGCAATATCAAAGATGATTTATATGCTGGATTCTGGCTACATGGAATATGTAAATTCAAAAGAAATTAAATAGAACTACTAAAGAAAAAGCTTATGTGTTCATTAAGATTTTAGGTTAAATGGAGGAGTTTTTGAACTATCAATTGATACATCTGCCAGCTAAGGACCCAGCACTTTATTATTCTGGCCTATTGACAAATGTAGGGGCCTTAACTTGTGTATTGGAAGCTCCACCATGTGTATTTTGATCTATCACTTAATAGGTAAAACCTTTGACCAAAAAAAGGTTCCTCTCCACACTTACTGAGTTTTCTCCTGAGTTTAACATGGACTTCGTTTAATGTGTATGGTCTCCAGTTACACCTAATTTAATCCTCACCTGAAATTCATGACTTCCTTGTTACCTACCTTGCCAACATTTAAACTTAGGCACTTCTGGTGTAAACATAGGGTATAAAGAATCTAATGGAACAATGTTGACTCAGTCCCTACAAATAATATTTTTCATTTTATATAAGCTCTCAATGTTGTTCAGCAATATTACTGTCAATTATTATTGATTATCTGTCACATTTCTCACAATGACTATTCCTGACCCTTTCAACTCTCTTCAGTCTTTAGACTAGCATCTTCTTTCCTCTGCATGTTAGTGTTATCACCAAAATTTATTTTAATTGAAATTCATTGCACTTACTTGAAAAGAAAATGTCTGAAATCCTCCTTCAGATTTCCCCTTTATTCTACAATTACTCATCTAATTTATCTAAGCATGACATTCTGGAATCATATTTCATTTTAACTCTTGATTCTTTTTTTATAATATCAAATGCATTGGTCCACCTGCCATTTAAATACATGTACAGGTTATCCATTCCCTTCATAACAAATTTTAAACTTATTTTCCTGCTGTTCAAGGACTTCCTGCAACGTCCTTACCCAACTTTATAGACTTTGGATACCCTGGTCAAACTCAATCTGCTTTCCCTCTCTTTAAAAATGTCTTGAATTCTTCAGTCTTTTGGCAAAATATCATATTTATACTATATCTTTTTATGAAAATATTTACTTTTAATTTATTGTGTTGACATGGTTTCAAGTTTCCTGCTCCATATAATACCTTCTACATATCATATAGTGTCCCCCCATCCCCCAGCCAAATCTCTTTCTATCCGTTTCACCCCCTTTATCCTCTTTGAAAAAATGTCTTTTCAGGTCTTTTGCCCATTTTTTAATTGGATTGTTTACCTTCCTGATGTTGAGTTTTAGAAGTTCTTTATTAACCCCTTATCAGAAATATTAGTGAATATGTTCTCCCATTGAATGGGTTGTCTTTTAGTTTTGTTAATGTTTCTTTTGTTTGCTTTGCTGTGCAAAAGCTTTTTAGTTTAATATACCCCACTCATGTATTTTGTTCTTTATTTCACTTGCCCATGGATATATATTAGCAAAAATATTGTTATGAAAGATGTTGGAGAGTCTACTGCCAATGTTTTCTTTCAAGATTTTTATGGTTTTGTTACTTACATTTAAGTCTTTTATTCATTTAAAGTTAATTTTTATGATTGGTGTAAGTTGGTAGCCTCGTTTAATTTTTTTGCATATATCTTTCTATATTTTTCTAGTACTATTTATTAAAGAGAATGTGTCTATTGTATATTGTTGCCTCTTTTGTCAAATATTAGTTGACCATAAAACTATGGGTTTATGTCTGGGTTCTCTGTTCTGTTCCATTGATATGCATACCTGTTCTTATGCCATTACCAGGCTGTTTTGATTACAGTGGTCCTGTAGTATAGCTTGATATAAGGAAGTGTGATACCTCCTAATTTGTATTTCATTTTCTAGATTGCTGAGGCCATTCAGGTTCTTTTTAGGTTCCATATAAATTTTTGGAATATTTTTTCTAGATCTGTGAAGTATGCTGTTGGTATTTTAATAGGAATTACATTGAATCTATAGATTGCTTTGGGTAGTATGGATATTTTAATGATGTTAATTCTTTCTGTCTATGAACACAGTATATGCTTCCACTTGTTTGTATCTTCCTTGATTTCTTTCTCTAATTCATAATTTTCTGATTACAAGTCTTTCACCTAATTGGTTAAATTTCTTCCTGGTTATTTTATTATTTTTATTGCAATAGTAAGTGGAATGTGTCCTTAATTTCTCTTCTGATAGTTCACTATTGGTATATAAAAATGCCACTAATTCTGAATATTAATTCTATATTGTTCCACTTCACCAAATTTATTTATCAGATTTAGTAGCTTTCTGACTGAGGCTTTAGGATATTTCATGTACAATACCATCTCATTAACAAATAATAACAGTTTTACTTCTTCTTTTCCAACTTGGATGCCTTTATTTTTTCTTTTTGTCTGATTGTAATGACTAAGACTTCCAGTACTATGTTGAATAAGAGTGGTGAAAGGATACAGCACTGTCTTATTCCTAATCTTAAAGGGATTGCTTTTATTTTTTTCCCATTGAGTATGATGTTGGTTGTTGGTTAGTCATATATGGCCTTTATTATGTTGACGTATATTCCCTGTATTACCACTTTGCTGAGAGTTCTGATCATGAATGGGTACTGGATTTTATCAAATGCTTTTTCTGCATCTATCGATATGATCATGTGATTTTTATCCTTCATTTTGTTTATATGATTAATTACATTTCTTTGCAAATATTGTACCATCCTTGCCTCCCTGGAATAAATCCCACTTGATCATGATGTATGATATTTTTAATGTATGCTGAATTGGTTTGCTAATATTCTGTTGAAAATTTTAGCATCTACGTTTATCAGGAATATTGGTCTATAGTTTTCTTAATGTACTGTCTTTACCTGGTTTTAAAATTAGGATAATGCATACTTCATAAAATAAGTTTGGAATTCTTACCTCCTCTTAAATTTTTTGAAATAACTTGAGAAGGATAGGTGTTAGTTCTTCTTTGAATGTTTGGTAAAATTCCCCTGTAAAGCCATCTGGTCCAGGACTTTAGTTTCCTAGGAGTTTTTTGATAACTGTTATAATTTTATTTGTTGTAATAAGTCTCCTTAGTTTTTCTGATTGTTCCAGATTCACTTTGTAAGATTGTATGTTTCTAGGAATTTATCCATTTTGCCCAGGTTGTCCAATATTTTGGCATATAGTTCTTTATACTATTTTCTCATAATCCTTTGCATTTCTATGATGTCAGTTGTTACTTCTCTTTCACTTCTAATTTTATTTATTTGGGTCCTCTCTCTTCTTGATAAATCTGCTTAAAGGTCTGTCAGTCCTGTTTACCTTTCTCAAAGAACCAGTTCTTGATTTAACTAATTTTTTGTATTGTTTTTTAGTCTCTATGTCACTTATTACCCTTCTGATATTTAATATCTTTACTTTTACTTTCTCTGGGATTTATTTGTTCTATTTATTTTTTATTTTTATTTATTTAATTTATTGTGTTTACATAGATTCCAGTGTCACCCCAATTCCATCGCCACTCCCCCGTATTTCCCTCAACATATCCCTTACCCCCCTCCAAACTGCTCCCTCCTCCCTTCCCTTCAGGTTTAATTCCGTTCCTCAGATCACATTGTTCTTTAAATTCCTCAAATAAGTGGGGTCATATGATATTTTTCTTTCTCTGCCCAGCTTATTTCACTTAACAAAATAGTTTCCAGGTCCATCCATGTTGTTGCAAAAGGTAATATTTTCTTCTTTTTTATGGCCCCATAGTATTCCATTGTTTATATGTACCACTGCTTTTTAATCCACTTGTCCACTGACAGACACTTGGGCTGTTTCCAGATCTTCGCTATTGTGAACAATGCTGCCATTAACATGAAGGTGTGTTTCCCCTTTTGAATCATTGATGTGGTGGTGTTCTTGAGATATATTCCTAAAAATGATTTGGCTGGGTCAAAAGGCAGTTCCCTTTTTAATTTTTTGAGGAGTCTCCATACTGTTTTCTACAGTGGCTGCCCCAGTCTGCATTCCCACCAGCAGTGCAGGAGAGTTCCCCTTTCTCCACATTCTCACCAGCATCTATTTTATGTTATTTTGTTAATGAGCGCCATTCTGACATCTCATTGTGATTTTAATTTGCATTTCTGTAATGATTAGTGATGTCAAACATTTTTTCATCTGTCTATTGGCCATCTGTATGTCCTCTTTGGAGAAATGTCTAATCATTTCTTTTGACCATTATTTGATTAAATTGTTTGTCTTCCTGATGTTGAATTTTAAAAGTTCTTTATAAATTTTGGTTATTGACCCCTTATCAGCTGTATTGTCTAATAAGTTCTTCCATTGTGTGGTTTGTCTTTTTATTCTGTTCATATTGTCTTTTGCTGTACAGATCTTTTTAGTTTGATATAGGCCCATTTGTTTATCCTGTCTTTTCTTTCACTTGCCTGTGGAGATAAATCAACAAACATATTGCTGTTAGAGATGTTGGAGAGCTTACTGCCTATGTTTTCTTCTATGATGCTTATGGTTTCACGATTTACATTTAAGTCATTTATCCATTTTGAGTTTATTTTTGTGAATAGTGTAAGTTGGTGGTCTAGTTTCATTTTTTTGCAGGTAGCTGTCCAATTTTCCCAACACCATTTGTTAAAGAGACTGTCTTTACTCCATTGTATGCTCTTACCTCCTTTGTCAAATATCAATTGTCTATAAAGCTGTGGGTTTATTTCTGGGTTCTCTGTTCTGTTCCATTGATCTATATGCCTGTTGTTATGCCATTACCAAGCTGTTTTGAGTACAATGGCCTTGTACTATAACTTGATATCAAAAAGTGTGATGCCTCCCACGTTGTTCTTCTTTTTCAAGATTGTTGAGGCTATTCATGTTCTTTTTTAGTTCCAAGGACCAAAGTTGATTCTATCTCTTCATTCTGTTATCTATAATGTTGGCCATATCGTAAAGCTCATTGTAGTATTAGACTGTGTACTGGAATAGTAGAGGCTAAATGCTTTCTTGTTCACATACAACAGAAGAAAGAACTAGCATGTCTCTACAAATATTCATCCTTTCATCTAGTTTTGCCAGTTTAGACCATATAGTTACTTCTGCCAGAAATTATCATAAGAAGATTGCCATAATTTGATAGGCTTTGATCTAGCTTTCTGAACCAATCATTAGCAGGGTCTGGTGAGATTGCAAGATGGACATATACTAATCAGGGTCATCTATATAATGAGGGATTAGTTACCTACACCCTATTGAGACAACTGGAGTCAATATTAGAGAAACAATCCCAAAGTTCATTTAATCCTTATCATACATTTTGTACTTCTAAATCCATTTTCAACTAATAAAAAATTATTTGTTCCACTCATAGTAACTTTTAACCTCTGAAATATACATTTTATGTCTATGCTGGACTATGTGAAGTAGCATTATGTCACAATAAACAGCATAGAGTTAAAACTCAGATATGCATCCAATCAAGAATCAGAATTGAACCCCATGACCACTATTGGAATATTGTGCAGCCTTGGATGAGTCATCTGAAATTTCTGAGACTCAATCTTCTTCTTTATGGAAAGGAGGTGCCAATACCATATTTGCTGTTAAGGTTAGAGAGAAAGCATGTTATTTTTACCATGATGCCTTCTACTTGATAGATAGGTATTAAGGCATTATTATTTAAGCATTCCTTTTTTTCATTTTACATAAACTCCCCTCAAGATAATGTTTGTTAAATATGCCAACAATAGTACATTTTTTTCACATCTATTATCTTGATAAGGCTAAATCTGGTTCATAGGTACTTGTTTATATGTAATAAAGGTTCTTGTTTAAAAACAAAATGAAGCATAGTGAGATCATATGACATTGTTAAAGTTACAGAGCTAGTGAGAGGCATAAGGAGTGCTAGACAGATGGTTATAAAGTACTTTTTATATGCAGTGCCCTAAGTAGTCTTTGAAACAATGATATAAGATAAATAGTATAATTCCCTTTATACAATGTCAAGAAACTGAGAATAATAAAATTTTGAAACTTGCCCAAGGTTAAGGAAACATGCACAAAGTTCTTACATAAAAAGTAAAAGCTGGAATAAGATTTTTCTGATTCTATCCAAATATATTTTCTTTAGGTCAGTTGTTTTTTTTTTTTAAATAAAAGGTGCATAGAAACTTCCAAAGCATTTTATACAAAATACAATTCTGAAGCCCTAGTCACAGAAATTGCAATTTTGTTGCTATTGAGAACAGTCAAGGAACCTACTTTTTTTTTTTTACAAACATGCCAGAGATTTTGTTGTTCATCAAAGTCTGAAAGACACTAATAGTCTGTTTTGTTGTTGTTGTTGTTGTTTAGAAACACACCATCATCAGATGAGTAGCTAACTAATAGCATTTAACAAAGAAGAGAGTCTAACATAATTAGAACCCTCCTTTTTAACATACTGTAAGAGACCTTTTTTCGGAATGCTGATAAGATTTTATAACGATATATTACTCTTTCTCATATTTTGATGTGTCAAAAGTAAAAATGTATGCTAGGCTATTAGTAAAAAGTATTCATTCAATCATTTATTGCAAATCTAAATTTATAACAGACTATGTGCTAACTACAGTACTAGGCATTGGGAATACAGTAGCGAGCAAATTGCAAGCAGGGTTCTAGCTCTTCTCTAACGAAAATCCAAAGAGCAAAGCGGCCATTAATAAGAGTCACAGAAATAAGGAGAAAGCTTCAACTGTGATTTCAACTCTGAAAGATACATGGTATTATGAATGTATAATGAAGTGATTTTATCTAGGCAGGGCATCCAGAGAAAGTCTCCTCCAAGAAAGTGAAACTAAAGCAGAGATTTGAAATTAGAAGCTTCCCAGGATACATAGATGACAGACATAGGTAGGTAGGTAGGTAATAACAATAATGAATATAATAATGATAAATAAATATTTGTGATAAATGATAAGCATAACTTAATTAATTGAAAACAAAATTGCTTTTGAAAAATATAATTTGAACTGTTTACCTCTCGTTTTAATTCTTAACTGCCCCTGGTTAAAAAAAAACAAACAAAAGAGTTGTGTATTTTTGTGGGACTGAGAACAGTAGGAAATGGTCACTTAGGTTAGTAAATAGTAAAGAAACCTAAAAATACACTCTAGGCTTTGAAGAACATAGGATGGTAAGGAGGTATCTGGGGAAAAGTTAAAGAGGGAATGATACAATACTATATGAAGTTGGACTTTGCCAGTCTATTTTGTCAAAAACACATCAGGAGACATTTTTTGCCTAAACATAAATATACCATCAATAACACCATGCTTTCTAAATAAGATTGTACCATAATTTTTTATAATTTTATTCTAAAAATGAAAATCTCCGCCATCAGTTATTTTTAATTGAATTGTCAACAACCAGTTAATAGGTAATAATACGTGATGAGCTATAGAAAATCTATTCACATTATTATTACTTTTTAATGAAATGTTTTATTGTTATTTATTGATTTTTGTTTGTGTCAACGCAAAATAGTTCTTTGCTGGACAGTTCATTGCATATAATTTAACCATATGATTAAAATACAAAAATTTTTTTGCACCCTGCTTTATTGAGTTTATTTTTCTACATTAATCCAATCTTGCAGACAGTAGTCACATCTCTTCACTCAGTATCAGAAGATATGTTTAGGACTTTACTTCTGTGAATGACTGCCATGCCTGCCTCCTTTTTCCCACAACATATTCCTTCATGTTAAGAGATGTCTGCCCCAAAGCAATAGTGATGGGCTGAAAAATAGAACCAATATTGTGGCATATTTGCTAACATAGTGTTTAATATTTTAGTTTTAAATAGTTTAAAGGAAAAAGTCTGCTTAATATTTGAATCTCACATTTAATTTTTCACATAAAACTTCTATGTGAGAAACATAACGTGAAAGTCCTCAAAATTAAATAAATATGAAAACAAACTGAATAGATCTTCAGTGCAATATATATATATATATATATATATATATATGATGAACAGTAGGGACATTTGTTGAATCAGTGAATCAGTAGTTATCAGAATCAGGCAGAGAATGGGATCATATGAAGGTGAGGAAGAGCCAGGTAAGCTGCTGCACCTGGGTAGTCAGTCTCAGCGTTAGGAAGATGGTTTTAAGAATTGTCCCTCAAGCCTGACCTGTGGTGGCACAGTGGATAAAGCATCGACCTGGGAACACTGAGGTTGCCAGTTCAAAACCCTGCACTGGTCTGGTCAAGGCACATATGGGAGTT
Organism: Rhynchonycteris naso; assembly: GCA_037038555.1. NCBI lineage: Eukaryota > Metazoa > Chordata > Mammalia > Chiroptera > Emballonuridae > Rhynchonycteris > Rhynchonycteris naso. The sequence goes on along the minus strand of CM072995.1, from coordinate 292,795,805 downwards.
GATGCTTCTAGCTCCTCCCCCCTTTCTCTCTCTCTCTCTCTCTTTCACTCTGTGTCTCCTCTCTAAAAATAAATTTAAAAAAAATGTTCCTCAAGCCTGACCAGGCAGTGGTGCAGTGGAGCAGTGGATAGGGCGTCGGACTGGGATGGGGAAGACCCAGGTTTGAGACCCCAAGCTCACCAGCTTGGGTGCGGGCCCATCTGGCTTGAGCAAAAATCTCGCCAGCTTGGACCCAAGGTTGCTGGCTCCAGCGAGGGGTTGCTCGATCTGCTGAAGGCCCGCGGTCAAGGCACATGTGAGAAAGCAATCAATGAACAACTAAGGTGTTGCAATGGCAACAAAAAACTAATGATTGATGCTTCTCACCTCACTCCGTTCCTGTCTGTCTGTCCCTATCTATCCCTCTCTATCTATCTCTCTCTCTGACTCTCTCTCTCTCTCTCTCTTTCTGTCCCTGTACAAAAAAAAAAAAAAAAAAAAAGAATTGTCCCTCAAGAAGGTTTGGACATTTGCTCCATAAGAACTCTAAAGCCTGGCACCACAAGTTGTTATCTAAAAGGAGAATGCGCAATAATTTTTTATGAAATCAGTATTCAACTTACTGTTTGTTACCACTTTAATTTGTCGTAATTTGCTTTGAACAAGAAATATCACTCCACTGGTTGTCAAGACTAAAGTTGGCAACTTTAGAAGATGGCTATGAAGTAGGCGGAAGTACCAACTTCCAATTCCCAGAACCAAAGTAGATTATAACTCAATCTTAAGAACCATCATCTGGATAAACCAACTTTGAACTAAACTAAGTGGACTCTTCAACCAAGGAACACTGCAGAAGCCACATTGAGACTGGTAGGAATAGTGAAAATGTGAAGAGGGCTGCCCAGCTCCCCAAAGCAAACGGCAGCCCAGAGAGACCCGTGGGGCGGGAGGAAAGTTTGGCGGAGAGGGAGGGACCTGGGTCCCAGGAACCAAGCCCCAGCCTGCAGTCCCAGAGCCTAGAAGAGGCGTTTGGACAGTTTTGAGCTGTGAAACAAGTGAGGGAGCTCCCAGGCTTACAGTGTGGAGTATTAGGTCCCTTCCTACTCTGCTGACGGCTGCTTAAGGTTTTGGGGCGGCAGGACGCTGAAAGGCGGTTCTGTCGGCGTGGGCAGAGGCCAAGCCGGTGGGAGATCGGTCTAGCCCAGAGGGTCCGAGGGGAAGCGCGAGAGCGGTCCAGAAGCTGCGGGCCCGCCTTTAATCCCACTTAAGGGGACAAAGCGGGAGGCCAGGAACAGGCAGGCCCTGCGCAAGCCGGCCATGACCGCGGGGACCGGGCTAGGACCAGGGACGGGCAGGGGCTCGCGCCTAGCTGACGCTACCAGTCCCCACCCCCCGGAGAAACCGCGGTTGGCCAGTATACGTGCGCGAGCGGGCTCCGAGCGCTGGAACGGGGTAGACCCCGAGACGGGTGGAGGCTCGCAGCTGAGCCCACGCTATTATCCCCATCCGGCCGGAGAAAATGCGGATAGCATTCATACGTGCACGAGATGGCTCCGAACGCGGGGGCGGGGTAGAGTCCGGGATGAGCAGAAGTACGCAGCTAAGCGGAAGCCAGCAAACACGCCCGCCCCAATAAACCTTGGTTTCCGACCCTGCGCAAAGGGCCCTGGCCTCGAGGGCGGGGCTAAAGCTCCGGACGGGCAAAGGCTTACAGCTGAGAGCACGTCAAAAGCCCCGCCTAACCCGCGGAACTGTAGCGAGCAGGCTCCGACTGCTGGTTCTGGGCAGAAGTCCGGAAATAGGCTGGGTCCGCAGCTGAGGAAAGGTGCTCACCTCTACACTTGGTGCTAATCTTGTGGCTTCAGTGACAGCCCCTCCCACGGAGGAGAGGCAGAAATCACAGCAAAAGCCACAGTGGGCCGGCGCTGGCAACGCTCATACCCAACCACCCTAGGCACCGGCAGAGGGGGTGGGGGGCCGGCAGATAGACCACACCTAGAGAACACAAAGGCAACACCTACTGGACTCCAGTGGCCACAACTTGCTTATACACAGAAAAAATGGGCAGGCAGAGGAATGCAAACCAAATGAATCAAGAGAAATCCCCAGAGAAGGACCTAAATGAACCAGATATAACCAAATTACCAGAAGCAGAATTTAGAATAATGATAGTTAGGATGTTCAAAGAAATTAGAGCAACAATGGATAGTCATTATGAACACCTACATAAAGAGATAACAAGTATAAAAAATGAAATTGAAATAATAAAAAAGAATCAGACAGAAATGACAAATACAGTATCAGAACTGAAGACCACAATGAAAGGAATTAAAAGCAGGATGGATGACGCTGAGGATCGAATAAGCGAGTTAGAGGACACAATAAACAAAGGCACAGAAGCAGAGAAGAAAAAGGAAAAGAGACTTAAAAAATGTGAGGAAACTCTAAGGGAGCTTTGTGAAAACATGAAGAGAAACAACATTCGCATCATAGCGGTGCCTGAAGAAGAGGAGAGAGGACAGAAAATGGAAACTTTGTTCAATCAAATCATAGCAGAAAACTTTCCTAAATTAAGGCTGGGAAACACTCCACACATTCAAGAAGCGCACAGAACTCCATTAAAAAGAAACCCAAAAAGATCTACACCAAGACACATCATAGTTAAAATACCAAAGCTAATGGATAAAGAAAAAAATTTAAAAGCTGCTAGAGAAAAAAAGGCTATCACTTACAAAGGAGCCCCCATAAGGATGACATCGGACTTCTCAACAGAAACACTTGAGGCCAGAAGGGAATTGCAAGATATAATCAAAGTAATGCAGAACAAGAACCTACAACCAAGACTACTTTATCCAGCAAGGCTAACGTTTAAAATTGAAGGAGAAATAAAGAGCTTCCCAGAAAAAGAAAGCCTCAAGGAATTCATAAAAACCAAACCAATTCTGCAAGAGATACTAAGGGGCCTCTTGTGAACAGTTTAAAGGGAGGAATGAATAGAGCAAAAGAAGAATACAGCTTTAAAGAATAAAATGGCAATAAACAACTACATATCGATAATAACCTTAAATGTAAATGGATTAAATGATCCAATCAAAAGACATAGGGTAGCTGCATGGATAAAGAAACAGGACTCATACATATGCTGTCTACAAGAGACACACCTTAAAACAAAAGATGCTCGGCATGACCTGTGGTGGCGCAGTGGATAAAGCGTCGACCTGGGAACACTGAGGTCGCCAGTTCAAAACCCTGCACTGGTCTGGTCAAGGCACATATGGGAGTTGATGCATCCAGCTCCTCCCCCCTTTCTCTCTCTCTCTCTCACTCTCTCTCTTACTCTCTGTCTCCTCTGTAAAGTGAATAAAATAAAAATAAAATAAATTTAAAAAAAAAAACAAAAGATGCTCATAGACTGAAGGTAAAAGGATGGAAAAAAATATTTCATGCAAATGGAAATGAAAAAAAAGCAGGGGTAGCAATACTTATATCTGACAAAATGGACTTTAAAACAAAGGCTGTAGTAAGAGATAAAGGAGGACACTACATAATGATAAAGGGAACAATTCAACACGAAGATATAACTATTGTAAATATCTATGCACCAAATATAGGAGCCCCGACATACATAAAGCAAACTTTGATGGATATAAAGGGCGAGATTAACAGCAATACTATCATAGTAGGGGATTTCAATACCCCTCTAACAACACTGGATAGATCCTCAAGAAAGAAAATTAATAAAGAAACAGCAGACTTAAAGGATACACTATATCAACTTGATTTAATAGATATCTTCAGAACTTTTCACGCTAAAGCCGTAGAATATACATTCTTCTCAAGCACTCATGGTATGTTCTCTAGGATAGACCACATGTTAGGACACAAAAATGGTCTCAATAAATTTAAGAAGATTGAAATCATATCAAGCATTTTCTCTGATCACAATGCCATGAAACTAGAAATTAACCACAAAAGAAAAACTGAAAAATACTCAAACACTTGGAAACTAAATAGCATGTTATTAAATAATGAATGGATTAACAATGAGATCAAAGAAGAAATAAAGTTTCTAGAAACAAATGATAATGAGCATACATCAACTCAAAATTTATGGGACACAGCAAAAGCAGTTCTGAGAGGGAAGTTTATTGCACTACAGGCATATCATAAGAAGCTAGAAAAAGCTCAAATAAGCAACCTAACCCTGCATCTAAAAGAACTAGAAAAACAACAACAAATAAAACCCAAGACAAGTAGAAGAAAGGAAATAATAAAGGTCAGAGCAGAAATAAATGACATAGAGGCTAAGGAAACAATACAGAGGATCAATGAAACAAGAAGCTGGTTCTTTGAAAAGGTAAACAAGATTGATGAACCTTTAACTAGACTCACCAAGAAAAAAAGAGAGAGGACTCAAATAAATAAAATTAGAAAGGACAGTGGAGAAATAACAACTGACACAACAGAAATACAAAGCATTGTAAGAAAATACTATGACGAACTATATGCCAAAAAATTGGACAATCTTGGTGAAATGGACAAATTTCTTGAATCATATAACCTTCCAAAAATCAATCTGGAAGAATCAGAACACCTAAACAGACCAATTACAACAGATGAGATCGAAACAGTTATCAAAAAACTGCCAAAAAAGAAAAGTCCTGGGCCTGATGGCTTCACAAGTGAATTATATCACAAATTCAAAAAAGAACTAACTCCCATTCTCCTCAAGCTATTTCAAAAAATTCAAGAGGAAGGAAGACTTCCAAACTCCTTTTATGAGGCGAGCATAATTCTGATCCCAAAATAGGGCAAAGACAACACAAAGAAAGAAAATTATAGGCCTATATCCCTGATGAATTTAGACGCTAAAATTCTCAACAAAATATTAGCCAACCGGATCCAGCAATATATGAAAAAAATCATACACCACGATCAAGTGGGATTTATTCTGGAGAGGCAAGGTTGGTTCAATATTCACAAATCAATCAATGTGATTCACCACATAAACAATAGGAAGGACAAAAATCACATGATAATTTCAATAGATGCAGAAAAGGCATTTGATAAAATCCAGCACCGATTCATGCTGAAAACTCTCAGTAAAGTGGGAATACAGGGATCATTCCTTAACATGATAAAGGCTATCTACGATAAACAGACAGCAAACATCATACTAAATGGACAAAGATTAAAAGCAATCCCCTTAAGATCAGGAACCAGGCAGGGTTGCCCACTTTCACCACTCTTATTCAACATAGTTCTGGAAGTCCTAGCTACAGCAATCAGACAAGAAGAAGAAATAAAAGGCATACAAATTGGAAAAGAAGAAGTAAAACTGTCATTATTTGCAGATGATATGATATTGTATATTGAAAACCCTAAAGTCTCAGTCAAAAAACTACTGGACCTTATAAATGATTTCAGCATGGTGGCAGGATATAAAATCAATACTCAGAAATCAGAGGCATTTCTATACACCAACAATGAAATATCAGCAAAAGAAATTAAGGAAACAATCCCCTTCACTATTGCAGCCAAAAAAATAAAGTACCTAGGAGTAAATTTAACCAAGGAGGTTAAGGACTTGTACTCAGAAAATTATAGAACATTGATAAAAGAAATCAAGGAAGATACAAACAAGTGGAAGCACATACCGTGCTCATGGCTAGGAAGAATAAACATCATTAAAATGTCTATATTACCCAAAGCAATTTATAAATTCAATGCAATACCAATTAAAATACCAATGACATACTTCAAAGATATAGAACACATATTCCAAAAATTTATATGGAACCAAAAAAGAACACGAATAGCCTCAGCAATCTTAAAAAGAAAAAATAATGCAGAAGGTATCACTCTTCCTGATATCAAGGTTTACTACAAGGCCATTATACTCAAGACAGCCTGGTACTGGCATAAGAACAGGCACATAGATAAATGGAACAGAACAGAGGACCCAGAAATAAACCCACAGCTTTATGGACAACTGATATTTGACAAAGGAGGAAAGAACATACAATGGAGTAAAGACAGCCTCTTTAACAAATGGTGTTGGGAAAATTGGACATCTACCTGCAAAAAAATGAAACTAGACCATCTACTTACACCATTCACAAAAGCAAACTCAAAATGGATAAAAGACTTAAATGTAAGCCGTGAAACCATAAGCATCTTAGAAGAAAACATAGGCAGCAAGCTCTCCGATATCTGTAGCAGCGGTATATTTGCCGATTTATCTTCATGGGCAACTGAAATAAAAGGCAAGATAAACAAATGGGACTATATCAAACTAAAAAGTTTTTGCACAGCTAAAGACAATAGGAACAGAATAAAAAGACAAACCACACAATGGGAGAACATATTCGACAGCACATCTGATAAGGGGTTAATAACTAAAATTTATAAAGAACTTATAAAACTCAACACCAGGAAGACAAACAACCCAATCAAAAAATGGGCAAAAGAAATGAATAGAAATTTTTCCATAGAGGACATACAGATGGCCATTAGGCATATGAAAAAATGCTCAACATCACTAATCATTAGAGAAATGCAAATTAAAACCACAATGAGATATCACCTCACACCAGTCAGAATGGCACTCATCAGAAAAACAACACAGAATAAGTGCTGGCGAGGATGTGGAGAAAAGGGAACCCTTCTGCACTGCTGGTGGGAATGCAGACTGGTGCAGCCACTGTGGAAAACAGTTTGGAGATTCCTCAAAAAATTAAAAGTCGAACATCCTTTTGACCCGGCTATCCCACTTATAGGAATATACCCTAAGAACACCATAGCACTGTTCGAAAAGAAGAAATGCGCCCCCATGTTCGTGGCAGCATTGTTCACAATAGGGAAGATCTGGAAACAGCCCAAATGTCCGTCAGAAGTCGAGTGGATTAAAAAGCTTTGGTACATATATACGATGGAATACTACTCAGCCATAAGAAACGATGACATCGGATCATTTATAACAAATGGATGTACCTTGATAACATTATACGGAGTGAAATAAGTAAATCAGAAAAAAAGAAAAACTGAGAACAGCACGTTTACATATCTAGGTGGGACATGAAAGTGAGGGTATGAGACATGGACAAGAGAGTGGTGGTTATGGGACGGGGGGAGGGAGGGAAGAGTGGGATAGGGAGGAGGGGAGGGACGCAGGGAAAACCAGATTGAAGGTGACAGAGGACAATTTGACTTTTGGTGATGGGTATGCAACACAATTGAATGATAAGATAACCTGGAGATGTTTTCATTGTACATATGTACCCTGATTTATTGATGTCACCCCATTAGAATTAATAATAAAAATAATAATAATAAAATAAATAAAAAACCAAAAACAAAATAAATAAAATAAAGATCAGAGCAGAAAAAAATGACATAAAGGCGAAGGAAACAATACAGAGGATCAATGAAAACAGAAGCTGGTTCTTTGAAAAGGTAAATAAGATTGATGAACCTTTAACTAGACTCACCAAGAAAAAAAGAGTGAGGTCTCAAATAAATAAAATTAGAAAGGATAGTGGAGAAATAACAACTGATACAACAGAGATACAAAGCATTGTAAGAAAATACTATGAAGGGCCTGACCTGTGGTAGTGCAGTGGATAAAGCGTCGACCTGGGAACACTGAGGTCGCCAGTTCAAAACCCTGTACTGGTCTGGTCAAGGCACATATGGGAGTTGATGCTTCCAGCATCTCCCCTCTTTCTCTCTCTCTCTCTCTCTCTCTCTCTCTCCCTCTCACTCTGTGTCTCCTCTCTAAAATGAATAAAATAAAATAAAATAAATTAAAAAAAAAGAAAATACTATGAAGAACTCTACGCCAAAAAATTAGACAATCTAGGTGAAATGGACAAATTTCTTGAATCATATAAACTTCCAAAAATCAATCTGGAAGAATCAGAACACCTAAACAGACCAATTACAACAGATGAGATCGAAACAGTTATCAAAAAACTCCCAGAAAAGAAAAGTCCTGGGCCTGATGGCTTCACAAGCGAATTATATCAAAAATTCAAAGAAGAACTAACTCCGATCCTCCTCAATCTATTTCAAAAAATTCAAGAGGAAGGAAGACTTCCAAACTCCTTTTATGAAGTGAGCATAATTCTGATCCCAAAACCGGACAAAGACAACACAAAGAAAGAAAATTATAGGCCTATATCCCTGATGAATTTAGACACTAAAATTCTCAACAAAATATTAGCCGGATCCAGCAATATATGAAAAAAATCATACACCATGATCAGGTGGGATTTATTCTGGAGATGCAAGGCTGGTTCAATATTCGCAAATCAATCAATGTGATTCATCACATAAACAAAAGGAAGGACAAAAATCACATGATAATTTCAATAGATACAGAAATGGCATTTGATAAAATCCAGCACCCATTCATGCTCAAAACTGTCAGTAAAATGGGAATACAAGGAACATTCCTTAACATGATACAGGCCATCTACGACAAACCCACAGCAAACATCATACTAAATGGAAAAAAATTAAAAGCAATCCCCTTAAGATCAGGAACCAGGCAGAGTTGACCACTTTCACCTCTTTTATTCAACATAGCTCTGGAAGTCCTAGCTACAGCAATCAACAAGAAGAAGAAATAAAAGGCATCCAAATTGGAAAAGAAGAAGTAAAACTGTCACTATTTGCAGATGATATGATATTGTATATAAGAAACCCTAAAGTCTCAGTCAAAAAACTACTGGACCTTATAAATGAATTCAGCAAGGTGGCAGGATACAAAATTAATACTTAGAAATCAGAGGCATTTCTATATACCAACAATGAACTGTCAGCAAAATAAATTAAGGAAACAATCCCCTTCACTATTGCAGCCAAAAAAATAAAATACTTAGTAGTAAATTTAACCAAGGAGCTTTAGGAATGTACTCGGAAAATTATAAAACATTGATAAAAGAAATCAAGGAAGATACAAATAAGTGGAAGCATATACCATGCTCATGGCTAGGAAGAATAAACATCATTAAAATGTCTATATTACCCAAAGCAATTTATAAATTCAATGCAATACCAATTAAAATACCAATGACATACTTCAAAGATATAGAACACATATTCCAAAAATTTATATGGAACCAAAAAAGAACACGAATAGCCTCAGCAATCTTAAAAAGAAAAAATAAAGCAGGAGGTATCACTCGTCCAGATATCAAGGTTTACTATAAGGCCATTATACTCAAGACAGCCTGGTACTGGCATAAGAACAGGCACATAAATCAATGGAACAGAACAGAGGACTCAGAAATAAACCCACAGTTTTATGGACAACTGATATTTGACAAAGGAGGAAAGAACATACAATGGAGTAAAGACTGCCTCTTTAACAAATGGTGTTGGGAAAATTGGACATCTACCTGCAAAAAAATGAAACTAGACCATCAACTTACACCATGCACAAAAACAAATTCAAAATGGATAAAAGACTTAAACATAAGCCATGAAACTATAAGCATCTGAGAAGAAAACATAGGCAGCAAGCTTTCTGACATCTGTAGCAGCAATATATTTGCAAATTTATCTCCATGGGCAAATGAAATAAAAGGCAAGATAAACAAATGGGACTATATCAAACTAAAAAGTTTTTGCACAGCTAAAGACAATAAGAACAGAGTAAAAAGACAAACCACACAATGGGAGAACATATTCGACAGCATGTCTGATAAGGGGTTAATAATCAAAATTTATAAAGAACTTATAAAACTCAATACCAGGAAGACAAACAATCCAATAAAAAAAATGAGCAATAGAAATGAATAGAAATTTCTCCAAAGAAGACATACAGATGGCCAAAAGACATATGAAAAAATGCTCAACATCACTAATCATTAGAGAAATGCATACAAAACCACAATGAGATATATCCTCACACCAGTCAGAGTGGCACTCATCAGCAAAACAATACAGAATAAGTGCTGGCAAGGATGTGGAGAAAAGGGAACCCTTCTGCACTGCTGGTGGGAATGCAGACTGGTGCAGCCACTGTGGAAAACAGTTTGGAGATTCCTCAAAAAATTAAAAGTCGAACATCCTTTTGACCCGGCTATCCCACTTATAGGAATATACCCTAAGAACACCATAGCACTGTTCGAAAAGAAGAAATGCGCCCCCATGTTCGTGGCAGCATTGTTCACAATAGTGAAGATCTGGAAACAGCCCAAGTGTCCATCAGAAGACGAGTGGATTAAAAAGCTTTGGTACATATATACTATGGAACACTATTCAGCCATAAGAAATGATGACATCGGATCATTTACAACAAAATTGATGTACCTTGATAACATTATACGGAGTGAAATAAGTGAATCAGAAAAAAAAAAAAAAAAAAAACTGAGAACAGCATGACTCCATACATAGGTGGGACATGAAAGTGAGGGTATGAGACATGGACAAGAGTGTGGTGGTTACGGGATGGGGGGAGGGAGGGAAGGGTGGGATAGGGAGAAGGGGAGGGGTACAGGGAAAACCAGATTGAAGGTGACAGAGGACAATTTGACTTTGGGTAATGGGTATGCAGCACAATTGAATGATAAAATAATCTGGAGATGGTTTCATTGTACATATGTACCCTGATTTATTGGTGTCACCCCAATAAAGTTAATAAAAAAAAAAGACTAAAGCTGATCCCCGCTTCACCTCCCTTTTCCTCCTAACAGGAGGACTGTTTCTGTCTGGGGTTAGTTTGTTTGTTTCAGAAGGAGGGGGAGGAGTTTTTCTATCTCAAGTACTCCTTCCTCATCTGAAAAATAATAGGGTTGAACTAGATGACTCCAGTTAATTTAAAATTCCAAGACTGTGTAACATTGCTTTATGAGGTTTTTCTTTCCTGTCAGCAGCATTACAATAAAGCCTATTGTTATGCTGATGACATGGGGGGAAAGAATCCCTAAATATAGTTATTGTTTTTTCAGCTTTAGAAGTCAGTAGCCTTTCAGAAGAAAATTTTCTAACTGAACATTAGGTCAGAAAATGAGTCAATGTGAAAGCAATCTAATAGCAAGCTTAAAGAGCCCTTGGTTGAGGACAGATCAAATTCACAAGAACATGGTTCTGGTAGAGCCTTTGTGCTTCACCATTGGCTCAGACATCTTCAACATGAAGAAGGAGGAGACTGTGCCATTTGTCTAAAATGTCTGTTTTCAAATAAAGTCATTATGTTAGTGATTCTATGTAATTGCACTGTCATAGGAGATGAGAAGAGGGGGCCTTACCATATGTTGCCCATCTGACACGGAATCATTACAGTGAGGTATAAAAGTGACAAGATTTCTGCTAAAAGAGTGGCATCTGTATAACATTCAGACACAAGCTACTGTCACACATTTGTCATTTCTGGATTATTTTTCTTATTAATCATTTCCAAAGATGTCTTCTGTAAATTAGCTGTAAAATGTTTTGAGAGAAAATTTACTTCATGATTCAACCAGTAAAAAGGTGGTTAAAAATATGACCATCATTAACAGCCTTTAAAAACAGAGTTATAGATTGTACTAACATCATATTAATATACTTCACTCCTTAATATATATAGGAAGCTAATTACAAGAAATATTCAGTATGAAATATCTAAAACTATACTTTTTCTGTAGATAAAATATTGACAAACTAATAGTAATGCAACAACTATAAATTTCATTTTCACTTTTATTTTGGTTGAAAATTGTATATAATCTATAAATCACATTATTTTTTCAGAATAGTTTCATAATAACATATTTATAGAAGTATTTTAGGTTATAAGAATTTAGAAAAATTATCTGTCCATAGTAAATTTCTAATAATAATGAATCTTATTATTAAATTATATGAAAGGTTTATATTCTTTATTCAGGGAGCTATTCTGTCATTTTTATATCACCTCCCTCTAAGCTTGCCTAAAAAAACTTAATTCAAATGTATTTTGATTTAACAAGAAAAAGGCTATCATATTGGATCACTATCTATACAGAAATTAAAAACATTCTTTAACTTGTTAATCGATACACATTTCAGACTCAAAGACTCTTTTTCCCATTTTTACTTACATCTCTTCATCTATAAATATTTATTGAGGACCAATATATGTCAAATGCCATGTTGAATATTCATACAAATGGAAATGCTAGAAAATAATTATAACCAATGTAATAACTATTATAAAGCGATGTAAAATATACTCCCAAAACCCTTGAACATAAAATTCTCACTGCCTGACTTGTTTTTTTTGTAAAACAGTCTGACACCCCCTGGATTGTAACACAACAAGGCCTGGAACTTTACCTTGCCCTCCTGTAAGCCATGTGTCTGCAGCCACTCAACCTCTCACCACTCAGCACAGTGTTCTGCCCATACTTGGCATTCAGTAAACATGTAGTTACATAGAATGTACTTAGACTTGGACATGCATATCATGATATGGAGGCTTTCTTTAAATTAATGACTTTTAAAAATAATTATAGAAGGAATACATATTTACTGTACACAATATCAATACCAGTTATAAAGAATACAATTTAAATATGTAATCTTCACCTTTATGCAATCATTACCATGTACACTTTAATGCCTTTTCTTTAGTGTTCACCTTTACATATTTGGCAAATTACCATTAGTATTTATATTTATATACAATGTTGCATTCCCCTTTGTATTTATTTAAATTGTGAGTCTTTTCCATATCATTAATCAGTTTGCTATATTAGGCAGTTTAATGGCTGCTTAATATCAGGCAGTTTAATGGCTGTTTAATATTTTATCATAAGATTTTATGATTTGAAAATTACATGATTATTGGACAGTTCTTTATAATGGTTAATTATGAATAATAGCACAACTACAATCAGTATCCTAGATATATAAACCTTGTTCACTGATTATTTTGCTATGAACTATATTTGGAAAATAGTTCCATAGACAAAAAATACTTAGAGCTTGTAAGTATTTTTTGTCTATGGAAAAAGTACTTGTAAGTATTTTTTGTAAGTATTTAAATTTCAGTTTTTGTTCCAGCTGAAGTTTTAAAAGAATTATTTAGAGTAATTACCTATTATCTCTTATTAAAATAAATATAATTTTTAAGATAACTAATTTAAACATTTTCATAGAGCTTCAATACTCTGAAAGGCAAATAGCTTTATTTAAGTTCAAGTTATTTTCCACAATATTTTCTTTCACACATAGTAGTTGTTAATAAATACCTTTTGCAGAGGTGACTAAATGTAATAAATGAAACAATATAGTAGAGCTCAACAAATGAATTATGTTGGTAATTATCCCTGTTTGAATACATTAGCTGAATTTCAACTCTGTTTTCATTGCATCTTGAAGATCCTCCTGACAAATTTTCTATCTATGAACAAACTTCCAAATGAAACTGTTTTGAAGTCTGTTCCAATTATCCATTTCTGCCCCCAAATTTAGTGATTTGAAACATCAATCTATTATTTTATCTCATAATGTTGGCAGCTGACAGGCAGGGCAAGGTTCTCACTTGGGATTTCTCATGCATATGTCTTGTGGTGGCTGAAGCTCGAGTCATCTGAAGGTGTCATCACTCACTTTCTGGTTCCCCGCCGGCTTGCATTGCCTGGAGTAGCTGGGGACCACATGGACCTCCCACTTTCTAAGAGTCTCTCCAGTTGGTAGCTGCAATTTAATCAGATTTCTAACTAGGCAGCTGGATTTTCCTGTAAGCATTCCATGAGCCCTGGGATGAAGCTGCACTACTGCTTACAACCTCTCCTCAAAAGTCAAGCAGCATCACTGCTACCCATCTCTATGGGTCAGAAAGTCATAGACCAGCCCTGATTCACAGAAGTGAACGAAAAGTAGTTGTAAGGCCAGTGACCTCCGCCATGGCCCTGCAGGTTCCCATTGGATTCGGGCAGATGGTTAAGGAACTGTGGAGCCAAAAAATGGTGGGCCATTTCACTTATTAAAGTCTCGTAATGGTGGATGAGCAAGCAGGCAGGGAAGACCGTTTCCCTTTTTCACCCCGGACTCACCCAGACTCACAAGCCCTCACAAGCAAAATAGCACTCCCAGCCAAACAGGCCTGGCCCCTCAGCACTCCCTCTCTCTCTAGCTTCTCCAGCAAAACTGGCTCGGGGGAAAAAATTCTCCGGTAAACAGTAGCAAACAATTGCCCCCCCCCACACACACACACACAAGCAGTCAGGTAATCCACAATTTGCAATCTGCCACCCTGCGGGCAAGCACCTGCTGCCTTCCATAGACTATACACACATGGCACTGCCCCGTGCCAATGCAAAATACAAGCAAGCAAACCCTAAACACATTTGTTTACCCAGCAGCAGTCTTTACCTTTCAACGTGGGAATGACCTGCATGTACATGCAGGAAATGCAGTGATGATGGCCACAGCTGCTTCAAAGTCCTAGACGGTTTCATCATATGCCATCTCTATCCCTACCACATAAGTTAAGTGTACTTTACTTAACACATGCTTTTTCTTTTTCCTTTCTTCATTCAAATGAAATGACTCCCTAGGTTAACAATTAAAAAGAGCTCAAAACTGAAGGGCTAAATCTCAGCTGTGCTGTTCACTAGCACAGGACTTGGGCTAATAATTTCTCATTATAATGGACTCTAATATCCACTGCCTTAGCATAATACCTAACATACAGTGAGGTTATATCTAAGTGACCGATTTATCATTTATTCACTAAACAATCTCTTTGAGATTCCATTTCATCCTCTATGAAATAGAGATAATAAGATCCACCCCAGTGAAATAGATATTCATGAACAAGTTAATGTTTGTAAAATACTTAGTATAATGCCTTAATACAGTATGGTTAGGATATGGTAACTTAGTATTGTTAGTACAGTTAATAGTCTTATCATCATTATATTATCATTATAGTTACTCCTCCATATCCTTGTGCCACAGTCTAATAACTTTTTAGACATCTTTTTCAGCACTTAGATCTCATTTATTTTCCTCATCTTATCCATAGCCACCCTGTGAATGCTTTGAGCATTCATACAGTGACATATCAAACATTCTCTTTCATAAAAGTCCTCGACCTTTTCAGCTCCAGATAAGGCTTCACTCCAGATAAACACAAATTCTCATTCAAAAATACCCTACACATTCTGCAGTCATTTTCTCCTCACAACATAGATTTCAACTATTATATTTTCCCCTCATCATAGTCTGGTTTCCTTGAGTCCTTTCTAGTATTCCAGTCTGTCAGCACCATTCTGGCTTCATGACTCTCCAGTCCACCTTGACACCCCGGTCATTCATACATTGGTATATTTGATAAGAAACCATCCCAATTCATAAATTCCTAAACTACTATAAACTACTGTACTTTCTCTGGCCATGGTCCTGGCTTTCCAGCCTTACCTTGCTAAGTTCATTAGTTCCACTTTAAAATGATGCTATTGAATCAAATTGGAACTCCAATATTACTCCAAAATATGTGTGTGCTGTGCCTTTCCTCTTCTATCTGTGCTCATTTTAGATGTTGCCCATTCTCCTCTAGCTCCCAGCGCCATTTCCACCCAATCATATTCCTTCTTGTAGATTATTTTCTTCTTTAACAAAAAAGGGGGCACCTTGCCACATGAGCTATTTTAACTCCCTTATTGCCATCTCAAAAGCTTTTTCTCTATCTTTTTTGTTTCTTTCTCATTTCTCTCACAGGAAAAACTGCCATTCTCATGATTATTTTCTACACTTTCCCCTCAACCCCAACATTTTGTCACCTTCCTGATGGAATAGTCCCTGTCTTCTAAATCTTTGGTTGCTGCTATCTGCTGCTGCTGCTTCTCAGTCTTGGTAAAAATGCTATTTCTCATTTCCTAAAAATGCCATTTTCCCAACATGGTTTAAACTTTCTCTATCTCTTTGTCCCTTTCTTGCTGAAATTGTCTATCCTGAAGTTTTTTCTAACTACCACTATCTCTTTAGCAGTACACTATTTCTTAGCTTCTTAGAAATCCAGTTCAGCCCTTACTGCTCAGGCTTTGCAATTACCAAACCCAGACAGCAACTTACTATGTAAGAACCACAAGTAATTCAGAAAATAAAGTACCTAAAATATTTTTTATTTGAAAGTTAACGCATCCTTGCAGCTTAGGAAACAGAAGAATGTCAATAAGAGAACTGATTTTTAGCCAATAAAATGTAAGTACATATTTTTAAATGCTGTTAGAAACCACTATTTTAAAAGCATTAATACAAAGGAAATACAAAGATATATTTCCCCTCATGTCAGATAATGGTTGTTTCTTCAGGTTGGAGTCTATCTATACTCATGTACATAAATTGATCATCACTGTTCTACACCAATTTTTCATGATCAGAAGGGAAATAACAATCTCTGATTCATTGTACCTCCCTTCAATAACAATAGTAATAATTTGATCACACTTTCTTTTAATTTCCCCCAAAATGTTTATGCCTCATTTTTAGTATTTACTCATTCTTGGTCTGCACAACCATTATTTCAGAGCCTTTTATATCTACAGGTTAGAGCTTAAGCTTTTAGATAGTTACATTTGTACATTTTAGGTTTCCTGAACAGGAAAAGCAGGCCCATACACCTCCACCCTTTCAGTAATAACAGATTCATTTTGTGCCTGATAGCATCACCTGTCTCTGGTGTTTCCTTGATAAGCTGTGATTGACTTCAACAGCCAGACTTAACATGGACATTCTTTTGTTTGTTTCTAATTATTTTTTCTTTTTCTTTAAAATATAATGCTAATTGGTAGTTGCCTCCAAGCACACAGTGTTAGATAAAGGAGCAATTCTATATATAATAATGTTACCTCCAGAAGTAATCATAGAAACCAACTTGGAGCCCATCACTTTGTACTTCCAATTTTCATTACTAAATATGTACTTCATTAAGACAATTACAGAGTTTGATTCCATTCTCATGGGAAATACAATTTCTCATGGCTCCTCAGCATGACCTGTCCTTGACCTTATTCATTTTCTTTTGTCTATAGGTCCCCCAGGACCCCCAGGGATAGTGATTGTTGAGGAAATCACCGACAGCACAGCCACACTCTCCTGGAGCCCAGCAGCTGACAACCACAGCCCAGTCTCCTCCTACAACCTGCAGGCTCGCAGCCCGTTCTCCCTGGGCTGGCAGACGGTGAGAACAGGTAAGAGAGTCTAAGGTAGTATCAGATGGAATCAGAGCAGCTTCCTGTTGTGAGCTATTTTTGCCATTAATTATGTGCTCGCAATCTCAGTAGGATTATTTTTGATTCTTGAAACTGTGTTATTTATTATTAACTATTATTTACTTTTTAAATAAAGCTTTCTTCTCTTCTCAATTCCTATGGAGGGACCACATCATTTATATTGGTTTGTTTGCTTATTGAAATAACTTTAGACTCACATAGAAGTTACAAATATAACAGAAGTTTTCTGTGCTTTATATAACAAGGGTACAATTATCAAATCAGAAAGCTGATATCGGTACAATGCTATTAACTAAACTACAGACTATATTCATATTTCACCAGTTACTGCATGCAATATTTTAGCTTACAGTAGTATAAAATTTTATGAAATTTCATTGTATACAGTCAATATAAAAACCAAGATAGCCTGGAGCCTGACCTGTGGTGGTGCAGTGGATAAAGTGTCGACCTGGGAACACTGAGGTCACCAGTTCAAAACCCTGCACTGGTCCGGTCAAGGCACATATGGGAGCTGATGCGTCCAGCTCCTTCCCCCTTTCTCTCTTTCTCTCTCTCTCTCTCTCTCTCACTCTGTGTCTCCTCTCTAAAATGAATAAATAAAAAAAAACCAAGATAATCAGAGAATTATTTTATTTTCCAGTTCCTTGTATACCCCTTTATAATCACACAAAAAAGAAAATCTAACATAAAATTACACTATTTAAAAGAATGCAGTATTTAATGCCTACTTCTAAGATATTGGAATTATATTTGTATTATTTTAAAAAATCATTTTTTCATAATGGCTTTCATTTCATGTTATAACTAAACTGCCCCTATTTCTTTAAATGTGGTTATTTGCAAGGATACATGACATTACACTCTCTTGATAATTACTAAAAACTCATTTAACAAGTTGGTATTTGAAAAGTGTACAATAACTACACAATGTAATCTTCAGATACAGTTGTCTATACTGAGTAGCGATTTGTGATTTTGTTTTTACTACCTAAAAAAAACCCAATTTTCCTGTTTAGAAGTTAAATATAAAATCAGTAAAATATCTGAGTATAGTAACCATAAAACTCAATTAACTGAAATGTTAAAGGAGAGAAGTAGTTCATTTTGTTGCTTAAATAAATTTGAGAAAGAACTTATTTTTATGTGAAAACTTATAATTTGGGGCAGAGGGAAGATATTCATTTGCATGCAAAATATAATTCAGGTTTTTCTTGATATTAAGTTCCTATATTAATTTATAGAATTCAGTATGATCATCATTATAATATACTATACAAGTCCACATATTTATTTTGTAGCGTATATAATTGTGGGTATTGACCTCATTCCTGCCTCCTTTTTAACCCTGTGACACCTCTGCAGACCCTATAAATTGGGGGAATTACTAAGTTCAGTAGATATTTCTGAAAAGGAAACACATTTTAGCCAAATAAAAAGATTTTCACAAGAATACTTATAACCTCTGCCTCAATGCTCCCGTATTATCTCAGTGTGACAGCCCAAATCTATTGCTCTGTGGCCAGGAAATGGATTCATCTCTACATCTGGTATTATGCACTCACCAAATCCATTCTCCTGCCCACTGCTATGCTTCTTGCCCACTCTTGCCTCATGGCCTATACAACTTACTACTTGACGAGTTTTCCTGTAGACACATTTCCTTGCTCATCCTGTGCCCATGTTGTGTTCCTCTTACCTTAACTTGTGGTATTCCAATCCATGGTATCTAATCCTCCTCCTACTGCACTCATAGTTTCCTCGTTACTCTTAATTCATTGATTTCTCACATCTTGGTTCACCTGTGTCTAATTTTTGTTGTTTAATATATGACAAATAGATAATATATGATAGCTGGGTAGGTAGGTAGGTAGATAGATAGATAATAAATAAATAGATATGAATAAACTTTGAATTTTGTGGAAATACTTTTTTAAGTTGGTATTATTTTAATTCAATTCACTGAGGACTTATTTTTTTAAAGAAATCTATGCTCACAAAGTATTTATAATAAAAAACATTTTCCAGAAATACATTTCTATAAGTGATCGATTTTATTTGCCCTTGACTATAATAGCAAGATGTCTCCTCATCTAATGAGATCACTTGTTTTTTTAAGACTCTGTGTCTCTTGGAGCTACTGCTCCAGACAAGCCATCCTTGAGGCAAACCTGTCAAGGACCTGTCCTCAGTTTTTGCGTGCTCTAATGTAGCTGGTTTCAGTGTGTTCTGGTTTTAGTTTGTAGCACAATCTGACCACAACTTCTTTCATGCCTGTAATAGGAAAAGAAATCTTTCTAGAAACACATCAGCTTTACTGGGGCAGTGAACTTTTAGTTTGTATAGTTGCTCCCTCATCTAAAACAATTTCAATGGAAATAAACTCTAATTCATAAATTTCTATTATAATTTTAAAAATGGGTCTGGAGTTTGAAGTCTCTCATATAATTAATGGAATTCATGAGGTAGTATTTAAAAAGCACTTAAGATTCCTTCGACATCAACACAAATACAAAGAATAGTGAGTTCCTTATTTTTGGTAAATGAAGTAATGAGTTGCAGGTGGACCTTCCAGCTGAGCACATTTGGAATTAACATATCAATACTGCCTACCTAAAAATTAAACTTAGGTAAGGTAACTGTGAATGGGATTAATTTATTCATTTTGAAGAGAGTGTGCAAACAACAACCATAAAAAATTAATTTCACTTTCAGACCCCTTTTCTGGTCAAATTGCATTTGATTTGGAAACCTGACTTTCTTCTTCATATTATTAAGCAATATCTGCTTACCTAGTTTTTACTATGTCAGTTTATAAATACCAAGTTACTGATAATCATAGAATTGATTTGTCATTGTTTACTTAATTCAAATATGTTTATTTACTGTTCTTCTTTCAGCAGATATGTCTTCTACCTATAGATATGTTTTCCACAAGTTGATTGATTGATTGATTAAATTTGTCACCTAGAAAAGCTTATTTAGTTTACATTTAGTTATTTAATTAAATTCTTACATGTAATTATTTTACAAGGAAGGGCATTTTGATGGGTTTCTCTCCCTGGTTCAATATGGGATTCTCCACTGTCTTTAGTTGTTGTATGTTCTCTCTGAAGCAGAATATTTTCTTTGAAACCAGCTTATCCTCATTCTTCTAGAAGTAATATCTTTATAAAATAATACCTACAATACTTTAAAAATACTTTGGTATACATTCTCCATTATCTCCAATCTCCACAACATTACATTTGAAATAAAAATACTAATTTTTATTTAAAAAGTTTCTCATTCATGTCATATTGCATGTTATTTCATCAAAAATATTGCCCTGGAAAGTACAGAGAGATGGGATGCAGGGAACAAGAAAAGGTTTTTGGAGGAAGCAAGAAGGCGACGGAGTAGGCGGACGTACCAACTTCCAACTCCCAGAAGCAAAGTGGATTATAACTCAATTTAAAGAACCATCATCTGGATAAACCAACTATGAACTAAACTAAGTGGACTCTTCAACCAAGGAACACAGAAGAAGCCACATTGAGACTGGTAGGAATAGCGAAAATGCGAAGAGGGCTGCCCAGCTCCCCGGAGCAAACGGCAGCCCGGAGAGACCCGTGGGGCGGGAGGAAAGTTTGGCGGAGAGGGAGGGACCTGGGTCCCAGGTACCAAGCCCCAGCCTGCAGTCTCAGAGTCTAGAAGAGGCGTTTGGACAGTTTTGAGCTGTGAAAAAAGTGAGGGAGCTCCCAGGCCTATAGTGTGGAGTATTAGGTCCCTTCCTACTCTGCTGAGGGCTGCTCAAGGGTATGGTGGGTGGCAGGACGCTGAAACGCGGTTCTGTCGGCGTGGGCGAAGGCCAAGCCGGTGTGAGCTCAGTCTAGCCCAGAGGGTCAGAGGGGACGCGCAAAAGCGGACCGGCAGCTGCGGGCACGCCTTTAACCCCACTTACGGGGACAAAGCGAGAGGCCAGGAACAAGCAGAAATCTGCCCTACAACCCTGTGCAGGCCGGCCCTGACCGCGGGGACCGGGATAGGACCAGGGACGGGCAGGGGCTGTGGCTGAGCTGACGCTACCAGTCCCCCCCCACCGGGGCTGGAGAAACCGTAGCTGGCCAGTATACGTGCACGAGCGGGCTCCGAGCGCGGGAACAGGGTAGACCCCGAGACAAGTGGAAGCTCGCAGTTGAGCTCACGCTACTATCCCCGCCCGGCCGGAGAAACGGCGGATTGCATTCACACGTGCACGAGCGGGCTCCGAACGGGGGCGGGGTAGAGTCCGTGACGAGCGGAAGTCCGCAGCTGAGCAGAAGCCAGCAAACACGCCCGGCCCAATAAACCTTGGTTTCCGACCCTGCGCAGGAGGGCCCTGGCCTCGAGGGCGGGGCTAAATCTCCAGACGGGCAAACGCTCACAGCTGAGAGCACGTTAAAAGCCCCGCCCAACCCACGAAACTGTGGCGAGCAGCCTCTGACTGAGGGTTCTGGGCGGAAGTCCGGAAATAGGCTGGGTCTGCAGCTGAGCAAAGGTGCTCACCTCTACCCTTGGTGCTAAGACTTGTGGCTTCAGTGACAGCCCCTCCCACGGAGGAGAGGCAGAAGCCACAGCAAAAGCCACAGTGGGCCGGCGCTGGTAACGCTCATACCCAACCACCCTAGCACAGGCAGAGGGAGTGAGGGGCCTGCAGACAGACCACACCTAGAGAACACAAAGGCAACACCTACTGGACTCCAGTCACCACAACTTGCTTATACACAGAAAAAATGGGCAGGCAGAGGAATGCAAACCAAATGAATCAAGAGAAATCACCAGAGAAGGACCTGAATGAACCAGATATAACCAAATTACCAGAAGCAGAATTTAGAATAATGATAGTTAGGATGTTCAAAGAAATTAGAGCAACAATGGATAGTCATTATGAACACCTAAATAAAGAGATAACAAGTATAAAAAACGAAATTGAAATAATAAAAAAGAATCAGACAGAAATGACAAATACAGTATCAGAATTGAAGAACACAATGGAGGGAATTAAAAGCAGGATGAATCACGCTGAGGATCGAATAAGCGAGTTAGAGGACACAATAAACAAAGGCACAGAAGCAGAGAAGAAGAAGGAAAAGAGACTTAAAAAATGTGAGGAAACTCTAAGGGAGCTCTGTGACAACATGAAGAGAAACAACATTTGCATCATAGAGGTGCCTGAAGAAGAGGAGAGAGGACAGGAAATGGAAACTTTGTTCAATCAAATCATAGCAGAAAACTTTCCTAAATTAAGGCTGGGAAACACTCCACACATTCAAGAAGCACACAGAACTCCATTAAACAGAAACCCAAAAAGATCTACACCAAGACACATCATAGTTAAAATACCAAAGCTAATGGATAAAGAAAAAATTTTAAAAGCTGCTAGAGAAAAAAAGACTATCACCTACAAAGGAGCCCCCATTAGGATGACATCGGACTTCTCAAAAGAAACACTTGAGGCCAGAAGGGAATGGCAAGATATAATCAAAGTAATGCAGAACAAGAACCAACAACCAAGACTACTTTATCCAGCAAGGCTAACGTTTAAAATTGAAGGAGAAATAAAGAGCTTTCCAGAAAAAGAAAGCCTCAAGGAATTCATTAAAACCAAACCAATTCTGCAAGAGGTACTAAGAGGCCTCTTGTGAACAGTTTAAAGGGAGGAATGAATAGAGCAAACGAAGAATACAGCTTTAAAGAATAAATTGGCAATAAATAACTACATATCAATAATAACCTTAAATGTAAATGGGTTAAATGATCCAATCAAAAGACATAGGGTAGCTGCATGGATAAAGAAACAGGAGACACACCTTAAAACAAAAGATGCTCATAGACTGAAGGTAAAAGGATGGAAAAAAATATTTCATGCAAATGGAAACGAAAAAAAAAGCCGGGGTAGCAATACTTATATCAGACAAAATGGACTTTAAAACAAAGGCTGCAGTAAGAGATAAAGAAGGACACTACATAATGATAAAGGGAACAATTCAACAGGAAGATATAACTATTATAAATATCTATGCACCAAATATAGGAGCCCTTACATACATAAAGCAGACTTTGATGGATTTAAAGGGCGAGATTAACAGCAATACTATCATAGTAGGGGATTTCAATACCCCTCTAACAACACTGGATAGATCCTCAAGAAAGAAAATTGATAAAGAAACAGCAGACTTAAAGGAGACACTAGATCAACTTGATTTAATAGATATCTTCAGAACTTTTCACCCTAAAGCAGTACTATATACATTCTTCTCAAGCGCTCATGGTACGTTTTCTAGGATAGACCACATGTTAGGACACAAAAATGGTCTCAATAAATTTAAGAAGATTGAAATCATATCAAGCATTTTCTCTGATCACAATGCTATGAAACTAGAAATTATCCACAAAAGAAAAACTGAAAAATACTCAAACACTTGGAAACTAAATAGCATGTTATTAAATAATGAATGGATTAACATTGAGATCAAAGAAGAAATAAAGTTTCTAGAAACAAATGATAATGAACATACATCAACTCAAAATTTATGGGACACAGCAAAAGCAGTCCTGAGAGGAAAGTTTATTGCACTACAGGCATATCATAAGAAGCTAGAAAAAGCTCAAATAAGCAACCTGACCCTGCATCTAAAAGAACTAGAAAAACAACAGCAAATAAAACTCAAGACAAGTAGAAGGAAGGAAATAATAAAGATCAGAGCAGAAATAAATGACATAGAGGCTAAGGAAACAATACAGAGGATCAATGAAACCAGAAGCTGGTTCTTTGAAAAGGTAAACAAGATTGATGAACCTTTAACTAGACTCACCAAGATAAAAAGAGAGAGGACTCAAATAAATAAAATTAGAAAGGACAGTGGAGAAATAACAACTGACACAACAGAAATACAAAGCATTGTAAGAAAATACTATGAAGAACTATATGCCAAAAAATTAGACGATCTTGGTGAAATGGACAAATTTCTTGAATCATATAACCTTCCAAAAATCAATCTGGAAGAATCAGAACACCTAAACAGACCAATTACAGCAAATGAGATCGAAACAGTTATCAAAAAACTCCCAAAAAAGAAAAGTCCTGGGCCTGATGCTTCACAAGTGAATTCTATCAAAAATTCAAAGAAGAACTAACTCCTATCCTCCTCAAGCTATTTCAAAACATTCAAGAGGAAGGAAGACTTCCAAACTCCTTTTATGAGGCGAGCATAATTCTGATTCCAAAACCGGGCAAAGACAACACAAAGAAAGAAAATTATAGGCCTATATCCCTGATGAATTTAGACGCTAAAATTCTCAACAAAATATTAGCCAACCGGATCCAGCAATATATGAAAAAAATCATACACCACGATCAAGTGGTATTTATTCTGGAGAGGCAAGGCTGGTTCAATATTCACAAATCAATCAATGTGATTTATCACATAAACAAAAGGAAGGACAAAAATCACATGATAATTTCAATAGATGCAGAAAAGGCATTTGATAAAATCCAGCACCCATTCATGCTCAAAACTCTCAGTAAAGTCGGAATACAGGGAACATTCCTTAACATGATGAAGGCCATCTACGACAAACCCACAGCAAACATCATACTAAATGGACAAAGATTAAAAGCAATCCCCTTAAGATCAGGAACCAGGCAGGGATGCCCCCTTTCACCACTCTTATTCAACATAGTTCTGGAAGTCCTAGCTACAGCAATCAGACAAGAAGAAGAAATAAAAGGCATCCAAATTGGAAAAGAAGAAGTAAAACTGTCACTATTTGCAGATGATATGATATTGTATATTGAAAACCCTAAAGTCTCAGTCAAAAAACTACTGGACCTTATAAATGAATTCAGCAAGGTGGCAGGATATAAAATTAATACTCAGAAATCAGAGGCATTTCTATATACCAACAATGAACTGTCAGCAAAAGAACTTAAGGAAACAATCCCCTTCACTATTGCAGCCAAAAAAATAAAGTACCTAGGAGTAAATTTAACCAAGGAGGTTTAGGACTTGTACTCGAAAATTATAGAACACTGATAAAAGAAATCAAGGAAGATACAAACAAGTGGAAGCATATACCGTGCTCATGGCTAGGAAGAATAAACATCATTAAAATGTCTATATTACCCAAAGCAATTTATAAATTCAATGCAATACCAATTAAGATACCAATGACATACTTCAAAGATATAGAAAACATATTCCAAAAATTTATATGGAACCAAGAAAGAACATGGATAGCCTCAGCAATCTTAAAAAGAAAAAATAAAGCAGGAGGTATCACTCTTCCAGATATCAAGGTTTACTATAAGGCCATTATACTCAAGACAGCCTGGTACTGGCATAAGAACAGGCACACAGATCAATGGAACAGAACAGAGGACCCAGAAATAAACCCACAGCTTTATGGACAACTGATATTTGACAAAGGAGGAAAGAACATAGAATGGAACAAAGACAGCCTCTTTAACAAATGATGTTGGGAAAATTGGACATCCACCTGCAAAAAAATGAAACTAGACCATCAACTTACACCATTCACAAAAACAAACTCAAAATGGATAAAAGACTTAAATGTAAGCCGTGAAACCATAAGCATCTTAGAAGAAAACATAGGCAGCAGGCTCTCCGACATCTGTAGCAGCGGTATATTTGCCGATTTATCTCCATGGGCAAATGAAATAAAAGGCAAGATAAACAAATGGGACTATATCAAACTAAAAAGTTTTTGCACAGCTAAAGACAATAGGAACAGAATAAAAAGACAAACCACACAATGGGAGAACATATTTGACAGCACATCTGATAAGGGGTTAATAACTAAAATTTATAAAGAACTTATAAAACTCAACACCAGGAAGACAAACAACCCAATCAAAAAATGGGCAAAAGAAATGAATAGAAATTTCTCCAAAGTGGACATACAGATGGCCAATAGGCATATGAAAAAATGCTCAACATCACTAATCATTAGAGAAATGCAAATTAAAACCAAAATGAGATATCACCTCACACCAGTCAGAATGGCACTCATCAGCAAAACAACACAGAATAAGTGCTGGCGAGGATGTGGAGAAAAGGGAACCCTTCTGCATTGCTGGTGGGAATGCAGACTGGTGCAGCCACTGTGGAAAACAGTTTGGAGATTCCTCAAAAAATTAAAAATTGAACTGCCTTTTGACCCAGCTATCCCACTTTTAGGAATATACCCTAAGAACACCATAGCACAGTTCAAAAAGAAGAAATGCGCCCCCATGTTCGTGTCAGCATTGTTCACAATAGCGAAGATCTGGAACCAGCCCAAGTGTCCAACAGAAGACGAGTGGATTAAAAAGCTTTGGTACATATATACTATGGAATACTACTCAGTCATAAGAAACTATGACATCGGATCATTTATAACAAAATGGATGTACCTAGATAACATTATACGGAGTGAAATAAGTAAATCAGAAACAAAGAAAAACTGAGAACAGCATGATTCCATACATAGGTGGGACATAAAAGTGAGAATATGAGACATGGACAAGAGAGTGGTGGTTATGGGATGGGGGGAGGGAGGGTAGGGTGGGATAGGGAGGAGGGGAGGGACACAGGGAAAATCAGATCGAAGGTGACAGAGGACAATTTGACTTTTGGTGATGGGTATGCAACACAATTGAATGATAAGATAACCTGGAGATGTTTTCATTGTACATATGTACCCTGATTTATTGGTGTCACCCCATTAGAATTAATAATAATAAAATATATATATAAAAAAAAATATTTCCCTGGCCAGGTGGCTCAGTGGATAGAGTGGTGTCCCACTGCACCGAGGTTCTGGCTTTGACCCCCAATCAGGGCATATATGAGACGCAACCAATGACTGCGGAACTATAGGGAAGAACTAAGTGAAACAGTAAGTTGATGCTTCTCTCTCTCTCCCTTACTCACTCTCTCTCAAATCCATGGGAAAATTTTAAAAATATATTAATAACTTCAACTCATGGTTTACAGCTATTATATAGGCTTATAAGTAGCAATGAGTTTAAAATTTCTAAATCTTATTTTATTTTCCTCTTAAAAAAGGATTAGAATTGAGGATGGTGGACAGGATGTGAGATAAGGTAAAGAGTCTTTAAAATGTATATGGTTAAAAAAATAAAAATTTATGTAGCATTGGGAGGAAGGTAATTTTATATTTTAAGTTAATTTTCTTTTTCCACATAAAGCCCAAATAATGACATTATTCTGTGTATGCTGCCATAACAAAATACCATAAACTTAATGGTTTAAACAACAGAAATCTTTTTTCCTGTAGTTCTGGAGGCTGGTACCAAGATCTCAGTGCCAGCCAATTCAAATTGAATTGTGTCAAATTGAATTGGCTGGTACTGAGATCTTGGTACCAGCCTCCAGAACTGCAGCTTTCTCACTGTCTTCACACGGCAGAGAGAAGAAGCAAGCTCTCTGGTGTCTCTGCTTCGATGGTCACTATTTTACCAAATCAGGGCCCTAGCCCTATGACCTCATTTAACCTTAATTACTTCCTATTTTTAAAATAGCTTGAACTAATATATTAGAGGATATGACTTAAAAATCAATCCTTCAAATGTCTTTCCATTAATCTCAAAATGAAAGCCCAAGTCTTATATGACTCGGTCCTGCTATTCTCTTTTTAGACTCATCTTAAGCCATCTTCCTAAAACTCTCTATGCTCCTGATTCACTGATCTTCTCATGCTCCTGCATAAACTGCTTCTTATGCCTTTGCACTACTTACTCCTTCAACCTGGGATGTCTTCCCCTAGATTAATGGTTCTCAAACTTTTTGAAGTTGGGATATATTTAAAATTCTACAAATAATTGTAGGTGCACTATATACAAATTTCTGAGAAATATATTATAATAGTTAAGTAAAATATTAAAGAAAAAAATAAAGTCCAAGCGTGCTTTTATAGTAATTAAATGAAATAATACGACAGAATTAAATTTATTCTGATATTAAGAAACATTTTTATGTTACATTTTTAGAATTATGCTTTTTAGAATTCATAGGAAAGGGGTTAAAAAATAAAAAAAGACAAAAATTTTATCTTTATATATATATAGATTCGTTCTTAGTAAGATTTAGTAAATTCAGCAGGTGCCAGAGCAAATGTGTTAAGTTTTTTCATTTTTGTGTTTACGAGAAACATGAGCCTGATGTGTCCTAGAGATTTCTTCAATATTTGAGCATGTATTTGAAAGGCAAAGTCTCATTCCCTCGTCAATACATTGAAGAATTCCTCTCTTTTTACTCTTATTTGTGTTGAGTGCAGAAAACCTCCACCATACATATCATCTTAACTTTACACCAAACAAAGGATAGAAGAAACTTGCCTCCAGTCTTTCTGGGGAACGTGGGGGGTGGTGTAAACAATCCAGCACCACAGCTTAACAGCCCTTTGAAACCTAATTAGGCAAGTGAGGTGGAGGGGGTGGGCAGACTGTCATCTCTCAGCCAATTCCCTATACCTCTGTCCCCTCAAAATCTAAACTCCAAAATCCTGTTGGTTTTTTGGCCTCCAACAGGAACATATTTTTCTGAAATACCATAAGGTGCACCTGGAAATCTTCCAGGACGCACCAGTGCTCCCTGTTGTACACTTTAAGAACCACTGCCCTAGTTATTGACATAACTAAGTCTATACTTCCTTCAAATGTTTAGTCAAATATACCTTCTCAATAAGGTTTATCCCAACCACTCTATATTAAGTTGTAATCTACCTGTGAAGGAAGGGGAACCCTCATGCACCGTTGGTGTGATTGCAAATTTTTGCTACTACTATGGAAAACAGTATGGAGTTTCCTCAGAAAATTAAAAATAGAACTAACATATGAGCCAGAAATTCCACTTCTGGGTATTTCTCTGTAGAAACCCAAAACACAAATTCAAAAAGACGTATGTACCATTGTGTTCATTGCAGCATTATTTACAGTAGCTTCCAATATTTAGAAGCAACCTAAGTGCCCACCAATAAACAAATAGATAAAGAAGATATGATACATATATATAATTGAATATTGCTCCGCCATTAAAAAGAACGAAATCTTGCCATTTGGGTGGACCCATAAAGTATTATGCTAAGTGAAATAAGTCAGAGAAAGACAAATATTGCTGAACCAGGTGGTGGTGCAGTGGATAGAGCATTGGACTGGGATGCAGAGGACCCAGGTTTGAAAAGCCACGGTTGCCGCCTTGAGCACAGGCTCATCCAGCTTAAGCGTGGAGTTGCTGGCTTGAGCGTGGGATCATAGACATGATAACCCATGGTTGCTGGTTTGAAGCCTAAGGTCACTGGCTTGAGTCCAAGGTCAGTAACTTGAGCAAGGGGTTACTCACTGTGCTGTAGCCCCCCAGTCAAGGCACATATGAGAAAGCAATCAATGAACCACTAAGGAGACTAAGGAGCCGCAACAGAATATTGATGCTTCTCATCTTTCTCCCTTCCTGTCTGTTTGTCCCTATCTATTCCTCTCTCTCTCTCTCTCTCTCTGTCACTGTCACATACACACAAAGACAAATATCATGTGATTTCACCTATAGTGAAATATAAAAATAAAGAAACAAAACAGAAACAACTAATAAATACAGAGAACATTTTGATAATTGCCAGATGGTAGGGAGCTTAGCAGGAAGAGTGAGAAAGGGGAAGGGATTAAAATGTACAAATTGCCAATTATAAAAAAAGCCACAAGGATGTAAACTACAGCATACGGTATATACCATATTTCCCCATGTTTAAGACACTCCCATCTATAAGACGCACCTTAATTTGGGGGTCTGGAATTTAAAAAAAAATGTATTTCATGAAGTTAATGAACTCAAATTTTATTCATCATAAAATTCATAGAAGCGTGAAAAAGTGGGCAATGCAAGTAAAAATTCTACAACCACTGTATAAGATGCACCCAGTTTTTTTCAAAAAAGACTGCCTCTTATACATGGGGAACTACAGTAGTCAATAATATTTTAATAACAGTGTATGGTGTCAGATGGATACTAGATTTATGTGATCACTTCATAAGTTTTATAACTGTTTACTCACTATGTTGTACACCTGAAACTAATATATTGTATGTCAATTATAATTGAAAAGTTTTAAAAACTATTTTAAAACAAATGAATAAATAAATTTATTTATTTATTTTTATTTTTTTAATTTTTATTTATTTATTTTAGAGAGAAGACACAGAGTGAGAGAAAGAGAGAAATAGAGAGAAAGAGAAAGGGGGGAGGAGCTAGAAGCATCAACTCCCATATGTGCCTTGACCAGACCAGTGCAGGGTTTTGAACTGGCGACCTCAGTGTTCCCAGGTCGACGCTTTATCCACTGCACCACCACAGGTCAAGCTTGAATAAATAAATTTAAATCTGCCAGCTATAGACTGTATTGTGTTCCCTCCTGCCCCCCCCAAAATTAAAATATTGAAGCCCTAACCCCACCCCCACCCCTGAACTCTCCATGTGAGTGTATTTGAAGATGGAGCCTCTACAGATATCAAATAGGTAATTATATTGTATATGAGCTGGGAGTTTAACTCTTTGAGTAGTGAGTTTTCATGTTCACTGAGCCTCAGAAGTGAGTGTTCTTTTCAAAAAATGAAATTAGTGCCTGACCAGGCAGTGGCGCAATGGATAGAGCATCGGACTGGGATGCAGAGGACCCAGGTTCGAGACCCCGAGCTCTCCAGCTTGAGTGCGGGCCCATCTGGCTTGAGCAAAAAGCTCGTCAGCTTGGACCCAAGGTCACTGGCTCCAGCAAGGGGTGGCTTGGTCTGCTGAAGGCCCGGGGTCAAGTCACATGTGAGAAAGCAATCAACGAACAATTAAGGTGTCGCAACGGCAATGAAACACTAATGATTGATGATTCTCACCTCTCTCCATTCCTGTCTGTCTGTTCCTATCTATCCCTCTCTCTGACTCTCTCTCTGTCCCTGTACAAAATAAATAAATAAATGAAATTAGTTACAGTTACAGTTTTATTAACTTAAGGTCATGTTTGATAACCAATTTATGGAAACAAGAAGAACATACATTTGCCTTTTTTTAATGTTGCCTTACACATGTATGATCATACTCTGGATGGTCAGAAAGCACAAGTAAGTATATGAACATTCATACTACTCAAAGGATTAAGAGAGAGATTTAGAATAAAGATATATTGGGAAATTACTGCCATGCAAATTGCATTTAAAACTATAAGACTGCCTGTCATCTCCAAGGATATAAGTATAAAATAACCTGACCAGGCAGTAGCGCAGTGGATAGAACATTGGACTTGGACTCAGAGGGCTAAGGTTCAAAACTCTGAGGTCGCCGGTTTGAGCGCTGGCTCACCAGCTTAAATGCAGGATTGCTGGCTTCAGTGTGGGATCACAGACATGACCTCATGGTCACTGGCTTTACCGCAAAGATTACTGGTTTGAGCAAGGTGTTACTTTCTCGCTTTAGCCCCCCCCCCCCATCAAGGCACATATGAGAAAGTAGTCAATAAACAGCTAAGAAGGCACAGTGAAGAATTGATGCTTCTCATCTCCCTACCTTCCTATCTGTCCCTATCTGTCCCTCTCTCTGTCTCTCTCTCTGTCTCTGTCACAAAAAAATAAAAAACTGTATAAAATAAAGAAGAGTATAAAAATCGAAGGCTGAAGCATTCCAATAATAAAAATTTATAGAGTAGAGCAACCAGCCAAAGGAAACAGAGGGAAAGCCACCATTAAGTTAACAGAAAAAGCAAGACAATGTGATATACTAGAAGACAAAAGAATAAAGTCTATATCAAGGAAGAGGAAATAATCAGCTGTATCAAAGCTGATCAAAACTGTCAAGTATGATGAGGACTGAGCATTGATCATTGATTTTAGGAACATGGAGATTATTGATGATTGTGACAATAACAATTTTATTAAAATGGCTTCAAGAGATAATGGAAGAGAAATTAAGCAACTCTTTCAAGAAGTTTTGCTGCAAAGGAAGTGAAGAAATCAAAATATTCTGAAATCATAAAAGTCATATTTTGCTTATGGTTGGAGTGGGACAGGGGAAAAAGAAAGGAGTTCAGGATGACCCTACTAAGACTTTGGCTATAAAATCTGTAAGACTGCAATTGTCATACATTGAATAAGGAATACTATAGCAGTAGGTAAAGGACCTTAATGTTGAGAACCTTATCCAAACAGAAATATCGAGGCTGTAGGCAGTTTCTCAGTGGATAGTGCATTGGCCTGGTGTATGGATGTTGCAGGTTCAATTCCCTGTCAGGGCACACAAGAGAAACTACCATCTGTTTCTTTCCCCCACTGTCTCCCACTTCTTTCCCTCTTCCTTTCCCATAACAGTGACTTGATTGGTTGGAACATCACTTCTGGCCTGTGGATAGCTCAGATGGTCCAAGCACATCAGCTCCAGGCACTAAAAGTAGCTCATTTGATTTGAGAATCGGCCCTAGATGGGGGGTTGCCAGGTAGATCCCAGCCAGGGTGCATGAGGGAGTCTGTCTCACTATTTCCCCACCTCTTAGTTAAAAAAAAGATGTATCTAATAAGCCATTAGACATATCAGCCTGGAGTATAGGGAAGAGTTTCATTACTGAAAACATTGGAGGCATCAACATACAGGGGGTATTTAAAACCATGAGACTAGATTAGATCAGCAAGGAGAAAGAAAATGGAAAAGAGCTAATAAAACTGGAGTGCATCTGGAAGATGAATGGAAATGAGCAATGGAGGCAAGTAAAGATAGTCAGGTAGGAGAAAAACAGAAGTTTTGAAAAATATTTCAAACAAAAGAGAATTACCAACTGTGTCAAAGGATGCTGTTCAGTCAAGGAAAATGAGCAACAGAGACCTGACCATAGGGTTTAGTAACAGTTATGCCTGGTACTCTTGGGCAGTTCGAGTGGAATGCCAGAGGTAAGACCCTGATTGTAATGAGTTCGAGAGAAAATGGAAGAAAAATAGTCAGTGACAGCAAGTAATAGCATAAAAAAGTCCTCAAGAAGTTTTACTGTAAAATAAATATAGAAACTGGGTGAAGGCTGGAAGGATAGGAAATTTTGAGAGAATTTTATTTAGTTTTGGCTTGGTGGGGAAAACATCTTTACGCTTGTATGCTGATGGGAAAAATCCATTAGAGACATCTATTTGGTTGAAGATTAGGGGAGAGACACAACTGGGATGGACTGGTTACTCTTCTCTACCGTAACTTAAGAGGACCATCCCTTGAGAATCATTAAGTTTCCTCAGAGGAGACTGGGGTTTCTATTACAGTAAAAACTTAGAAGAATTTTCAGAGAGAATGAGTATACAAGGGCATTGCTAATGATGGATTATGAATTCCAAATGTTACACTAAAAGGGTATTAGACAGTAAGGAAGAATGGGAACTGGGATATCAGCTGTGCAGGGCTATGGGATCTATCAGGCAGCCCACCCTACCTATATGCTGATCTTTCCCTTTAACAGAGCTATTATTTAGTAAAATTCTCTTGATACATTTTAAAAGAGATTTTCATGGGAAATCCAGATCCATTTAACCCTTTGAGTAGTGAGCTTTTTTCATGCTCGCTGACCCCCAGGAGTGAGTTGTTTTCAAAAAATGAAATTAGTTCCAGTTACAGTTTTATTAACTTAAAATTATGTTTGTTTGATAACCAATTTATGGAAACATACATTTGCCTTTTTTAATGTTGCCATTGTACGTGTATGATCATACTCTGGATGAGTCAGGAGGCACGAAGACGTACATGAACATTTATACTACTCAAAGAGTTAATTCTCCCTTGTCATAGCCAAATTGCACTGAGTTATCAAATCAAGAGCATCCCTACCCTTCCCATGCTTAGACAGAAACTCAGGACTGACACAAATACAGAGGATCTTTGCAAATCACTAGGGAGATCTTCTTCGCCCATTTTCACCCCTGTAACAAATGTTCTTTCAGAAATGTTTCCTAGACAGCAGAGATGAGTGAACAAGAAAAGCAGTCTCAAATTGAGCATATACATGATGGAAAAAACATTTATTTTACTATATGGTGATTATATTGAAAAAGTTTTGTACTTTAATAAAATCTAAATGTAGTGCCTGACCAGGCGGTGGTGCAGTGGATGGAGTGTTGTACTGGGATGCGGAAGACCCAGGTTTGAGACCCCGAGGTTGCCAGCTTGAGTGCGGGCCCATCTGGCTTGAGCAAAAGCTCGCCAGCTTGGACCCAAGGTCGCTGGCTCCAGCAAGGAGTTGCTAGGTCTGCTGAAGGCCCGCGGTCAAGTCACATGTGAAAAAGCAATCAATGAACAACTATGGTGTCGCAACGGCAACGAAAAACTAATGATTGATGCTTCTCATCTCTCTCCATTACTGTCTGTCTGTCCCTATCTATCCCTCTCTCTGACTCTCTCTCTGTTCCTGTAAAAAAATAAATAAAATAAAATAAAAACCTAAATGTAGTACAAAGCACTTCAAGTAGAGTTCAGAGATTCAGCTTAGCTTTCACAAAAGTTTTCAAATTAGAAAGTTTTTAACTTAGAAAGATGTCTTGTTAATCTACTGCTTGGAACTGCCAGAGTGGCGGAGCACATTTTCCAGAAATGGAAGAGACAAACTGATCAAGGAATTTCCCTAGAGGCTCAGGCTGGTGGCTTAGTGGTAGAGCCTCACCCAGTGTGTGGAAGCTCTGGGTTTGATTCGTGATCAGGGCACACAGGAGAAGCAACCATCTGCTTCTCCACCTCTCCCCACTCTCCCCTCTCTTCTCCTCTCACATATCTGTGGCTTGATTGATTTGAGCAAGATGGCCCCAGGTACTGAGGATGGCTCTGGGCACTGAAGATGGCTCCATGGCCT
The DNA here is from genome assembly GCA_037038555.1 of Rhynchonycteris naso. NCBI lineage: Eukaryota > Metazoa > Chordata > Mammalia > Chiroptera > Emballonuridae > Rhynchonycteris > Rhynchonycteris naso. Next base: position 292,760,724 of record CM072995.1, on the reverse strand, counting down.
CCATATCAGGTGCTAAAAATAGCTTTATGCAATTCATGTATAAAGTTGAGATGAAAGAATTCTAATTAACTACAACAAAGTTTGACGTGTGCAAATACTCATTTTTCTGAAGATTGATTTTGATTTTACTAATAAAACCAGAGGTGACATCATGGCCACGTGTAATGCAAAAGTGTACATCAGCCTGGTGATCCTGTTAGTACCTGTGGTATCCTTGTAACCATTTTCCAGCCTCCCTAATGACATGAAATATTTTATCTCTCCATAGTCCCAGAAATCATAACAGGAGACATGGAATCAGCCATGGCAGTAGACTTGAACCCCTGGGTAGAATATGAATTTAGAGTGGTTGCAACCAATCCAATTGGGACTGGAGATCCAAGCACCCCATCTCGAATGATCCGCACAAACGAAGCAGGTAAGAGTTGAAATTCTATTTGATATACCTCCAATCATTTTGAAAGCAAGTTGAATTAACTGTCATTTCTTGCTTTAGTATAAATTTTTCTTAATTCATTTACCTACACATCATAAAACCATTTTGATTAAAATAATACTTTCATTTTATTTGTTTTCAGATATTTTCCTCCTTGTTTCTACAAATAAAAGTTTCAGTTTTATTTGATGCTTCAGTTTAAACAGTTCAGTTTAAACAGATGCTTCAGTTTCTTCCCAACCCTTGCATCCACCTTCAGGTTACCATGAAATTGAAGTTTTTTCTTCTAATTACATACTCATTAATATAACAGATCTCTAAAATTCATAATACATTGGCTCATGCTGTCTCTCCAGTGATAGCAGTTACCTTCAATACAATGTATTTCCTTAAAACTCTCTGTGTTGCTCTTCATTGTCAGACCTGGGAAAAGATAGAAATTGGAAAGACAGTGTCTTAACTCCCTGCCTTCTTGACATCTGTGGTAGAACAAATACCCATATACTTCCCGACTTAGAAACACAGCATTTTCCTGCTCTTTTAGAATGAAGTATCTCTAATAAAATGTTTCTAGTGACCACATAAGGAGAGTTAACAGTTTTATTTTAAAAAAGTAAGATAACTTGCCTATCTTATCACCTGTATAAAACAGAATAAAAAAAACATTTTTAGTAGAGCTTTGATTACTTCAGATAAAGTTTTATTAAAATTATTTTTTATGTCCCTATAAAATTGGATATAAAATTATCTAGTAAGTACCAGTTTAGGCAAACACCAAGTCAATAATGTTGATGAGAACAATCTAAAAACAACAAAGAAGTGGAGGGGGTAGATTGTAGACACACATAAAGAGAAAAACAAATTTCAATGACTTTAAACTTGATGATAATATATGAATCTCAATAATCATTGGAATATAAATTCAATCATTAGCATATATGTACACTGAGAATGAGAATTTTATCTTATGTATTCACTGTTCTATTTATCTAGCACATAGATAGTGTCAGGCACTTGCGCTCCAAATGTCTTTGTTGAAAGATTAAAGGGAACTATTCCTTTTATTTTTTTAAATGTCCCTAAGCATACCAGTACCTGGGGCAGAGACACATACGTACTAGAAAACAAAGAATTGACTGTGTCTATTTTGTATTATAGTTATAGAATTGGACCTAAAATGTGATTTGTTACAAATTGAACAAAAGCTTATAATAATTAAAGTAAACTATCAAAAGAGTTGATTTTTTTCTCTAAAATAACTAGGTCTGGTCCTTTAAAATAATTGTTTCTCTAAAACACACTGGTTAGTTTAAGAAGAAAGGAAGGGGAAAATAAGAGAAAAGAATCTCAAATGTTCAACTTACTGCATTAAGTATGAATAACCATGGGAAAGATACTCAAAGTCTTTCCATGTAAAAATTAAGCAACCAAGAAAATAAAAGACAAAGTAGCCTAAATATGTTGAAAAAGATTCATTAAAAGAAAATCCAACTTCATTTGCATTTGTGATTTGCCTATAACAAATTGTTTTCTCTGCTACTTTTTCAATAGTGTGCATTTTAAATGAACATTAATTGTCTGGCTCGATTTTCACACATTCATAAAATTAGCCATGCTTTCATTGTGTACAGGTGTTCATTAATTAAGAGCATAACAGGTTAGTCAGTCCTCATTTATGTACTCACTGTGCAGATATTGAAATAACTGCCAGTATTAGTACTTATGCATACATATTTTCTAAAAAGCTCTGCCTTATTTTGCATATTGTTAATTGTGTTTAAACAAGGGCAAAGATTACTGCCTAATTCAGAGACACTCTATAAATATTCATTTTGAAAATAAATAATCCATTTTTGATAAATAATTCTTTTAGACTTTTTATAGTATAAATCTCCTGTGTTATTAAAAACCATTTTAGTAAAAAACCCTTTTCAGCTCAAATGTATTCAGATGATGCATTTTAAAAAATTTCTCCCTCGTCTTTTTCTGCATCTACCTCAATCATACAGCTTCTGTCTTCATTTTATCAAGTTTTATATACACAACATACTTTAGTCCATTAAAATCTTATGGAAGAGCATAAAAAATGCATGAAATACTCTCCTTTAAAAGCAAGGTGAAAAAGGCTTCTACTGACTACTCTACGTTTCTTGTGCTTTGCTACTTACTACACAGGGTTAGAGCTACCAATGCTGTTGAACCAAGTGTTGAGTTTGGCGCCTGTTTTGTCAGGCAGCACAGATTAAAAGAGACACCAATATCCTGAGATGTTCTCTCAAGCGATGAACTCTGCCTCTATTAAGTGCAGGTCCTGTATCTTAAAAAAATGATTCTGTTCTAATGGACCAAGTAAACTTTGAGAATCAACAGATCTGCTTAGAAGAGAAAAGGTCTCACATTTGGAATATGGAGTTGAAAGTTTTATATGCCTTTAGAACTCTCATATTTGTTAGAATATTCTAAATCCCAAAACAGCATTAATAAAGCACTTTTGCCTTAGAATTGCTCCTTTGCCACACACCAAGAAGTTAATTTTCTTTTAATTTCTCTAAGCCATGTTTTGAATTTTCAATCATCAAAACACTGTTAGTAGTCAATAAATGTAAAAAATGATTCAGTCAGAGGTTTTATTATTATGATGTCTAAATAGTAATATACAAACATTTTTAACTTTGATGTTCATTCAATTTCATTACAAGTTTTAAATGGATAGATAGATGATAGCTAGTGATATTCCCATATTTTATTTTAGAATTGTGTTACATCATCAAAACAGTATATAAATTTGGGTTGCATAATGGAAATGTTCCCTACCATCTAAAAAAACAATTCTCAAGGCTACAATTTCAGGGATCATTTCTATAGTTTGTTAAAAAGATGATACAGAGAAAAATGCATTTTAGGATATGGATTTGAAATATATGTTATGGTAGGAATAAAAAGAAATATAAAATTAAATACAGCAACAACAATTCTATCACTTAAATTTTAATATTCTATAAGTTACATAATTGTTGAAAAGTAAATGAAAATCATAAAGGATAGAGTTAACAATGTGATCTGTAATTTATAAAAGTTTGGTCTTCTCTGTAGTATAAGATTTTTACTATTATCAAATCTCTTTGTATCTATCTCAATGTTTTCAGTTTCTTTATTTCAAATTATGACAAATTATGACAAAACTAAGAATTTGAGCTTTAGAGTAGGGCAGATCTGGATTAATGTTCTTTTCTGCCACTTACTAGCAGTGAACATTGGCAAGATGCATATGTTGTTTGAAGGCTAGATTTTCTGTTATGAAGTGTAGATAATTTCACCACCTATCTCTTTGGATCATTGTATTAAGATAATGCACGTAAAGAGCTTAGCATAGTACCTGGCATTTGGTAAATGCTTAATATTAACCATGTATTATTATCATTATCATTTATTACTTTATTATGTGAAAATTTAAACCATTGTAATCATGCATAAGTTACTTTTTTTCATATTGAAATATTTTCAAGTTAAACATGTATTTGTTGATATGGTTAGAGTCATATCAACAGTCTCTTGGCCAGTATTTTGGCCTGCAGTTGGTTCCTCTAACATGCTTTCCCACTGAGCCATCTCTGCTGCAGACTGTGTGTCATCAGGGCCCGCTACTCAACCCACCCAAAAGTCTTGGAGTTAAAAGAACCATTCATAGTATGGTAACCAGTAGAGAGCATGCCTCTCCTTCGAATCCCATGTCTGGCCATTCCATGTGGCTTCTCTTATCTAGGCGGGTCTCAGTCTATTTGAGGATTGTGATATTGTCCTAACATGTAGACAGTTTCTTTGGTTCTGATAGCAGAAATAAGACAAAAAGAACAGAGAAAATGAAGTTTCAAATAAAACACCATATTGAAAAAAGTTTATTCTACATTCAAAGTTTTAAAGTTGCTTAGTACACTGTGTTCTCTGTATTCTCTTTTGACAGTGCAATGGAAAATGTCACACGAAATGGCCACAAAAGGAAAGATGATTTTTCTGCATTTAAGAGTCTAATACTCTACCAAATGAATATAAGAATCAAGTAGACAAACAAATGAAAATCTTTCCTAGCCTTAGCACTTTCTGCACAAGATCATTGTTTTAGAACTGCTTTGCTAAACAGACTGAATTCTGTAGATGAAAATTCATTTTCTTATTTTCTCAACCACAGCTCTCCATCTGATTTCTGGCTTCAGCCTCAAGTCTGTCCAAGGCAGTCTCATTCTCAGGTTTTAAAAGTTTTTATTTTTATTTGACTAGAAATTTTAATTTCCTATTCTGTGTTTTTCTTCCTCCATCCCAGCTCAGGTTTGACCCAAAGGTATTCATCTTTTTCTCCCTTTTCTCAACTTCCTTCCACTCCTCCCAACCGTTGCTCTACACTCTTCCCAAGTTAGACAAAAAGATGCAAAGAACTATCTACGTGGTGCCACCTGTGGCTCTTACATTGGTGTTGAGTGCTCCACATGATGGCATTAGTCCACATGGTGCTTCTTTCCCCCAGAGGGTGTTTTGGGTACTTTGGAGACTCTCCATCTCCTGGCAGGCACCTCTATTGGGTGTGATCCCAGTGAGCCTATTCAAGCCCACCTCCCATAATGTCTATTTGGCCCACAGTAACTATTTCATATTCCTATGCTGCCAAATTCTAGAAATATGCCACTTTCTCAAGAATTAATTTGCTCTCTGCTCTAGTAGCATGCTGTCTGCTGGGCCATAGTAAAAAATTTCCGAAGCCCTGCGGCGGCAGTCAGCCTGTGAGGAGTAAGCATCTGCCCTCTTTGCAGACCTTGTTTTGCTCCTCTTCTGGCTTAGCTAAAGGAGTAAATGACACTCTCACTTCTCTTTTACTAACAGCTGGGGGTGGAGGGAGATGTCACAGCACAGCCATTTGCTACACTGACAACCTTCTTCCAAAACATTCCTTGTGCTAACATCATATATCTATCTATATCTATATCTATATCTATATCTATATCTATATATCTCTATATCTATAGATAGATAGATAGATATAGAGATAGATAGATATAGAGATAGATAGATATAGAGATAAATATATGATATTATAGATATAGATAGATAGATAGATAGATAGATAGATAGATAGAGATATATATAGATATAGATATACAGATATAGATATATGAGCTGAATGGGGTAGGGGTGTAATGAAAAAGGGTCGTGAAATTTTGTTTCTTTATTTCTAAGCAATCCTATGGTTTCATCTAGCCCACCTCACTTTAGCATCTGAGGTTACATGTGATTCATCCCAAGTCCAGAAAAGACTTATTTAACATCCTACTACAATTTTTTTTTAGCATTGCACATTATCTTTCTACTTCTTCACAGATCTTGCTTTGTTCATATTTGTATTTTTGAAGTTCTTGTCACTGATAATTAGGAAATTTCTATGAGCTCAAAAGTTATAGAGGGAACACAGTAAAATATTATTGTACTATGAGATAGGATTAAATTAATTTTATCTGGGGGTATGTGGATTTGCCTTGTAAATGACATTTAGTGGAACTTTGAAGAGCAGTCTTATTAGGACTCATGTAGAATTATTTACAGGGTGAAATTAAAACTACAGTTGTTGGGCACTATTGTGTACAGAGGAAAGAATAAGCTACAGGATTTTTTAAGGCCTCTTCATGCTATGTTTCTAAGAAAAATATATAGAATATATAAAGTATTCAGCTGAAATAATTGGTAAATTCTAAAATAAAACATTATTAATGAACATTGTAGCTTTCTTCAATCTAATGAGTAATTTAATTATATTAAATAGAAGAAATGGTTCTTAATAACATTAAGAGAAGGCAATAATTGGCCCTGGCTTGTGGCTCAGTGGATAAAATATCAACCCTGCATATGGACGTCCCAGATTCAATTTCTAGTCAGGGCATACTGGAGAAGTAGCCTCTGCTCTGTCCCCTGATTTCTCTTCTTTTTCTCCCTCTTTCCTTCCAGCAGACAGTGGCTTGATTGGTTCGAACATGGCCCCAGGCACTGAGGACAGCTCAGTTGGTCCAAGTGTATCAGCCTCAGGCACTAAATATAGCTTGATACTCAAACATTGGCCCAAGACAAGGCTCCAGGTAGATACCAGTCAGGGTGCATGTGGGAGTTTGTCTAACTATCTCTCTCCTCTCACATTTAAATAAATAAATAAATAAATAAATAAATAAATAAATAAATAAATAAATAATAAAAGACAGTGAGAGAGAAGGCAAAAATCATGTCAAACAACAGACTTGTAAGACCAAATCTCAATACTATAATTAGAAAAAAAAAGAAAACAGTATCGCTCATATGGCAGACAGTACTTTTAAGTCATAAAACCACCTTGATCCAGGCAAGTCTTTTCTACAAAATATATACAATAAATAGAGCTTCAGTTTCAGAGACACTTTTTAAGCAAAGATAGTAACTTTAACAAATGTTGTTATTTTAATGAAACCTGACTAATTGTTAAACATGTCTTTTTCTGATAAATAATAAGTGATAGAAGAACAGTAAAAGATTTAAGCAAGAAAGATAAATGGACAATGAGAGGTTATCAACCCAGGAGTAAATGTGAGACACTCAAGTTAGACTTTTTCTAACTTTGTAGTTCCTACAATACCATGCACCTGTCCTAAATCACAAACCGTGTTCCAAGCCCTGTGCTAAACACTTGCCCTTCATTATGTTATTTAATTCTCATACTAACCCTCTAAAACAAGGAGTGTTTATCCTTATTTTACAGATCAGAAAACAGATTTTAGAGTTTTAAAACCTAGTAAGTAGACCTGGGCTAGTTAGCTTAGTGATAGAGTGTTGGCCCTGCGTGTAGACATCCTGGGTTTGATTCCCAGTCAGGGCACATAGGAGAGGGAACCATCTTCTTCTCCTCCTCTTCTTCTCTCACTCTCTCTTTCTCTCCCATAGCCAAAGTTCAATTAGTTCTAATGAGTTGGCCTTGGGCGATGTGGATGGCTCCATGGCCTCTGCCTCAGGTGCTAAAACAACTGGCTCCATTGCTGAGCAATGGACCAATGCCCAGATGGGCAGAACATCAACCGCTCATGGGCTTTATGGGTGGATCCGGGTCTGACCACATGTGGGAGTCTGCCCCTCTGCCTCCACTCCTCACACTAAAATAAAATATAATAAAATAAAATACATACCTAGTAAATAAGTGCCAGAGCTGGAAGTATAGTAACCCAGACCTTACACCAAAGATGGCACCTTCTCAGTTGTCTTCCTCCCCACTTACTTCTTTCTCCTTACCCTCTTATTACCACATGTCAACAAATCTCACACAAAGATTATGTTACCCATCCTCTGCTTCTTTGTCCTTATGGATGCATATAAATAGAGTGGAGGTAAACACCATTTATTGTATATGCTTGCCTCCTTGGCTCTTGATTGTTGCCATTCATGAGACGGTTCATAAATCAGAGAAATCGTACTTTTCTTAAAATACCCTAACACTCTGTTTTGCAAACTAAAAATGGTATATTGCCTAGACTTCCAAATTAAAACAAACTGAGCCAAAATTGAAAGCACAATTTGCATGGAACTATCATAACAATAGTATGCAGATTTCCAAAAGGATATTCTATTTCAAGATCACTATCTAAAATAAAGCACTGTTAGGCTCATGTTGAACCTAATTTTAATGCTTATCTTAAAAGACTTCACTACTTTCTCTTTTTCAAATCTAAGTGGATAATAACATTAATATCTATAAATTATAGTTCCTGTCCTGACATTGTGATAAATAATTATAAAAATAACTTTAAAATGTAGATGCCATAATTATCTCCATGAAGCAACCAAAGGACAAAGCAGTTAAAAAATATTTTCAACCAACCAGCCAGAATGGTATAAGTAGGATTCAAGCCTAGACCTTTCCCACTCCCACAAGAACATTTTTACCATTTGTGCATACCACCTTATCTCTCCTATTAATAGAAACAAAAACATTATTTGACCTCTTTAGGAAACACCACTGGTATTTTTTTTATCTTGGAAACTCTTTAAATTTAACTCTTTCTATAAAATAAGCTGAAATGATAATCAATTAACTAAAATATTGAGGTTCCATGTACTTCAATTCAGAAGGGAAAAAAGTTTTTAAATTTCCCTCTTGTCTCCTACCTTCCTTCTTTCTGTTCATCTGTAACTTTCTTTCCAAACCACTGGCTGAATTATCATTAAGCTCCTAAATTACATTGCCTCCATAGGCCTCCAATAAAGCTATATTATATAATGAGCCATGTAAACATCTCATGTACTTGACACTGGAAATTAAGGAAAAAAAAGAGATTGGCATAATATTTCATCCTGCCGTCTTTAGTTTAGTTAATTTGATTAATTTGAATGTTAATTAAAGTACGCTATTAATATGACCGACTGCTAAACCTATTACACCTAGAGTTCTTTGAGATTCGTGCTTAAATTCATGCATAACTAACCTAAAGTAGTACACTATATTTTGGTCACTCTGAGTGTTTACAACATATATCCAATGTATATCATGAAAAGAAACAGTAGTCTACATTTCAACATGCCAGAGAAGGTACTAAGATAGCAAAGCATTTTCAGCTTGTGGGAAAAGTGTTAATTACATTATCTGTCCAAGAAAGAGCATTGCTCAGAAAGAAATTCAGGAGAATCAGAGTTATCTGTTAACCATGCATGTAAACTGGATTCTCTAAGACCATAAACTCAGAACATTTATCAATAGATTACTGAAGGAGAAAAGCATCTAGCTGCTTAATTCTAATTTAGAAGGTTTGCATTAATTACATTAAAATATATTTTGCTCTTAAGTACATGTGCATTCCTCTAAACTCAATGAAAAGATTTATTAGATTTTTCATTATATTAATTTTATATTTCTAACAAGAATTGTAGAAATTTACACCAGAAGAGCTCTAAAAGATTAAGTTTGTATATATCATGCACATGCTGCTTTATAAATAAAAGAATATAATTAAAATCAGTGAACTCCAAAGCATTGACTGCATAAATAATAACTCTGTGCTACCAAGTTGAAAATGAATGAGTATGGGTTCCACTGTTCATCTGCATGTAGTTAGGACATTTAAGCCAATTAGAATTAGAGTATTCATTCCACACATTGTGATTCCGACAAGAAAATATAGTTCCTGAGATGCAGCTATTAAAACCTGGTCTTTTGTTTTCTTTTTGTTCGTTGTTAAAGTTTTGTTGACATATAATTGACACATAATGTGTTACTTTAAGGTGTACAACATAATAATTTGACATATGGATATATTGTGAAATAATTACCACAATAAGTTTAACATCAGTAATCTCACATAGTAAAAGATTATTTTTCTTGAGATGAGAACTTTTAAAACCTACTTTCTTAGCAACTATCAAATGTACAATACAATATTAACTACAGTCCCCATGCTATACATTAAATCTCCATGACTTATTTATTTATCTTTATTTTTTTCCTTTTTAAATTTTAATTTTTTTATTTAATTAATTGTGTTTACATAGATTCTAGATCATCTCGAATGCACCCCTCTCCCCATATTCCTCTCAACATCTCCCTTGCCCCCATCCCTACAGTATTCTCCCCTCTTCCTTTCAGGTTTATCCCATCCTATCATCCCTTTCCCTATGTCCTCTTCCTCTGGTCCCTTTGATCCCTCCTCTGTCTCAATTCCATTCCTCAGTTCTCATTGTTCCTTGGATTTCTCAAATGACTGAGGTCATATGATATTTTTCTTTCTCTGGCTGGCTTATTTTACTCAACATAATAGTGTCAAGGTCCCTCCATATTGTTGCAAAAACTAATATTTCTTTTTTTATATACCCATAGTATTCCATTATATATATGTACCTCAGTTTTTTAATCCACTTGTCCACTGACGGACACTTGGGCTGTTTCCAGATCTTTGCTATTGTGAACAATGCTGCCATAATAATGGGGGTGCTTTTCTTTTTTTCAGTCGGTGATATGGTGTACTTGGGATATATTCCTTTAAGTGGTATGGCTGGGTCAAAGGGCAGTTCCATTTCTAATTTTTTGAGGAATCTCCATACTGTTTTCCACAGTGGCTGCACCAGTCTGCACTCCCACCAGCAGTGCAGGAGGGTTCCCTTTTCTCTACATCCTCGCCAGCACCTATAATGTGTTGTTTTGTTAATGAGCACCATTCTGACTGGTGTGAGGTGGTATCTCATTGTGGTTTTAATTTGCATTTCTCTAATAACTAGTGATGTTGAGCATTTTTATATGCCTATTGGTCATCTGTAGATCCTCTTTGGAGAAGTGTCTATTCATTTCTTGTGCCCATTTTTTGATTGGCTTGTTTGTCTTCCTGGAGTGGAGTTTTACAAGTTTTTTATAAATTTTGGTTATTAACCCCTTATCAGATGTATTGTTGAATATATTCTCCCATTGTGTGGTTTGTCTTTTTATTCTGTTCATATTGTCTTTAGCTGTGCAAAAGCTTTTTAGTTTGATATAGTCCCATTTGTTTATTCTATCTTTTATTTCACTTGCCCATAGAGATAAATTAGCAAATATATTGCTGTGAGAGATGTCGGAGAGCTTACTGCCTATGTTTTCTATTAGGATGCTTAAGGTTTCACAACTTACATTAAGTCCTTTATCCATTTTGAGTTTATTTTTGTGCATGGTGTAAGTTGGTGGTCTAATTTCATTTATTTGCAGGTAGCTTTCCAGTTTTCCCAACACCATTTATTAAAGAGACTGTCTTTACTCCACTATGTTCTTACCTCCTTTATCAAATATCAATTGTCTATAAAGATGTGGGTTTATTTCTGGGTTCTCTGTTCTGTTCCATTGATCTATATGCCTGTTCGTATGCCAGTACCAAGCTGTTTTGAGTACAATGGCCTTGTAGTATAAATTGATATCAGGAAGTGTGATACCTCCCACTTTATTCTTCTTTTTCAAGATTGCTGAGGCTATTCATGTTCTTTTTTGGTTCCATATAAATTTTTGGAATATGTGTTCTATATCTTTGAAATATGTCATTGGTATTTTAATTGGTATTACATTGAATTTATATATTGCTTTGGGTAATGTAGACATTTTAATGATGTTTATTCTTCCTAATCATGAATATGGTATATGCTTCCACTTGTTTGTATCTTCCTTGATTACTTATATCAATGTTTTTATCATTTTCTGAGTACAAGTCTTTAACCTCCTTGGTTAAATTTACTCCAAGGTACTTTATATTTTTGGTTGAAATACTGAAGGGGATGGTTTTCTTAATTTCTCTTTTTGACATTTCTTTGTTCATGTATAAAAATGTCTCTGATTTCTGTGCATTAATTTTATATCCTGCCACCTTGCTGAATTCATTTATTAGATCCAGTAGTTTTTTGACTGAGACTTTAAGTTTTTCTATATACAGTATCATATCATCTGCAAATAATAATACTTTTACTTCTTCTTTTCCAATTTGGATGCCTTTTATTTCTTCTTGTCTGATTGTGGTTGCTAGGACTTCCAGTACTATGAATAAGAGTGGTGAAAGGGGGTACCCCTGCCTTGTTCCTGATCTTAAGGGGATTGCTTTTCATTTATGCCCATTAATTATGATGTTTGCTGTGGGTTTGTCATAGATGGCCTTTATCATGTTGAGGCATGTTTCCTGTAATACCACTTTGCTGAGAGTTTAGATCATAAATGGGTGCTGGATTTTATCAAATGCCTTTTCTGCATCTATTGAAATTATCATGTGGTTTTTCTCCTTCCTTTTGTTTATGTGATGAATCACATTGATTGATTTTTGAATATTGTACCATCCTTGCCTCCCCAGAATAAATCCCACTTGATCATGGTGTATGATTTTTTTCATGTATTGCTGGATCTAGTTTGCTAATATTTTGTTGGGAATTTTAGCAACTAAATTCATCAGGGATATTGGCCTATAATTTTCTTTCTTTGTGTTGTCTTTGCCTGGTTTTGGAATCAGAATCATGCTCACCTCATAAAAGGAACATGGTAGTGTTCCTTCCTCTTGAATTTTTTGAAATTGCTTGAGAAGGATAGGAGTTAGTTCTTCTTTGAATATTTGGTAGAATTCACCAGTGAAGCCATCGGGCCCAGAGGTTTTGTTTTTTGGGAGCTTTTGCTGTTCTTTTCTTTGTTCTTTTAGATGAAGGATTAGGTTGTTTATTTGAGCTTTTTCAAGCTTCTTAAGGAATGTCTGTAGTGCTATAAACTTCCCTCTCAGAACTGCTTTTGCTGTGTCCCATAAATTTTGAGTTGTTGTATGTTCATTATTATTTGTTTCTATGAATTTTTTTATTTCTTCTTTGCTTTCATTGTTAACCCATTCGTTATTTAATAACATACTATTTAGTTTCCATGTGTTTGAGTATTTTTCAGTTTTTTGTGGTTGATTTCTAGTTTCATGCCATTGTGATCAGAGAAAATGCTTGATATGATTTCAGTCTTAAATTTGTTAGACCACTTTTGTCTCTTAACATGTGGTCTATCCTATAGAATGTACCATGAGCACTTGAAAAGAATGTATATTCTGCTGCTTTAGAGTGAAAGGTTCTGAAGATATCTATTAAATCAAGTTGATCTAGTGTGTCCTTTAAGTCTACTGTTTCTTTGTTAATTTTTTTTCTTGAGGATCTATCTAGTGATGTTAGTGTAGTATTGAAATCTCCTATTATTATAGTATTGCTGTTGATCTCACCTTTTATATTCATCAAAGTCTGCTTAATATATTTAGGTGCTCCTATATTAGGTGTGTAGATATTTATGGTGGTTATATTTTCTTGTTGGATTGCTCCCTTTATCATTATGTAGTGACCTTCTTTATCTCTTACTATAGGTTTGGTTTTAAAGTCTATTTTGTCTGATATAAGTATTGCTACCCCAGCGTTTTTTTTCCATTTCCATTTGCATAAAATACTTTTTCCATCCTTTTACCTTCAGTCTATGTGCATCTTTTGTTTTAAGGTGTGTTTCTCATAGACAGCATATGTACGGGTCCTATTTTCTTATCCAAGCAGCTACCCTATGTCTTTTGATTGGATCATTTAATCAATTTATATTTAATGGTATTATTGATATGTAGTTGTTTATTGCTATTTTATTCTTTAAAGCTGTACTCCTCTTTTGCTGTACTCTTTTCCTACTTTGATCTGTTTACAACAGGTCCCTTAACATTTCCATCAGCATTGGTTTGGTTGTAATGAATTCCTTGAGTTTTTCTTTTTTTGTCTGGGAAGCTTTTTATTTTTCCTTCAATTGTGAATGATAGCCTTGCTGGATAAAGTAGTCTTGGTTGTATACTCTTGTTCTGCATTACTTTGAATATTTCTTGCCATTCCCTTCTGGCCTCAAGTGTTTCTGTTGAGAAGTCGGATGTTATCCTTAAGGGGGGCTCCTTTGTAGGTGATAGCCTTTTGTTCTCTACCAGCTTTTAATATTTTCTCTTTATCACTTAGCTTTGGTATTTTAATTATGATGTATCTTTGGTTTAGGTTTCTTTGGGCTTTTCTTTAATGGTGTTCTCTGTGTTTCTTGAACTTATGAGAGCCTTCCCTGCATCAATTTAGGAAAGTTTTTAGCTATGATTTGATTGAATAAAGTTTCTATCTCTTGTTCTTTCTCTTCTTCAGGAACCCCTATAATGCAGATGTTATTTCTCTTCATGTTGTCACAGAGCTCTCTTAGAGTTTCCTCAGACTTTTTGAGTCTCTTCTTTTTTCTGCTCTGCTTCCATGTCTTCATTCATCTTGTCTTCCAACTCACTGATTTGATCCTCAGCTTAATCCATTCTGCTTTTAATTCCTTCCATTGTTTTCTTTATTTCTGATATTTTATTTGTCATTTCTGACTGATTCTTTTTTAATATTTCAATGTTCTTTTTTATACTTGTTATCTCTTTATTTAGGTGTTCATAATAACTATCCATTGTTGTTTTAAGATCCCTAAGCATCCTAACAATTATTATTTTAAACTCTACATCTGGTAGTTTGGTTATTTTCATATCATTCTACTCATTGTCTGGAGGTTTCTCTTGTGGTTTCATTTGGATTGCACTTCTCTGTCTTCTCATTATGTCTGTGTGTTTGGGTGTGTTATTTGTCGAGCTGGTTGAGTCTAGGCTTGGTGTTGTCTGCCTCCAATTTACAGTTGTATAATTTCTAGGTCTTCTTGGGTTGGCAACAGCTGTTGTCTGTAATCCACTGTCAGATTTGACTTTTCTAGTAGAGCTGCTTTGAAGTTTTGATTTGTTTGTTTTCTTCTCAGTTTTCTTAACTGGATGGTAGTCTTGTTTACTGATCTCAGCAAGGGGCTTATTTGAAACTGTATTCAGGAATGCCGTGGGTGTAACCTGTGACTCCAAAGGCCTTGTCTGCCAGTTACTCTCTCTCTCTGGGGACTGGTTGCTTTCCCCACTTCAGTAGGGGGAAGTGTATCTCAGATCTCCATGGAGACCTGAGTTTCTTCCCCTCCTCACTTCTTGTTTTTAGCTGTGTCTTTTTGCGCTGATTGGAGCTGGAGAGATATCTTGATATGGGTGTCCTGGAACCACTTTAATCTTGTGTTCTGTGGAAGGATCAACCCCTCCCCCAGCTATGGCTGCCTCCAGCACTAGATCAGTCAGCTTCTGAGGTCATTCCATGCATTCATCTGTCCATCACCATCTGTCTCTCTCTTCCCTGCCCCCCTTCCTTTTGGAAGACAAGCCAGCTCTTTCAACACTCTCATTCACAGGTCCCCAGGCAAGTGGCTGTGAGCGATATTTTCTACTCTTTTCCTTGGAATGAGATCCCTTCTGGGCTCCCAGCCTCAGCTCCCCCTACATTCCTGTAAGCAGGGGAGACCCACCACTTCTCGGCACTCCCTACCAGGCTTGGTGTAGCTTCTTCTTTGCTCCATGGTTTTTGAGAGCTGTTCTTGTAGTCCAGAGTTGGTTTTTCATGCTGATTGTTCCTAAATTACTTTGTAATCTAGTTTGGTGATATGAGCTGGAATCTGTGCATCTGCCTACTCCACTGCCATCTTCAGGTCTTGACTTATTTATCTTATAACTAGAAGTCTGTACCTCTGACCACCTTCACCCATTTTCTGTACCTGCCTAACCCACCTCGGGCAACCACCGGTCTGTACTTGATTTCTTTAGATTCCACATATAATTGTTTGTCTCTCTCTGTTTAACTTATTTTACTTAGTATACCTCAGAGTGCAGCCATGTTATCACAAGTGGTAGGATTTTCTTTCTTTCATGTCTGAAAAACATTCATATTATAAATATACACATATCACATTTTCTTTATCCTTTTATCAGTTGATGGGCACTTAGGTTGTTCCCATGTCTTTAATGCCTTAAGTTTTCTATTTGTAATTTCTATTATGTCTTGTAAGCTATGCTATTTAAGAATAGTTGGTTCAAAAAAGAAAAGTTAGTTTTTATATATAACACTACTAAAACACAATGAACTATAATGCCTTTTTTGTGTTGTGTATTGCTCATTAAAATTGGAGATAGTATGAGAGAGGATCTTTTTTTTACATTAATTTTAATGTGGGCTATCTTCTATTGAAATTAGCAGCAGTAGAAAAACCTCAAAGACTGATTTCAAATATTTACAAAAGTAATTTTACATTATTTGGGTCACTTATGTATAATCAACACAAAAATTACCCACAGAAACAAATCAGATCATAGAAAGTCTTAATTTGCTTTTTTGGTGGCTCAAAGTGGAATTTTTCACCAAATTTTTCATCAGCTTTTTTTTTTTACTCAAAAAGTTAACACTTTTGAGGAATATAGGTATGTTTTCCAAAAATAAAAGCATTAATGGACTGTAGTACTCTACAACTCTGATTGAGAGGTTCCAAACATTCTCTTTTAGATGATATTTGAGGTATGAATAAAATAATAGGATAAGAGGACCTTCAATGCTTAGTCTTTCCAAAAAAATCCATAATCCAAAATTTAATATGGTGTACTCGAAGAAGAGGATTAAAAGTCCTAAATTTAAGGTAAAAGCTTAGCTATTTCAGGGTAATAGACATAGTTGTTGGCTCTGGTAGATATTACCTGTAATGTTATCTGGCTATTAATTGTCAGATTTTAATGTGAACATATGTGTGTGGTGTTGGTGGTGGTGGAAGGTGTTGTAGAGTACACTTTAAAAAAAAAGAAACTACTAAGAAAAGTTATAGGGCATAACATTACCAAATTAACTTACTTCCACTATTTATTTGACCATACATTGATGTTCACAATATTCAGAACTCTGAGAATAGCCACTGAGGACATATTTGGAACTTAATATCCCTACCTTTTTACACATACAGAAAAAAAACAGCTCTCCTCATGTGTGCCTTACCCATACTATACACTAGAAAAGAACTTTAGAATTAGTCCTATATATAACACTGCTTTTGGGACATGGTATCAAGGCACACTGTCATGTCACAGGTTGTTATATATAGCAAATAACATCACTGCTACCAAAAACCTCACATTAAATGATTTGCTTTCTGCTCATAAAAATAAGACATATTCACAATTATTTCTATAAGACCATAATTTATTTTCTCAGTTGATTCCTTGTGATTTCTTGAATGATAGACAAAGGGGTATCAAATTCTATGTACTTCTGAGGGAATTTATGAGAGTAAAATACACATATAAGTAATCTTTAGTATACATGTAACTGTAAAAAAAAGAAAGATTTATAGCTGCTATTGTGTGTATCCTTCCACATGTGCATGAGCAAGAGAAGAACTCATGTCCATGGACATAAGTGCCCAAGGACAATGAAGTCTGGACCCTAGCAAATAAAGTTCATTTATTTCAATGGAGCCAATTATATATTCACAGACTATTCTCTTCCACCTCCCATGCCCAAGGAGAATTTTTTTCTTTCTAGTAGAATATAAATTCTGCATAACATTTTCTGGAATATAAAATGCTGTGTGAGTATCTACCGGTAATTAATAGTCTTTCATAGAAGTAGGTAATATATGGGAGTGAATTTATTGTTTATGAGTATATCAGTGTTGTTTAAAAACTATATTCTGAGAAATAAATTCAACCCTGAAGTGTAAAATTGCTAATGCAGTCTCATAGCCTGAAAAATGATTTCCTTTAATAGTTTTCTTCATTTAACCGTTCTTCATTTGAAAATGTTTCCCTTCAACTGCAGATTTTGTGGTTTGGTGCAGTGAACAGGAAATTTATTCCTTAGACACATTTATTCTTTTAATATTTAATTTTTTTTAAGTTTCACCAAGTGCTTATATATTTTGCGGTTTGCATAAATTCATTCTTAGATTTTTTTTAAACGTTTATCTATTTAAATAAGTTTTCACTTCATAAAAATGTAGCTAAGATTTCCTTAGAGCTCTTTGGGGTGTCCTCATGAAGCAGTAATGCTAATGTCACGCTATGGGTTTTCCAGGGAGTCTGCAAGCCATAGAATCACAGATATAATCACAACACTAGAAAGGAGAATATATGTAGGGTGAAATCTTAGTAACCATTAGTAAATGTCCTTGATTACAGTGTTGATTGTACTTTAGATCTTACTACCACAGAGCATTTACAAGAGGACTACTTTGGGGATGCCATATGTGGTTGAAAATATGTATCACTCAGATTTGAAAGCAGGGTATCTGTCACAAACATTTTGTTTTAATATTGATTATTACCACTCTAACGTTGAACAAACTTTGATTTGTGTATTTCAAGATAGTACCCAACCTGAGTAGAATAAAAATGTGTTCTTTCTGTAAGGAAACTTAAATTACATCTCTATTTATTATTTACTGTCGACCCTATTTTTATCCATAGTTCCAAAAATAGCACCCACCAACGTAAGTGGAAGAAGTGGAAGAAGGCACGAGCTAGTCATTGCCTGGGAGGTAAGAAAACCCATACTCAGATGTCAGACCATGTTGATTCCTTAGGAAGTAAAGCTGCATATCTAATATCTGTCCTTGGTACAGAGAAAATGAGTAATTTCTGTTTATATCAGGAGAGGAAACACTTAGAGCATGGATCACTCAGGTAGCTATTGCCATCCTCACCCTCTCTCATGTTCATATCAGGCCCCAGCTGACTTCTTTCCAAGTCTGTGGAACTTATATTTAGTTATTTCACAGTTAAATAGAATCCTTTACTTATTTGGAGTCTACAGACATTGGGAAGGAAGGAATTGACCTGCACTGAATCTATGGCATAAGGCCTTGGTTATCTTATTTATCCCACACAACAATACGGTTCATGGGGATTCTTTTCCTTGTATTAAAAATTATGAAACTGAGGCAGAATTTAACTACATTGAGAAGCAGTGAAATTGGGACTTCGATTACAGAACTTAACATTCTTCCATCTCCCTCATTGTGTGATCTCTAAAGTTCCTGGTCAAAGGAAAGAAATGTAAGAGGTTCATTTATTTTTTATGAAACCACTTTCCTTTTCTGATGATAAATTGCCTTATTATTCGACATAGCTATGTAGCTCACGAAACTATGCCTTAGAATATGGAAATGGAATTTAAATAAAAATGTCTACCGGAGAAAACTAAACAAATTCCTGACAGGCTCTACTAATAATGATAAAATGTACAGAAAAACTTTTTTTCTCTATAAGAAATTTTCCATGAGCACATCCTCTGGGCTGATCTTATGTTCATTTCTTTCTTTTTCAATAAAACTTTTGTCATGTTTTTGATTTCTGCAGAGGTATTAACTTCGTACCACATGAACGTCACTGAAAGCAAATCTCTCTAACTGGAATTGCCTTTTCTATATCAGTTTTGTGTCGAAGTCAGCTCAAGCTGCTGTAACAAATATTGTATGGTCAGGGTGGCTTATAAAAGACAGAAATGTATTTCTCACAGGCTGGAGGCTGGAATCCATGATCAAGGCATCGGCAGGTTGAGGTCTGGTGAGGGCCTGACTCTGGTCCACAACGATTTTATCACTGTGTCCTCACAGGACAGAGAGGCCAGAGAGCCATCTAGTCCCCATTATAAGAGCACTAATCCCATTCATAGAAGCTGTTTCCTCATAAACAAATCACCCACCAAAGGCCCATCTTCCAATAGTTACACATCAGGAGTTAGGATTTCATCATGTAATTTTGGGGGGATATAAAATTCAGTCTGTAGTACTACCTTTTGACAGTCTTTGTCTCTTTTACTCCACTCAATAGAATTTTTTATAAAACCAAAGTAAAAAAGAAAATTAGCAAATATTTATTATCTACCATGTGTCAAGCAAGCATTGTGCTAGAGTTGCTGGTAACTGCTCCATTGACTTACCAGTCAATCACAATTAATCCTTTTTATTCTGTGCAATGAATGACCATTTAACAAATTTAAATGTAAGCTAAGCTGTACAGTACAGACGTTTCTTGAACAAATACTGTATTCCATTTTTTTCATGTTATAATAGTAAAGCAGAAAAGCTGTTGGAAAATAAAAAAGAACAGTAGAAGAAAGGTCTTACATTAATGTCTCTGAAATTTTCTATGTTCTGCAGAGCACTGCCAGTGACAAGATTTTTCCAACCACCAGACCGTATAACACTTTTCCCCAATATGTTAAATTCTAGCATGGAATCCAAGGACCTTTATTTCTTATTCAGGACTAATGGGAGCAAATTTGTTTCACTTCAGGAGACTCTTGATACCCTCTTTAAATACCAACTGATATCATTTAATTTTTATCATTTACCTTTAAAGCCTTTCAAATTTCCAACAACTGCCAAGTGATTATGCGATTGCTTTTAATGTAGTACAGTATGAAGATTTGAATCTCCTTTTCTCTGGTTATGCATAATTTCTATGAAAGACAAGTACCATATGATTTCACTTATATGTGGAACCTAATGAACAAAATAAAGTAACAAACAAAATGGAAACAGACTCATAGATACAGAGAAGAGACTGACAGCTGTCAGAGGAGAAGAGTGTTGATGGTGAAAAAGATGAAGGGATTAAGCAAAGAAAAATAAGCTCATAGACACAGACAAAAGTCTGGTGATTATGGGAGACAAAGGGGAGTGGGGGAGGTCAAAGAGGGTAAAGGAAGGATAAGCAGCGATTAAAGAAGACTTGACTTGGGTGGTGAATTTGCAGTGCAGTGTACAGGTGATGTATTATGAACTGGTGCACATAATACCTATGGAATTTTAATAACCAATGTCACCCCTATAAATTCAATTTAAAAAAATTAAAATATTTAAAGTTTTAGAAGAAGTGGGTTTTTCAATCTGTTATTTTGCTGATAATTAATTGTATTTTTCTTCTTTAGCCAGTATCTGAAGAGTTTCAGAATGGGGAAGGCTTTGGCTATATTGTGGCTTTCAGGCCCAATGGAACACGTGGTTGGAAGGAGAAAATGGTGACATCCTCTGAAGCTTCAAAATTCATTTATCGGGATGAAAGTGTACCCCCTCTGACTCCCTTTGAAGTGAAAGTTGGTGTTTATAACAATAAAGGGGATGGACCTTTCAGTCAAATTGTGGTCATATGTTCAGCTGAAGGAGGTCAGTTTCTTTATTATTTTTATTCAACATGTTAATATTCTATTGTTTTGTATGAATACAACATTTTTGTACAAATATTAGAAAAATGCAGATACACCAATATGGAAATAGAACTCACCTATAGTCCCACAACACTTTTTAGATATATTTTTTAAAATTTTTTTCAAATAATTTTCTTTTTAAAAAATTGATCATTCTATACATATTTAATGTTCTTCATTCCCTAATGACATATGACAAATATCTTTCTATGATAATAACAATATTAGTAATGGCTATAGTGTTAATCTCTGGATTAACATATAACCAATCTTCTTTGGTTTGAAATTTACATAAATTTGTATTTTAACCAATTAATTGAAATTCATACAAAATAAATTTATATGAAGATTTCATTATGTGACTAATAAATATTTACTTCTAACTTCATGGATACAACATTGTACTGATAAAGAAGTTTCAGACAGCGCTTTCTGTTGGAAGCTGTTCGCACGTGACATCTTTCAATCTTCTTGACAATGTTGCCTACTAGGCATTATCTATCCCCTTTGTAGAAAAAGAGAAATTAAAGTTCAGGAAGGTAAAAGTCACACAGCTTGTAATTGAGAATAAACTCCGGTCTGTGTAATCATTAAATTCTTGTTTTTTTTCTGTAGCACATGGCCTTCATATATATAACTTCATGTGATTCTCAATATAAAACTACTAGGTAGGCAGGGCCTATTAGGCAGTATACCCATTACTCAACTTTCCCCATCAAAATTCTGGATTCTGTCAAGTTTTAAAACAAAAACAGTTTTTCAAGTAAGAGAAAGCATGATAGAGCTTACCCATATATAACTGTATATAGTAATATTTTGTATTATGTTGCACCAAAATCTATTTTGAAGTAACTGTTTTGTTCAGAAAGTGCTTACTTTTGTTTCTTTAAAATTTCTTCCACCTACCAAGCACATAGCCCCAAAGGTTACATGAGATGAACTTGGGCATGTGCACTTTATGTGTGTTAACACCAGTGCTGGACTTTAAGAAGTCCATATTTGTACTTTCCTTGTCAACTTTTGCCTTGGAATTAGATTCTAGCAGCTACCATAAGTTCTTTATACTGTGTTTCCTTTACCTTGTAATGGCTTGCCTTTGGAGCTTTCTCTTTCAAGCTAGAAAGGACATATGCATATTTTCTTTCAAAGACACTGAAACGTTTTATAGTAATGCTTTATTTAATTTGATAGACTGAAATATGAAAAATATCAGGCAAATTAAATGTGGATAGATTATTCTTTTGTTCTGAAAACAAAATTCAAACATATCTTTGGCATTTGTTCACTAAATAAATTTACTAATTTGGAACTTTATGTGTAAAGCAGTGGTTCTTAACCTTTTGTGAGGTACCAAACCCACCAGTTTCATAAGCGCATTCACCGAATCCTTCTTTAGTGATAAATAAAATATGATTTTTCCCCAAATTAAAGACATAGGTATATGTTTTTTTACTGGTGCACAAAATGAGCCGTGCATGAACATCACCTTGCTCAAAGAACAAAACCAACAAAGTGCATGAACTCACAACAAATTACGGTATTACTTTATTCTGGCCTCCACGGAACCCCTGAGACCGACTCATCGAACCTAGGGTTCAATAGAACCCAGGTTAAGAACCACTGGTGTAAAGTGTTAGCATCATTAAATTATGTCAACTAAGAAAGGCAGTACAGTGGAGGAAGTGCCTAGAGTCAGCAAAACCTGAGTTCAGTCTGCTCACAACTGTGTGATCCTGGATTGTGTATCCACCTCTTTGAGCCTCACCTTCTCCCATTTAAAAAATAAGAGTCTTGAACTGGAACATATCCGAAAGCCATTACAAATGTAACACTAAACTTTTTTCAATTTATTCTACATTTCTAAAATATTCGTTTAAAATATTTTAAAGCAATTTTAAATTTTATTTAGAAAATTAACTTTAACAGGGTGACATTGATCAATAAGAATACATAGGTTTCAGGTGAACATTTCTATAGCATTTGAACTGTTGATAGTATTGTATACCCATCACCCAAAGTCAAATCATTTTCTGTCACCTTATATTTGTCTCTCTTTACAGCTTTTCCATCACTTCCTTCCCCTCCCCATTTATTCAAGTCCCCTTCCTTCTCCCCCACACTCCCTTCCCCCTGGTAACCACTTCACTTTTATTTATGTCCATGAGTCTCAGTTTTATATCTCACCTATGTGTGAAATCATACAGTTCTTAGCTTTTTTTGATTTACTTATTAAATTTACTATAACATTCTCAAGTCCATCCATGTTGTCATAATGGCATGTTACTATTCATCGTTTCTTACGGCTGAGTAGTTTTCCATTGTATATATGTACCACATCTTCTTTATTCAATCTCTACCGAGGGACACCTTGGCTGTTTCCATGTCTTGGCCATTGTGAGTAATGCTGTGATGAACATGAGGGTGCATGTGTCTTGACGAACCACTATTTTCGAGTTTTGGGAGTAGATATTTAGTAGAGGGATTGCTGGATCATATGGTAATTCTATTCTTAATATTTTGAGGAACCACCATACTTTCTTCCATAATGGTTGTACTAATTTGCTTTCCCACCAGCAGTGGATGAGGGTTCCTTTTTCTCCACAGCCTCTCCAACACTTATTATCTGTCTTGTTGATAATAGCCAGTCTAACTGTGAGTTGGTATGTCATTGGAGTTTTGATTTACATTTCTTGAATAGCTGGTGAAGATAAGCATCTTTTTATATACCTATTGGCCATTCTTATGTCCTCTTGGGAGAAGTGTCTGTTTAGGTCCTCTCCCGTTTTTTAATTTGATTGTTTGCTTGTCTGTTGCTGAGTTTTGTTAGTTCTTTATATGTTTTGGATATTAACCCCTTATCAGAGCTGTTTGCAAATATCATCTCCCATTTAGTAGGCTATCTGTTTTGTCTTCAGTTTTTTTGCTGTACAGAAGCTTTTTAGATTGATAGTCACATTCATTTATTTTTGCCTTTACTTCTTTTGCCTTTGGGGTCAAATTCATAAATTGATCTCTATGGCCTAGGTCCATGAGCTTAGTATCTATGTTTTCTTCTATGTTAGTTATAGTTAGTTATAGTTTCAGGTTTTATATTTAGGTCTTTGATTCATTTTGAATTAATTTTTGTGCAGGGAGACAAACTGTAGTCAAGTTTCATTCTTTTGCATGTGGTTTTCCAATTTTCCCAGCACCATTTATTGAAGAGGCTTTCTTTTCTCCATTGTGTGTTTTTGGCTCCTTTGTCAAGATGATTTGTTCTATGTATGTGCTTTTATTTCTGGGCTCCAATTCTGTTCCATTGCTCTGTATGTCAGTTTTTTGCCAATATCATGCTGTTTTGACTATCATGGCTAGATAGTATAATTTGAAGTTAGGTAGTGTGATACCTCTAGCTTCATTCTTCTAAATGTTTTATTTATTTATTTTACAGGGATTTATTTTACAGGGACAGAGAGAAAGTCAGAGAGAGGGATAGATAGGGAAAGACAGACAGGAACGGAGAGAGGTGAGAAGCATCAATCATTAGTTTTTCGTTGCCGTTGAAACACCATAGTTGTTCATTGATTGCTTTCTCACATGTGCCTTGACCGCGGGCCTTCAGCAGACTGAGCCACCCCTTGCTGGAGCCAGTGACCTTGGGTCCAAGGTGGCGAGTTTTTGCTTAAGCCAGATGGGCCCGCGCTCAAGCTAGCGAGCTCGGGGTCTCAAACCTGGGTCTTCCACATCCCAGTCCAATGCTCTATCCACTGCACCACCTCCTGGTCAGGCTCTAGCTTCATTCTTTTTCCACAGGATTGCTATGGCTTTTCAGGGTTTCTTATGATTCCATACAAACCTGGTAATTTTTTGGTCTATTTCTTTAAAAATTGACATTGGAATTTTGATGGGAATTACATTAAATTTGTATATTGTTTTGGGTAAAATGACCATTTTAACTATGTTGATTCTTCCAATCCATGAACATGGAATATTTTTCCATTTCATTGTGTATTTTTCAATTTCTTTTAATAATGTTTTATAGTTTTCAGTATATAGGTCTTTTACATCCTTTTTAAGTTTATTTCTAGGTACTTTATTTTTGTTGATTATTGTTGTTGCAGTAGTAAAAGGAATTGTTGTGGGGTTTTTTTAGTTTATTTTCTAAAATTTCATTGTTAGCATATAGAAAAGCAGTAGACTTTCGTATATTGATTTTGTATCCTGTGACTTTACTGTATTGGTTTATTGTTTCTAATAGTTTTTTGGTGGAGTCATTGGGATTTTCTATACAGAGGATCATGTCATCTGCAAAAAAGTGATACCTTTACTTCTTCTTTCCCAATATAAATGCCTTTTATTTTTTTCTCTTGCCTGATCACTCTAGTGTGTGTGTTGAACTTGCCAGGTTTTGGTATGAGGGTTATGCTGGTCTCATAAAATGTTTTGGGTATATTCCTATAAGTGGGATAGCTGGGTCAAAAGGCAGTTCGATTTTTAATTTTTTGAGGAATCCCATACTGTTTTCCACAGTGTGGCTGCACCAGTCTGCATTCCCACCAGCAGTGCAGGAGGGTTCCCTTTTCTCCACATCCTCGAAAGCACTTATTCTGTGTTGTTTTGCTGATGAGTGCCATTCTGACTGGTGTGAGGTGATATCTCATTGTGGTTTTAATTTGTATTTCTCTAATGATTAGTGATGTTGAGCATTTTTTCATATGCCTATTGGCCATCTGTATGTCCTCTTTGGAGAAATTTCTATTCATTTCTTTTGCCCATTTTTTGATTGGATTGTTTGTCTTTCTGTTGTTGAGTTTTATAAGTTCTTTATAAATTTTAGTTATTAACCCCTTATCAGACGTGCTGTCGAATATGTTCTCCCATTGAGTGGTTTGTCTTTTTATTCTGTTCTTATTGTCTTTAGCTGTGCAAAAACTTTTTAGTTTGATATAGTCCCATTTGTTTATCTTGCCTTTTATTTCATTTGCCCGCGGAGATAAATCGGCAAATATATTGCTGCTAGAGATGTCAGAGAGCTTGCTGCTTATGTTTTCTTCTAAGATGCTTATGGTTTCACGGCTTACATTTAAGTCTTTTATCTATTTTGAGTTTGTTTTTGTGAATGGTGTAAGTTGATCATCTAGTTTCATTTATTTGCAGGTAGATGTCCAATTTTCCCAACACCATTTGTTAAAGAGGCTGTCTTTACTCCACTGTATGTTCTTTCCTCCTTTGTCAAATATCAGTTGTCCATAAAGTTGTGGGTTTATTTCTGGGTTCTCTGTTTGTTCCATTGATCTATGTGCCTGTTCTTATGCCAGTACCAGGCTAAGAACACCATAGCACTGTTCGAAAAGAAGAAATGCGCCCCCATGTTCGTGGCAGCATTGTTCACAATAGCGAAGATCTGGAAACAGCCCAAGTGTCCGTCAGAGGACGAGTGGATTAAAAAGCTTTGGTACATATATACTATGGAATACTACTCAGTCATAAGAAATGATGACATCGGATCATTTACAACAAAATGGATGGACCTTGATAACATTATACAGAGTGAAATAAGTAAATCAGAAAAAAAACTGAGAAGAGCATGATTTCATACATAGGTGGGACATAAAAGTGAGACTATGAGACATGGACAAGAGAGTGGTGGTTACTGGGGAGGGGGAGGGAAGAGAGGGTGGGAGAGGTGGGAGGGGAGGGCCACAGGGAAAACCAGACAGAAAGTGACAAAGGACAATTTAAGTTTGGGTGATGGGTATGCAACATAATTGAATGATTAGATAACCTGGAGATGTTTTTGTTGTACATATGTACCGAGATTTATTGGTGTCACCCCATTAAAATTAATAATAAAAAGAAATGTTTGGGGAGTATTGCTTTTATTTTTTGGAAGACTTTGAGAAGGATAGATACCAGATCCTCTTTGAATGTTTGTTAGAATTCACTAATGTAACTATCTGGTCCTAGACTTTTGTTTTGGGGAGGTTTTTGATAGTTGTTTCTGTTTCCTCCCTGCTTATAGGTTTATTTAGGGTTTCTACTTCTTTGTGGCTGAATATAGAAAGATTGTATAGTTCTAGGAATTTATTCATTTTCTCTAGGTTGTTGAATTTGCTGGTATATAATCTTTCATAATATTCTACTATTATCTTATGTATATCTATGATATTTATGGTCATTTCTCCTCTTTTATTTTGGATTTTGTTTATATGAGTCCTTCCTCTTTTTTCCTTAGCAAGTCTAATCAGTAGTTTGTTGATTTTATTGATATTTTTAAATAACCAGCTCTTTGTTATATTAATTTTTTCTATAAATTTTGGTTCTTTATTTTATTTAGCTTTGCTTTAATTTTTACTGTTTTCTTTCTTCTGCTGACTTTAGGTTGATTTTGTTTTTCTTTTTCTAATTCTTTAAGGTGTGATGTTAAGTTGTTTGCTTGGGCTCTCTCTTATTTCTTGATATAAGCTTGTATAATATAATCTTTCCTCTTATTACTGCTTTTGCTGCATTCCAGAAATTTTGATATGTTGTATTATCGTTTTCATTTGTCTGTATATATCTGTGTGTGTGTGTTTGTGTGTGTGTGTGTGTGTGTGTGTGTGTGTGTGTGTGTGTGTATGACAGAGACAGAGAGAGGGACAGATAGGGACAGACATACAGGAAGGGAGAGAGATGGGAAGTATCAATTCTTTATGTGGCATCTTAGTTGTTCATTGATTGCTTTCTCATATGTGCCTCGACTGGGGTGCCACTGCAGACTAAGTGACCCCTTGCTCGAGCCAGTGACCTTGGGCACAAGCTGGTGAGCCTTGCTCAAACCAGATGAGCTCGCACTCAAGCTGGCAACCTCGAGGTCTCAAACCTGGGTCCTCCACATCCCACTCCGATGCTCTATTTACTGCTCCACCACCTGGTCAGACTGTATGTATCTTT
The DNA here is from genome assembly GCA_037038555.1 of Rhynchonycteris naso. Taxonomy (NCBI): domain Eukaryota; kingdom Metazoa; phylum Chordata; class Mammalia; order Chiroptera; family Emballonuridae; genus Rhynchonycteris; species Rhynchonycteris naso. The sequence goes on along the minus strand of CM072995.1, from coordinate 292,732,775 downwards.
TGATCTCTGCTTTTATTTCTTCTTTGATCCAGTCATTTTTTAGAAGTATATTTTTAATTTTTACATTTTAGTGCATTTCTTTACTTCCATTTTACAGTTGAGTTCTAATTTTAAAGCCTTTTGATCAGAAAAATATGCTTAGTATAATTTAAGTCTTCCTGAATTTGTTGATGTTAGTTTTGTGGCCCAACATATGGTCTATCCTGGAGAACATTCCATGCACATGGAAGATAAATGTATAAAATGACATTTTGGAATAAAATGTCCTATAAATGTCTACCATGTCCATTTGATCCAGAGTGTCATTTAAGGCTGATATTTCTTTATTAATTTATTTTTGGATAATCTATCTAAGGCCATCAATGGTGTGTTGAAATCTCCAAGTATGATTGTGTTTTTGTCTGCTTCTATTTTTAAATCAGTTGGTAGATGTCTTATATATTTTGGTTCTCCCTGGTTTGGTGCATATATATTAAGTGTTATGTGTTCTTGATACAGTGTCCCCTTTATCATTATGAAATGTCCATCCTCGTCTCTGGTTACTTTTGTTGTCTTGAAGTGAGCATTATCAGATACGAGTATGGCTATACCTGCTTTCCTTTGGATATTATTTGCTTGGAGGATCATTTTCCAACCTTTCACTCTGAATCTACTTTTGTCCTTGCAGCTTTGATGTGTCTCTTGAAAGCAGCATGTGGTTGGATTTTGCTTTCTGATCCAATCTGCTACTCTGTGTCTTTTATTTGTGAGTTCAGTCCATTTACATTTAGAGCAGTAGTTCTTAACCTTTTTTGAGATACCAAACCTACCAGTTTCATATGCACATTCACCAAACCCTTCTTTAGTGATAAATAAAATATGATTTTTTTTCCAAATTCAAGATATAGGTATATATGTTTTTTTACTGGTGCACAAAATGAGCCGTGCATGAACATCACCTTGCTCAAAGAACAAAACCAACAAAGTGCATGAACTCACAACAAATTACGGTATTACTTTATTCTGGCCTCTGTGGCAAAGGCATCACTGAACCCCTGAGATCAACTCATCGAACCCCTAGGGTTCAATAGTACCCAGGTTAGGAACCACTGATTTAGAGTAATTTTTGACACTTGAGGATTTCCTATAGCCATTTTATTTCTGGTAGCTCTGTGTCTTGTTTGGTTCCTTTTTTTGTTTCTGTCAGTTTTATTTGTTTGGTGATATTCATATGTCTTTTCCCTGTTTCTTCTTTTTTAAGCTGTGTGTTTCAGTAGTGGCTTTTCTGTGAGTGAATACCATTAGGTTAAGAAAAAAAATGTTCATATGTACATGAGTCTTTTGTCATATGAATGCTTCTGCACTCCCTCCTCCTTTGGTTCTGTAGACCTTTATCCTCTCCCTTTTTATTTTATTGTTGTCACAGATTATCCTTGTTTTTATTATGACCTTGTTGAAGCTTTTACTTTTAGTTTTGATTTGTTTTGTTCTTTGGTCTGGTCAAATGACCCCATTGAGTATTTCCTGCAGTTGGGGTTTTCTGGTAATAAATTTTCTCAGTTTATATCTGTAAAAATTTTTCTTTCTTCTTCATGTTTGAAGGATAACTTTGATGGATATAGTATTCTTCACTGGTAATTCCTCTTTTTCAGTGCTTTGAATATTTAGGTCCACTCTCTTCTGGCTTATAGAGGTTCTGCTGAGAAGTCTGATGATAATGTAATGGGCTTTCCTTTATATGTTATGGTCTTCTTTTCTCTAGCTGTCTTGAACATTCTTTCTTTGTCATTGATTTTTGACAATTTTATTATGATGTGCCTTGCCTTAGGTCTGTTTGGGTTGTGGTAACTTGGCATTCTAATTGCTTCTTGTATTTGAAGCTCTAACTCTTTCCATAAGTTTGGAAATTTCTTATCAGTTATTTGTTTGAATAGGCTGGCTCCTCATTTCCTTCTCCCTCTCCTCTTCTTCTGATATACCCATTATTCCTATATTGCTCTTTCAGATGAAGTCAGATAATTCTTGTAGAGTTCTCTCAGTTTAATTTGTGAGTCTCTCTCTCTCTTCTCTAGTTGCCTGTCTTTGATAACACTGATTCTTTCCTCTATCTGGCTTGTTCTATTAGCTAAACTTGCTACCTCAGTCTTCAGTTTGCATATTGAGTTCTTCATCTCTGTTTTTAAAGTTTCAATGTCCTTGCTGTGGTATTCATTTTGTTCATTTATTTGTTTCTGATCTCATTAAGTTACCTATTGGTGTTTTCTCACATCTCATTGAGTATTTTCAGAACTTCAGTTTTGAGTTCTCTCTCATTTAACTCCAAGGTTTTCAGGTGATTCAGATATTTTTCTAGAGATTTTTCATATTTTTCTGAAATATGTCTCTGTCTTGTGTAGCTTGGGTATTCAGTTCTTTCTTCCTTTAGTTCACTTGGTGTGTGGATCTTTCAGGCACACCTGTGAACCCAGCTGGGGTTCCATCACTGTGTTTATAGTTGTTTAATATGTTGAAATTTTAAGGGGAGAAATCACACTGCCATTACTCTGACATCATCTCTCATTTAAATTGTAATTGTCCCAGAATAAGTGTAATAATAGATCCACTTTTGTCATATAACAAAAAGAAGAAAATCAACACCCCTTTTTAGACACTTGGCAAATATTTTACTTGAAAAGGAATAATAATTTTTAAGATTGAACCATTTTTAAAGAATCAAGGCCTTTAATCAACTCATAAAACAATATAATATATTGTACTCATGCTAGTATGAATGCCTCTCCTCTATGTCTACGGATGTTCATTTAGATTCTCAGCATACCTTCATCATCATACTCTTGCCCAAGACCCAACTGATTTGAGACTGTACTTCATAAGACAAATTCTGCATCTTTGTTTTTTTCATTAACCTAGCTCATCTGTTTATTACCTTAAAATCCCTCCTTATTTTAGATCAATTTATGTAAATAACAAGATGAGTAAGATTGATTCTCTATTTCTGTTTATGGGCATAGTTCTTCCTTTGCATAGGAGAGGTAGGTGCCCAGTACATGCTCAGAGCTGACACCAAATCAGGAAGAAAACATGTGCTAGATGCTGTGTCAAGTGCAACCAACATAATTCATGTTGATTAGAGGGAAGCAGAGAATACAAGGATATCAAAACACACCATTCAGTCCTATTTCTCAACCCATTTCCCACTAGCACATTGATGATGAATGACATTCACATCCAGAACACCCTTCCACAAGTGTTTATGTACATTTCCTGTACCCACTGTCTTTTTGTTTTCCTCTCAAGAAAGCCTGTTGTAATCCAAGTGAGAATTAGTCATAGCAAAACTTTAAATGTGATCTGTTATTAAAAGTATTAGTCATTTCTACATATTGATACTTGGGAAATGGCTTTAACTTATGATTCTAAGAGTGGTTGTCACCTCAGGGGTGTCAGAAAAGCTCCAAATGGGTCTTCTATTAATACCTTTGAGCATTTGAAACCTTCCAAGATTTCCACAATAAAAGTTACCCTGAATTTCTCTGTCAGTGCCAAGCAGCATCTGGCATAAGCCTGGAAGGAAAGATATTCTGCCTGCCAGAACTCCCATGCACCCTATACGTATAGGATGGGACAAAAGTACAGTGATGAATACATGAAACATAGAATTTACCTTTGTATTATTATTTATTAATAATTGTATTATTTTCCATACAAACTGTAAACCTACTTTTGTCACATTCTGTATAACAGTTATCTGTACTTTTTAAACTAAGCAAGAATTACATGCATTCTAGCCCTGATTGACTTCAGGTACTAGGGTATGATATAATCTTATACAATACCTTTATTTTGGAAAGAATTCTTATTTTTTTAAGTAATAGCAAAGTTTCAATAAAAATTATTTTAAAATGCATGATAGAAATGATAAAAGTGGTCATTTTTCAAAATGAAAAATCAGATTGACTTACTTCCATATTTTTAGAAATACTTATTTGTCAAACTTACATCCATTTTCCACTTAATTTTTATTACTATAGCTTTGGAAAATGAGGGAACCTAATCATTCAATTATATCTAAGAGAAATATATGGAACCACTTAATATAGATTAATTATAGATTGAAATATTTGTTTATTTTTGATGTGCTTTAACTTTTTCTAGTTTCAGTGTTTTTCTTTAAATTTTGTTTTGTATATAAAATGTGTTCTACTTTTATTTTTATTAAAACCAAAAAACCTCTCCTCATTTTTAGAAAATGATTTGCAATTACTTTCTTGCAAATGGAGCTACCAGCTCAAATTAAAACCCAACATTCATGAGGTGTTATTTTTCTGATCAGTTTTTAGCTGTAAAAGAGCTCAGTGGGATTTAGATGAACTTGAAAATTAATAAATTGGCATATTAGTCCTAAAATACAAGAAATAATTTCCTGTCTTTGCCAGCTGATCCATTTGGATTAGTGCCTGTGAAAGTTCAACTACAGCTGTCTTCACTGAATTTTGAAATAATGAAACCATAACTCTTCTCTCAAAGAGTTTATTAAACTCTGCTTTGATTAATGCTGTTGCCCACTGCTCCTGGGAAGTCAGATGTATAATCAATATTACAAGCAGATCCCCCCATATTACTTGGAGAACTCCAGCTGCTAGGTCACTTAATACAAATGTATCATCTAAATTCATGAACATGGTAATGCTGTTCAAAAAATTTAATCTAACAGAAACTGAAATCTATCAATCAGTTTGTCTATTTCATATGCCAAGATTAGAGTGAAGTTAGCCATACCCTAATTATAATATCATCATAAGGAGAGAGAGAGGCCTTTTTTAAGTCTTTGAGTACATTAGACTTAACAGTAGTGCAATCCCAGAAATAGATTCCTGAATTTTCATCAAATCACCTGAGTATAATAGAAGAAGGGAGAGTGGCAGGAAGCATTCTGTGATTTACAGGAGAGTTTTAGAGATGCCTGAATGTGACAGGATCTATGAGGAGCAGTGCAGCTGTGGTTCAAATTTATCAAAAATTCTATGAAATTAGATTGAAAGGAGTTGATAAGTTTGTAGCAGGTTAAATAGGAGATAACGGGAGCCTTGGTGGTTTCTGGCAAGATTTAGAGAGCCCAAGTGAGTATCCCAATGTCAGTAGTCTTGAGATAAGTCAGGAGTGGAGGGTCAAGGAGAAGAGTGAGCAAAGGGAGAGTCCCAGGTGTGTATAATACAGATGTGCACACAGAAGCAGGACAATGTGGTGATCAGGCCCTACCACCTTGTTTAAATCCTCTCTCCGCCCTGTAGCAGCTGTGTGACCTTGGGCAAATTGCTTATCCTCCCTACCCCTCAATTTCCTCATCTGAAAACAGTGATAGTGATAGTAGAATTGTTAGAGGATTAATACATATAAAGAATTTGAATAGGGCTTGGCAATTATTACCTTTGTTTTTTTATATGTTCTTTTTAAAAAATTTTTATTATATTCGTTACTCTGTCAGTTATTTGGATATATTTTTTGGGCAGCAAGAGAGAATAAACAATATATGCTCCCTGTAAAGTCTCTTTTGTGCCCCCCAAACTGACTGTAAGAGATGGAGATTGATCTGGCCACTTCGTAGGTGCCCATTTTAAAACAGCAGATGAAAGAACACTTGAGAACTGAGTCCAAATCGGGGCTCTTGCAGAGCTGGAGGTAGAGTTTTGATATGTCACATTTTCGTCTATAAAATGAAGACTCAAATTTAAAACATAGATTTACAACTCAAAAGCCTATAGAGGTTAAGTAGAAAATATACATAGGTGAAGTAATCTCACTGTGAACAAAAAGGGAGTAGTAGGGACTTGGGCACTGTGACAAGAATGTGCCCTGACTAATGGGGCCAGCTGCTAATTCTCCTCCACCAATACCCAGGGGGTAAGGCTAGATATCGCCCTTTTCCAAAGGTAGCCAGAAGTTTTTATTTTTATATGAAATAATGAAACAAATTAAATATGTGATTTTGGCAAACAAAACATGACTGAAGGCCAACTGGCCATCCATTTGTAAGTTTTGATTCAAGTGTCTTTATGAAATTTTTTCTAGTTGTGACTTTCTATCACTCTGTTAAAATGAGATACCAAATATAACAGCTAGATCCAATCTAAACCAGACAGTCTGTGATCGAGTCATGTACTCATGCTTAAAGGCACATTTTTGATCCACGCAATAATTCTCACTGGGCTATAAGTAGCACATACTGCATCTTCTGGAAGTAAACTGACTAAGATTACTATTTTATGTGCTAAAATTTCCAGTTTAGGTATTATGTTGGTATAATATGTGCATCTAATTCTGATATTATTTATATCTAGAAAGTGAAACAAGTAAAAAATGCCTCTCTCTTCAGTTCTTGTTTGATTCACTTACCCTCATTTAATTAGGTGCAACTATAATGTTTAGCCCATAAGAATGGAACTGTGAAATGTCAGCTTGGGTCTGACCCTGATTTAAAATCCTCAGAGTTTATAGAAAGAAATAAGGATACTTGTTTGGAAAATAGGTTTTTGAATATTTTTTAAGTTTTCTTTTTTTTATATACTTTTTAAAAACTTTTTGTGAAGTACTTAAATGTGTGTAGTGTAACAGAAAGTTGATAGAGAAATACTTTTGTTCTCTAGAGTTGGAGAGAGAAAGGCTGCCACCTAACCACATGTTTTGTGCTTTTGAAGTAATTTATCACCCTGCAATCTTCTTTAAGAAAGTTGTAATTGCTTCAATAATATAAAAGCTGAAAGAAGGCATTTGGCATACAAATTTCCAAAATGCGTTCATTTCAAAGATAAGCACAACTGCTTCCAAATAGCAAATTTACCCTAAGTGTGGCTGTCTTTGAAACCTGTGAATCATATCCTGAATTCTAGAGATCAGGATGTACACATAGTAAGGACATGAGCATTTCCTTTCCGTCACTTACAAAATCAAGAATCTTAACTTATGACATAGCGATGGAAACAGTTTTGTTGCAACTCCTGACCTAAATTTTAGAATAAAATAGAGGTAGAAGCTTTTCCCAGAAATTTTGTGGGTGTTTTTTAATCATGCAGATGCACAAATCATAGGCAATTGCAAAGTGAGAGAGTGAAAACCACTAGCAAAAGAAAATAATGTAATGTCTTTTACATTGAAAGAGTGCAGAATGAGAAATTACAATTTATACCTTGGCAGGATTTAACATCAGCTTTTGTGTAAAGATTAATGTGAGTGTACCAAAGCACTTTGAATTAACACAATCATAGCATGTGATCCTATTAAAAGAAAATGATTGCTCACTGCAAGCATGTACCTTTGAAACAGTCTTGTGGACTATTCTACAGGACCAAGAACAGACATTTTGATTGATATTTCTCAAGTAATACTATAGATAGGTTCTCCAAATAGATGTGTGACCACTTTTCATTACAGAATGAAAAATCTCAAAAAATGGTTAGAATTCCTTTGATAGCTCTCATAATGACTTTCAAAATTTTTATTTAGAACTCTTTTAATAGAGTAATCTGAGCTCTTACCAATGATATGAAGTTAATATCAAAGTCTCTACAATTTTGTATGGGACAGGTGTGTTTTAAATCAAATTTGTACAGGACTGTCTGAACTAATGTATGGCCTTTATTCTGCCATTTTATTTAATGTGTGTTTGTGACACAGTATTTATGATTCTGCAATGTCAAAGCTGGAAATAGGTTGTTCCTCACAGAGAGTGCAACCTCAAATAAAGTGCTCCTCTTGATGGATGCCAGTCAGACATGGTATATGTGACAAAAAATAGTAAGAAAGGTCACTGAGCATAGCAACAGCCCCGAGAACTTCAGGGCCTTTTACTTTTCATTCTACACCTGTCATAAAAGTCAACCCATGCCTTTTAAATATCATGATTCATAACATATTCCTTATATAATCATGGAAATGCAGTTTTATGTTTGGAACAACAAAAGACAACTCATAAAATTTAGACTATTAGGTAAAAAAATAAAATAATAAATAATACTTTGTGAATGAATGTTTTAAGTGCCAGTTACTGTGCTCAATATTTTATACGCATTATTCCAATTAAAACTAACTTTTAAAATCTCCAAGATAATTACTCTTATTATGACCTCATTACAGTGAGGGAACTGGGGCTTATTAAGAGGTGAAGCCTAAAGATAAGTAAGAGTATAATATCTTTTAAGGCAAAAAAGCAAGAGCAGCGAGAACAAAGCCAATTCTGTAGTCCATTCTTTTGATTGTTATGGTAGACTGGTAGGCAATTCAAGTCAAGCAATTTAACTTCTCCAGAAATGTCCTGGTTAATCCAGAGATAGAGATCTTCTTTGCTTGTCTTTCTAGGTGTGTCATTTCTTGCTGGTATGGTATTGATGAGACTGGATCCAAGTATAGAAGTCCAAAAAGATCATCTTTGTATCTTATGTTTTTCATAACTACCCCAGCACTTTATTGCAAAAATAAGGAGGAAAGAAGTAACACCTGACATATTCAGGTGCAATGCTTTGATGGACTTAGCTCGTTACCATCGTGGCTTATTATTTTCCTTTTCCTTCATTACAGAGCCTAGTGCCGCTCCCACAGATGTCAAGGCAACAAGTGTGTCCGTATCAGAGATTCTTGTTGCATGGAGACATATTAAAGAGAGTCTGGGAAGACCACAGGGATTTGAGGTATGAACGCAGTTATTGAAAATAAGCCTGTTATTTCTGCTGGCATTGCATTCTCCTAAAGAGGTGGTGTGGTGACATTTTAACCAAATTATATTTCTTGAAATTTTGCTAGGTGGAAAAGTAAGAAATTTGCTGTTTAACTTGCATGTATTATGTTGCTCATTAGCTGGCTTATTTTTCAGTCTAGTAGTTTCCATAGCACCATGTAAAGATTTTCTCTTTTAAAAGATGAAAATAGACCTATTTTAAGAGCTACAAGTGGTTATTTACTGTTATCCAATTTATTGGTTGTTAAAAATGTTTTGTGTGTTTTCCTCTAATAACTAAGTATATAAACAAGTTTTTGTTTTTTACTATACTGTTCTTAGAAAATCTTACCTCCTTACTAATGTCTTAAATTTGCTTGGAACTTAGTGACCTGTGCCTATTGATTCAAATAACTTTTTGTTCCTTAAAGTTTGCTATTTTAAAATGCAGTTACACCAGCCTTATCATGGTAGACATTTTATACCAATCCATTGACTTCAGTGAAATGTTAGCCCCCAGGACTGTGGGCAGTCTGTGACTTTATTCCAGAAAACAGCATCTCTACTCCACACAGAGCTCTTGGGCCTGCCTTCACCAGTCATTGACAGAAGCTGGAGGGTGGGGGTGGGAGTTAATGTATAACAGACAAAAGAGAATTAGTATTAAACCCAAGATATTAGTTGCCTTTAAACTTTTTAATTATTTTTCTTTGTTTCAACTTCCACTAAGAGAAAATTATTTTTATTTTTGAAAAATTATAGAGACCTTCTACACCAGCATGGTTTCAAGGATTAAAAAATAAAATTCTTTATTCTGTTGGAGTTTTTAAATAAAGCCTGAGAACTATTTGATTACTATACAGCTAGCATGAGATAAAGATTACTGCAATAAAGATTTTATACAATATTTCTAAGAGTTACAGCAAGGACTGTTTATAAGAAACCATTACCAATACAAAATCATGGCATTATCCCTACAGTCTTCCTTCAATTCATTATTTGGTGATAGATAATTCAGTATGCATCTTATCATGATTGCATGTTCATTTTATTAAAATTCCTTTTTCTCCTATCTGTGCTACAGGGACCATGTCTGTTCACCAGTGAACCCAGAACTGGTAGTAATTGGCCCATGGCACCTACAATAAATATTTGTAGAATGAGTGAATATCTATGCTTCTTAATCATCTTTTTTGAACACTAATGGAAAGGATACCAGGGTGGCCTTCCCATCTTCCCTCCACTGGGCCAATGCATCATCCCCTAGCTGCTGTGAATATTGGCTTCTAATGGTCCTCAGCCTCCTATTTAGAGAATTGCCCTCCTCTGAGAGGTGCTGCCTTACCTGAAAAGTTACCTCCCTCACAAACAGGCAACCCAAGGCCAATGGCTGAATCTGACTGACACAGGTCTCTTTCTCAGGAGAAGACAAATTGCAGATGCAGTGTCTAACTCGGAGCCTTTGCAGTGTGCACTAGGCCCAGTCTAGATTCCCTGGGACCATGTTCTTGTTCAATACCTCTTCTTCCCTGTTCTCCTTTCCCCCCTTTCTTACAGATTTGCCTGCAAACATTCTCACAATAAATAAAGTTCAAATCCCTGTCTCAAGTATTGCTTCTGAGGAACCCAACCTAAAACAACTCTGTAAGTGCAGATGCATCTAGACCTCTGAATCAGGATGTCTGGAGTGCATACTTTTAAAAAGCCCTTGTGGGTCCTGGTGTGCAGAGGAGCGAGGCTCCAGGCTCCCATATCTCACAGCCCTGCTCTTCTCCCATGACAGGGCACCTGCAAACCTTTTCTGCAGGTCCTTGTAGCACAGTATTCACATCCCCAATGGTTTACCTGTAATAACAGCTTTCTGGGAGGTCCTGAAAAGAGCACATAAGATTTAGATTTATGCACAGTTCTTTGCTTTCTAAAAATAAATCATTCATTTGTTAATTCAGTAAATATTTATTGAAGGTCTACTAACTACTAGGCCCAGATGCAAGGAATAAAACAATGAGAAAAAAAATAGTCTCTGTGCTTGTGAAACTTCAATTGTAGTAGGGAAGGCAAACAAAGAACATGCTAACAGATAAGTGCATGATAGAATATCAATGGACGATAAGGTCTGTACAGAAAAATAAATACTGGACATGAAGGTAGAGAATGAAAGAGTCTACTATTTCTAGACATTTGAGAAGTCAATCTCTCTGAGGTTTTGACATTTGAGTAGAAACATGGCCAAATGAGAAAAAGAGACAGGGAGAGCAACAAATTCAAAGGCTCTAAAGTAAGAGTGTGTTGGCCTTGTTCAAAGAACCAGAGGGGGAGACTTGGGTGAGACAGCAGTGAACATGGGGAGGGTAATGGCAGAATGATGGAAAGGTGGCCAGGTCAAACCCAGGTTATGTGGAACCTTGTGAACTGCAAAGGGGAGTTCGGATTTTATCCTAAGTAGGAGGAGAAGCCATTAAAGAATTTTTAAAAAAAGGAAGAGTCAAGTCAAGATCTGACATTTAAAAGCATCTCTTAGCCTCAAGGGTAGAGAATAGACTTTAGAGAGGACCTCAGGAAGATGGATGGAGAGGCAATCAGTCCAAACTAGGTGAAAGTTTTTTACTCTGTCGTGGCGGAGTTGATTAGATGTGAACCTTTTAAGAAATATTTTGAATTGGAGGTATAACAGGATTTGATAATAAATTGGAGGTGGAGTATGAAAAAAAGAGGAGTCAAATGTGATTCCAGAGATTTTTGACCTAAGAAAGCTGATAAATGACATATCATTTACATAGGTGAGAAACTCAGAGAAAAACACATTTTAAACCAGGGATTCTGGTTAGATGTGTTAAACTTTATCAAAGGAGTTGTCAACTGGATTTTGTGTTAGGAAAAAGGTTGGAGATTGAGCTGCAGCTCTGAGGAATCATCAGGGTGTAAATGGTTTCTGGCATGTGCTGGCTGAGGTCACTGCGTGTTCATAAAGATGTCTACAAATTGAAGCTTCTGGTGCCTCACAATTTGGAACTCAGGAAAGGTAGAGGGTCTGCCAAAAATGCCAGGGAGACACTGAAGAAATTCAAGAGCCAAAAGAATTTTAAGTTGAAGTGATCTTCCAAGTCAAATGCTGCTACGACTTCCAGGAAGATGAGGCCTCAGATTGCCAGTGGGAATGGCGATGCAGAGAGCCTAATGGCTTTGGTGCTCTGAGAGGTTTTATGGAATGCTGGCAATAATGGCTTGATGGTCAGAATCAAGATCTCAAGAGTGACAGTCAAGAGTGTCTGAGCACAATGTTTTTGCTAAGTTTATTTTATTCAAAATGATAAATTATCACAAGCAAAAATGAGATATTTTTAAGAAACAAACATTAACAGGAGTCTATCAAATTCTAGAACAACCATCACATTTTTCAAATTAAAATAAATCTGCTTAAAATCTGACAACAATTTTACATATGGAAACAACACAGAATCCAAGGGCACTGTCACATTTATGTTATTTTATGGTGTATTATAAATTTCAGTTTTAAAAATATGGCATCTTGTTACCAAAAAAAAAAAAATTAGTATCCTGTTAATGGGAAATTTAATGTGTGCTGTTTATAATCAGAAGACATATAAACTATATATATATAATTCTGTAGCCAACTATGACATTAAATATTATTTTAAATGAAATATAGTCAGCAAAGGCTATTACTGATTAAGAGTCTCGTAACTGTATGATGGTCATATGTAGATTTAAAAATAACAGCACTTTAAAATTTTTCTTAATTGATTTGCGAGAGAGATCTAAAAGAAGGGAGCAGGTGATAGGAGAGAGAGAAGCACTAACTTGTTGTCTCACTTAGTTGTTCCATTTAGTTGTGCATTCATTGATTGCTTTCCATATATGTCCTGAACAGAGGTCAAACCTGTGACATCTGGCACTTCAGGTGGACACTTTATCCACTAAGCTACTGGCCAGAGCACTAAAGCACTTGTTAATGGTAAAGTTAAATGTAAAATAAAATTGTTTCAAATATATATATCACAAGTCATTTTTCTAGCCATAATGGCAGCATAAGTGGTAATGTCTGAAAGAGCTAGTTGCTATAAAAGCACTATGTGCCATTTTGAAAGTAGTGAAGATGATATTGGGGCCACCTGTCTCTATTTTCTGAATTGAAATGATAGAAAAGGTTCTACTCTTATAAATATTGTATTCTGATGGGAAAGACAAATGAAAAAATAAACAGGTAAACAAGTGAGTAATATAAATTTTGATAAGACTACATATGACACATATGGTTCCCTTAAAGAATAGAAGAAGTTGGAGCAACTGGACTTTAGTGAGCAATGGAGTGAATAGAATTAAAGTATAGAGTTAAATGAGCAGAGACAAAATTATGTAAGAATATGTAGATTATGGAAAGAATTTGTTAATGGATTAGTTTACTTATTTATTTATTTAGTATTGACTTTAGCCAGAGAGGTAGGGGGTGAGAGAGAGGAATAAGGAGAGACAGGAATAGTGATCTGACCAGGGATCGAAGCAGCAACCTCTGCAGTTTGGGCCGATGTTTTAACCATTGGAGCTATCCGTCCAGGATAGGATTTGTATTTTATTTCAAATGAAATAGAAGTCATTGGGGATAATATAGAAAAAGATTGTCAATGTCTGATTTACATTTTTTTAAAACATCGCTCTAGCTGCTCAGTGAAGAATAAAAGGAAGAGGGGAGAGATGTGGGAGTTCAGAGAATATTGCAATAATCCAAGCAAGAAATGATGATGACTTAGACTGGGTCCCAGCAGTGGAGCAGGAGAAAAGTGGACATAGTTTAGAGGTTGGTCAGCAGGATTTTCTGACTGATCAAATATGGACAGAAAGGAAATGATTCCTAATTACTGACTCGGTCAAAGGAATGAATGGTGCTGCCATTTAGCAAAACTATTGGGAAAACCTGGACAAAGAACAGATTTGAAGGTGGGAAAGAATTATATTTCACCTAAATTCAATTTGAAATGCCTATTAGAAATCTAAGAGAATAAGTCATATAAGAAATAGGACATGTGAGTTTGGAATCTAATAAGAGATCAGGGCAAAAGACATAAAGGTGGCAGTCATAGAGGTGGCATTGAAGGCCATTGTACCAGATGAAAGCACCTAAGGACAAATTGCCAGAGAGAAGAGGAAAGGGGAGAGAGAAGGGGAGAGCAGAGGATTGCACTCAGCTGTCTTGATGCACTCAGCATTTAGATGTTAGCTAGAGTGGGAAAATCATCATGAGACTGGCAAGAAGAAATCAGTTCAGTAGAGGGTGAACCCAGGTATGAGAGGTATCAAAGCAATATACAAAATTATACTGTTTTCCTATATATCAAGAACAAAACTGCAGAAAATGAACTGAAAAAAATCCCTTTTACAATTGCAACAAAAAATAAAATAAAATATCTAAGAATAAACTTAACAGAAGATGTGAAGGATCTATATATGGTCAACTATGTTTAAAGCTGCTAAGAGATGAAGTGAGATCAAGGCAAATTAAAGTAACCAGAGATATATGTGAGCAAAGATGAGACTAGATAGCAATATGTAGATTCAGGAAAGAGTTTGTATTTTATTTCAAATGTCTATTGGATTTAGAGGCTGCTGGTAGTTTTCACATAACTTCCATTGTCAAATAAGAAATGAACATCTCTATGTTATTCATACAGTTACTTCAGGTAATAGGCATAAAATACCCCAAAGAACATTGCGCTATCTAAATTGTGATAAGTGCTAACAATTTGGGAAGGGAGAATCTCAAATCAGAGTGCTCAGCCCAGCCAATACTTTTATTTGCTGTGGAATTGTCTAAGACTTTTATCAGGGTATGCAGGTTTCTTGATATATGTGTGTGAGAACCACAGCTCTTCAATGTTGGTATCGGAGATGGTTAAGAATCAGACCTAACATCTGAATATGGTTTTGCACCTGGCAATGGTTATAATAAATGAGTCCAACTGATCATTTTAGCCTCAGACAAAAGCAGTTAAAAGAAGTCAAGTCAAGATGTGACTTTTATATGAGAAACTTCCCTTGACATACCCAGAATAATAGGAGAGGTAACAAAAAATAAAAATAATAATTTCTGAAGTCATGTGCATAGATTTATTTCCTTTTAGGATATGGTTCCTGTTAAGTACATACTCAACTGCCACTTTGAAACTTTGACCTGTATCTCTGGAATACAATGCATTAACTAATGATAACACCTCAATGCATTTTCCTTAATAAATAATAAAACTTGAACCTGTACAGTATGTGGTTCACTTGACTCTGAAACCTTTGTATTTGCTGCTTCACTAATTGTGGGAGGTTATCAGTAAATGTCGTTTAGAGAGATGAACATCGTAAGAGGTAGTAAAGTCCTTAAGGTTCGTATATCCTTACCTGATATCTCACTCCAAATCCCTGTCTTTCCTCTCTTTCCTGTTATCACTTGGACAGCTCCTCAGGTGACTTGCAGCCTCAGTTTGATTGTGAACTGGATTGGCAGTCAAATCCAGATCTCACATGTCCCTGCTTTGACTTTCTGTGTGTTTTTTCTGAATCTCATTTATAATTTATTATTTCTTCAATAACTTAATCAGCAAATATTAATTGAATAGCTTCTATGTTTTGGTTCAATGGTTAAACAATAAGGATGATAGAGAAAGTCCCTGCCTTTTTGAAGTTCACAATCTAATAAGGGAAACACTATTTCAATATATATATTGGGGTTTAGTTTTTAATCCTAACCTGAGGTCTTGATCTAAGTCCTGGTAACTCCTTTTGCTTGAGGACATTTTCTTTTTTAACCTCATGTAGCCAGTCCTCTAAGGCAGCAGTAAGGTTTTCAGAGGAGGCTTCCCTGATACCATCTGTTAATAATCTACCCACATTGGCATTTTTATCTTTTACAAGGAAGCCTCTATCACACATTAACTGATTTTAAGAAATAATGAACCAAGCAGTTTGATTTAAACTATATTCATCTGTGACTAACTTAACACTTTGAAATACCTTAACCAATTAATTCAAATCAGACTGACTAGTTTTATGTTATTAAAATGAATAATTGCTAGATCTCATGGCATGGTCATGCCAATTGAGATGGGAAGAATGTTGTGCACAGAGTCAGAATGATGAAATCCCCTAGCCCACCAAACATGACTTGAATGGAAAGGGCTTCAGGACATTTTAGTAAAATCATCCTTTTTAATTTCTAAGTGGGTCTACCCATTGGGCATTTCTAAATGTCACAATTAGGCTAGATTAGGACTTTAGTGTGAAAAGGGGGGAAAAGGGTGCTCTTTTTCTTTTCAATAAGCTTTTAAGACGCTGTCTACAAGTCTAGCACTACTTCACAAAAATGGTCATTGGAGGAAATAAAAATGAATATGAAATAACAAATTTAGACATTGATTTATTTAATTGTATTTTACAAGCATTTAAACAATTTTGTTGACATTCTCTCAGAACTACATTTGAGAATTTTGGTTACTTACATGTAAGTAGCTTGAGACCTTATGGCTACAGAGACTGAATATAAATAGTTTTAATGTTGAGATATGTGAAATTTCTAGCCTATGACAAGGAGCATGATTTAAAGTTGAAAATGGGCTATATTTATTGAATGTCTCATTCATGAATAACCATGACTGTCCTTCTGGATTGTCATTCATGTCATTGGCCCATGTCAGTAAATTATTATATTGAGTTTTGAATTTATGAAGCCACCAGCATTAAGTGTCCAAGTGTCCTATGAATGGTATTTTCCAAATCCTAGAGCAGAGCTGCTCAAGGATTTTGAACCACACCATGATTTTTATGTGCATGCAAAATCAGTACATTTGCCAGTCTGGCAAGAAGGGGGAGTACAGAAAGATAAGGCCAAATTTCATTGTATGTTCTATGGTTTTCCCACATCAGGAAGAATGATGAAGGTAACAATGTAGTAATGGACCATAAGATGATTCAAGCTTTCATTCCTCCTTTCTTCAGTATTTATTAAGGATCAGGCACTGTGCCAGACAGCGGAAATGCAGATATTAATAAGATCTCATCCCTGCATTAAATCTAATATTGAAGGATGTTTATGGGAAACTTAAGTAGAAGAAACAGAGAAAGACATTGGAACAATACAACTCTTGTATCCATAATTACTCCAGGATTCCTTAGCATCCTGATTCTCCAACGCAACATCAGTGAGACTAAACCCATGCCAGTGCCCTAAATGGGTATACGTTTCTGTTTGCATGAGCATGTGCTTCTGTAACTAAAATGTCCTCAATTTTCCTAAATGAAATAATAAATCAATAAAATAGTTACTAAATAAAATATATTTTTTATACATGATTATTGTTAATATTATTGTTTATTCTGCCTGTGAAACAAAATCTCCCACGATTAACAGTTCATGTTGCTTGAAATTTTTGTGGCCTTTTGTAAGACAATTATTAACATTATATTTTTAATGGCTGAAATAATTTCAACAATAAGGCAATGGGGAAGTGCACAGTGTTCTACTTTCAATTCTAGATTTTTCTTTTGCTTATTATTACGAGGAACAAAGGACAAAACAAATTGCCTCATTTTATAATTCTGACTAAAAGGCCCCCGTAGCATCTTCTTTCCCTGGACTGTGTTTATTTTAGACCTTCCAGAGGATATTTAACTCAGAAGTTTATTTCTGACTTTTCCCTAAAATTATTCCTACTTATTGATTGCACTGAAGACACATCAGTTGTATTTTTTTTTTTTTACAGGGACAGAGAGAGAGTCAGAGAGAGGGATAGATAGGGACAGATAGATAAAAATGGAGAGAGGTGAGAAGCATCAATCATTAGTTTTTCGTTGTTGTTACAACACCTTAGTTGTTCATTGATTGCTTTCTCACATGTGCCTTGGCCGCGGGCCTTCAGCAGACTGAGCAACCCCTTGCTGGAGCCAGCGACCTTGGGTCCAAGCTGGCAAGCTTTTGCTCAAGCCAGATGGACCCGCGCTCAAGCAGTCGAGCTCAGGATCTCGAACCTGAGTCCTACGCTCTATCCACTGTGCCACCGCTTGGTCAGGCACATCAATTGTATTCTGCTCTATAAAATAAGTTTTAGACAGAATTTTTTAAGGGAGAAGAGACAAAAATATTTTTAAATTTTATTATTTGACTATAATATCCAAAGCAGGAGACAAAAACAAATAGACCTCACTAAAGTCTGGCACTAACTTACTTAGGCAGATTGCACTTAATTTGTATGTCAGGGCATGGTAGTGTGTATGTGTGTGTATGAGAGAGAAAGATATATATATATAATGGAATTTCAGATATTAATTAAAGGAGGGAAAGAAGCTGAAATGAAGCAGTCACCCAAAGGCTATTTTATTTTCCATATGGAGAGTTAGTAGCAGCTGTTTTACAGTTTTTCTTTGGCTTTTTATTATGACTATATAAAAATAAGGATATAAAAAATAAATAGAACAAAATAAGATGCCAACTCTACTCTTTCTTTTCTAAACTTCTGTGGACCCTGATTTAAATCAAATAGATTTAAGACCCTATTATTAAATTTTCTTCTTGGGTATTTTCAAAGACTGGGACGTTGACTAAAACTATTTATGTTTTTCAAAAATTAGCAGAAAATTAAAGAATAATATTTAATTTTTCTTAACTTTTTTCTTCCCTTGTGCTATGAAAGGCAACTCTGTAGACTGCTTTTAGAAAACAATTATTCAGTTTACTGTTTCTGTTTCATTTGCTTTTAGATACATTGCTTCATGGAAGAAATTTTTAACCCAAATCACTTCTCAAAGTTTTTCTTATTAAAATTTCAAACATATTAAAAGGATTAGAATATTTACCTCATTATATTGTTTTATCACATAAAGGATCAAAAGGGTATTGGTATCTTTTATCATATTCAGAAGCATTTCCCATTTTTTCACTCTTCAACACAAATGTGAATTTACTGTACCACCTCTAAACTAGGCTTTTCTCATTCCTAAACTCAAATCATCCTGAGCTCATCATATGTCCATCCACAGTCTGACTCTTTAATACATAATACACACTTGCACACACGGAGCATCCATGCAAAAATTGAAATCACAAATGTAGGCATAAACTCATTTAATTTTACAAATACTTGGAACATTTTGTTGGCATTCTGTTAAACTGACCCATTTGAGAAATACCAAATTACAACATCTTTTTCCTTTTGACAGCCAGGTTTATAGCTTAAGCAACTGACAAGATACCTGTGGCAGAGAGATACTAAATTTAGTGTGTGGTGAATGAATAGATATAGATATGGTCTTGCTTAGTATACCAAGAAACTGAGAAATTTTATAAAGTGCTTGAACACAAAAAGAAAAAGGATGCACTTTATGAGAATACCATCTACTAATTGTCTGATTGTTCGTTACTAAATGGTTGACACCTTATTTTCAAAAAAGCAAAAAACTTTTTAATATGTACACAAATCATAAATGTACAGCTCAATGAATTACCACAAAGTAAACATAACATCTCAACCACAACCCAAGTCATGAAACAAAACATTACTTAAAAATAGCCTACAGTCACTATCCTTATTCTTACCTTCTCCCCAAAAGTATCCTGACTTCTTATTTGATTTCCTGGTTTGGGAATCATGTGGAGCTTTTTGTTTCGTATTTTACATGCAACATTATATTGGTAAGATTCATTCATATGATTACATGCTTTTTTCTATACTGCATTGTATGTGTATCCCACAATTTATTTGTCATTCTACTAATGATGGATATTAGGGTTATTTCCAGTTTGGGTCTACTCTGAACAGATTTGGTTCTATAGAACAATTTGAGGAGAATTACCTTCTTGCAAGAGTAAATCTCCAAATCCATGATTAGTGTTACAGCCCTCTCTTGTTTCATTTTGTTTTGTCTTCTTTGATCTTTGTCAATACAGATATTTTCCTTGAGTTATCTTTATTTTATTTTTTATTATTTTATAACTGTAATCTTTATTTTTAATGTATATTTTCATTCTTTTTATTTTTTAAGTGAGAAGCAGGGAGGCAGACACACAGACTCCTCATATGCGTCCTGACCAGGATCCACCCGACAAGCCCCCTATAGGGTAATGCTCTGACCATCTGAGGCCACTGCTCTGTTGCTCGGCAGTTGAGCTATTTTAGCACGGGAGGCGAGCCCATGGAGCCACCCTCAGCACCCAGGGCCAACTTGGTTGAACCAATCATGCCATGGCTGTTGGAGGAGAAGAGAGAGAGAGAGAGAGAGAGAGAGAGAGAGAGAGAGAGAGAGAAGAGGGAGGGATAGAGAAGCAGTTGGTCACTTCTGTATGCCCTGACTGTGAATAGAACCCAGGACTTCCACATACCTGGCCTAGCTCTACCACTAAGCCAACCAGCCAGGCCATATTTTGTTTCTTTAACTTTGTATTATGAAATACTAATATGTGAAATAAATAGAAAGTATGTCACATTTCTATGTGCTCAGCACTCACCTTTAACAACTAAAAACTAACAAATAGTCTGTTTTATATATAACTCAACTGAATCCTCCTCTATTATTTTGAAACAAATCTTGGCAATTCAGTCAATATGTTTCATAATAAGTCCCTAAAATGTGTGCTTTAAAAAAGATGCCACTTTGCCTGACCAGGGGTGACACAGTGGATAGAGTGTCAGACTGGGATGTGGAAGACCCAGGTTCAAGACCCTAAGGTCGCCGGCTTGAACACAGGCTCATATGGTTTGAGCAAGGTTCACCAGCTTGAACCCAAGGTCGTTGGCTCAAGCAAGTGGTCACTCGGTCTGCTGTAGCCCCCAGTCAAGGCACATCTGAGAAAGCAATCAATGAACAACTAAGGTACTGCAATGAAGAATTGATGCTTCTCATCTCTCTCCCTTCATGTCTGTCTGTCCCTATCTGTCCTTCTCTGTGATTCTCTCTGTCACACACACACACACACACACACACACACCACTTTTCTGTTTCATGAGAAAGATGCATGTTGAAAAATGCACTCGGTTTAAAAAGCAGCAAACTCAAAATCCCACTTAATGCAGCTCTTGGGGTAGCTTTCTCTGGGTTGCTGCTGACATTTTTACCTGGTCTTTGTGTTTTAACCTGGGTAAACATAATTTATCATTTACTACTTGAATAGAGTTTATACTCAGATTTTGTGTCTTAACATTTTTACAATTCTCTTACTTCTTGGATTTTCCTTTGAAGTTTCCACCTGCTCTTTTTGCACTAAACTCCATCTTTGGCTATTTCTTCTGGCAAGGTTGCAGTCTTACAGCACATAATCATAGTCTCAAACAAAAAAGCAATAAACTTACCTGCTGCTGTTTCAGCTTTGAAACAATATTTCTTCTCTAGCTTCTGTCTCCTTGCCAAGATTTTTAAATTCTCACCCAGGGCAGGATTTCCATGACCATTTTTCTCAGCCACCATTCCATCACTGTCATTTTACCATCTCTAAATCTATTTTTTTTCCTGTGAGCAAATTGTATATTCTCTCCTTCTCCTTCTCCATTCTATCTCTCTTTTTTTACCATTTTTGATCTAAAGAGATTTATATATATATTTATTTTTCTCTTTCAAAGAATGAACTTTGGCTTTATTTCTTTTCTTATTCTATTATTTTTTAAATTAAGTATTGCTTTTAATTTTATTATTTGCTTCTTTCTAATTTATTTGGGCTTAAAATTTACTGTATCTTTTTCAAATTCCATAAGATGGATATATCACTGATTTTTGACTTTTTGTTTTTCTAATATGTACATGAAAACTATAGATCATACAACTCTGTATTCCTAGCACCTTACATAGGGTAAATAATAAAGTGGTTAAGTACATAATACATTTTAAAGATAAATATTACTCTACCTAAAAGTGTTAACTTTTATGTCAAAACTTTTATTCTTTTATTTAATTAGTATTCATTAAGAGACTACTATGTTTACGGCTCATCTAGCAAAACATATTTAAATATATTAGTTGGAATAAAATACTCCAGTACTCAATATTGTATATTTTAGAAGATTTAAGTACAGAAAGTGAAGAGGGAAGGAAATTAACATTTTTAAAAGATCTACAATGAACTACATGTGTTAAGAACAAAACAATTATATTTATAACCAATCTTCTTGAGTGTATTTTATTTAGATAGTAGTAAGAGCTTCTAGGAGAAATAAATACAAATTTATTCAGTACATTATATTCATTATTATGTTCCGGCTGCATTTTAACTTCCTCACCTCACATCCTCTAATCACTGTTGAACTACCTCATAAATATTCAAAAGTTTAACTAAACATTGTTTACTTATCTTATTTGATTCATTAAATCGCATCCTTTATAGGAAAATTACCTCTGGGCACAAAACAACTAATAGGCATGCAATCTAATAATACTGACTGCCAGTATATCTCAGAATATTGATTGTGAATTGCCAATTTAATAACCATACCTAGTACTAAACTCAGGAGATTAGGAGGCTGGAGATTAATTTAATTGAGGCTGGCAGAGACTTTCCTGACCAAAACAAATTTATTTTCCCTGGGAAATGTGTTCCCCATGCATAGGATTTCAAAACTCTCAGTAGAAGGTCAAGGCTGAACTTAGGTATACATAAGAAAAGAATGGTGTAAACGTCAATTTAAGCATTATTAGGGAAAATGTCATAGTGCTTCAAACTTTATATGAAGGTGAAGAATCACTAGAGAAAGCATGGTGGTAATTAAATATCTGCCTTCAAACCCTGGTTTATATTAGTTACAACTCTTGAATTTAGGAATGCCGATGAGTTGAACAGAAGCACATAAAAACAGTTTTTCTTAATTTTCCTTAAAGTAACCATGAAACCATGAGAAAAGAGAGAATCCTTATTGCATTCACAAGGAGAAATATGAAAGAAATGTATTAGTAGTGTTTTATAGGTTTTCCTTTCCTTTTATCATTGTGCAATGACTCAGCTTCAAAATACCATTGTCTACTTTCAAGCAAATGATTAAATAACTTCTGGCCTCCTTCTTCTTTATATTTTTCTTCAATGAAACAAACTGCAGTCACAACGAAGCTTTGTCTCTCAGCTCAGGCCTGGGTAGATTTCTTTGTGTTGCTTGGAAAATTTGAGTAGAGGCTGTACTAACAACCTGGCATCTACCTGCAGAGCAAAAGCCACTGGTCTAGGAAATACAGTCTAGAGATGGATGTCTCACCATTCAAATGAACCTTCAATTCTTTAGTACACTTAAAATCAGTTAGGTAAGATCCAAGAATGATTAAACAATAAAAAAATTCTTTAAAAGAAGTAAACAAATGATAATGTTCAGTAAGTATTCTTCCCCTATAAGAGATTTTCTTGTAAATCAGAATAAAAATTTTAAACATGTGGTTCTAGATATCAATGAGAAAAAAGAATATTTATTTTATATTTAAAAAGCAATCTAGGATATGAAGAGAATGTAATAAAATCAAAACCAAAGTAACTAAAATATTCATTAAGAGCAATAAAATGCAAATTTTATACTATTAAATATTTAAACCACTGGTTCAGAGTACAAACTTGAAAAAAAATCTGAGAATGCCTAGGAAATGAATAAGGAAACTTTATTTTAAGGTGAGAAACAATATGGCAGACCTGAAGAACGAAATAATTGGTCTATAAACAATAGTTATCTGCCAAGAAGCCAGAATATATGGAGCAAAATCACTAACAGCAATAAAGAAAAAAATTCAAAGTAAAAGACAAAAGTCCAAAAACCAAAAGTAACAAAAATGCCTATATTTAAAATAGAGCAATTGCACAGTTTCAGGAAATATTAAAGTTCTAATACTTCCTTCTTTGTTATACCCACAACTAATCTAGCAGGCAAAGTCTGTTGGTTTTATCTTCTAAATGCTTGACTTTGTACTGTCTCCATGACCACCACTCTAACCCTAGTGCAGATTGTCTGCACTTCCTACCTAGACGCTGGCAAGGCCTCCTAACTGCTCTCTGTGTCTGCTCTAGTCCCTTCCCAATCTATTTTCTGTATTGCAACTATTTATTCACTAAAACAAATTACAGCGTGCCTCTAGGTGCCAATATAAACAATTAAACAGTTAAATTAGGCTAGTTTCATAGAGTGATAATTGCAAGTAATAATAACAATAAAAGTCAGACTAACATAAAAGAGTGTGACTAAGGGAAGGTTGGTTTCTTTAGAGAAGTAGCCAAGTGAGGCTTCTTGGTTAAGCTAAAACTTGGCTGAAATGGAAATAGCCATTTGGAGAAAAAGAGCTGAGAAAGGAGCTTCTGGGCAGAAGACATCAGAAATTCGAAGGCTCAAAATTGTTAATCTGAGTGAATGTTTGAGGCCCGCATTGCTGGAAGATAGTGACCAAAGTGAGATGACACATAAAATGACATTGGAGAAGGTCATAGAGTTCATCTCAGACAGGGCCTTGTAAGCTACAGTGAAAGGTTTGTAATTGAGTCTAAGTGCAGCAGTCTCTGACCCACCTCTCTCTACTGTGTCCTATCCTACATTATAAATATCTTAGCAACAGGTAGCTTGTCAGAATAACAATTTCACATTCACGTGGTTATTTGTTCAGTGGCTATATTGGCTATTAATTTGTTCAATTAATAAACTTATTTTTGTTTTGTTTTATGGGTTTTTTTTGTTTGTTTATTTGTTCTACCTTTTTTTTGAAGAGTAGTTTTAGGTATACAGAAAAATTGAGCAAACACTAGAATTAGTTCCCACACACCCCCATCCCCATACAGTTACCACCTCCCCCACTATCAGCAGAGCCCACCAGAGAGGTCCATTTGTTATACTCAGTGAACCTAAATTGACCACTCAAAGTCCAGAGTTTAAGTTAGGGTTCACTTTTGATGTGTAGATTCTAAGAGTTTTGACAAATGTATAATGATGTAACCACCACTGTAGTCTTTCTTGTACAGAATGCTTTCACTGCCCCAGAACACTGTATCCTGCTTGTGCTGTATGTCTCCTTTCACCCAGTATTGTCCCCAGTGGCCTGCAGGCACAGGGCTTGACAAATCATACATATTCAAACATTCTTTGGAATAAATATTTTAACTAATAATTTTTAAGAAATCAAGACCTGGTAAATATTTTCATTTCAATATACATGTTCATTACTTAAAACAAACAAAACTTCTAAACTCACTAGCAAGAATAAATTACTTTCAATAGTGCAAACACTGGATTTCTCTTTTGCAACATAAATAATAGCAGAATATAGAGCTGTGCTTATTAAATTAAAAATTACCATGCATATTGCATAGATTATGGGTTTTACATCCTTTTACTTCATGTAAGGAAACTGGATTGTGTGAGACATGAATATCTTAGAATCATCACACCATTCAAATAATTATACTATCTTCACAGTTAAAATTATTATTATTCTGAAGAATCAACTTTGGAAAAATGGGATAACTACTAATGAGTCATTCTATAGATTTAGATTCACATCTGTACTCTTAGATGTGTTAACTGACAGAATTCATATTTCCTGCCTGCCACTAATAACATTGTCGTTATAATTTTAAATAAAACTAATTTTGAAAGACAAAATCAGAAATAAAAACACTATAACGGATTGTAAAAAAGGAAATTAGTAAACTTACAAATAATAGAAATCAAAAACACTAAAACATCAAGAAATAGAATAGTTTATACAGTTAAGGGACACTAGGGGAGTTGTCTAACAATAATTCATAAAACTCAGGTAAGTAGTATTTTACCTGTTTTATAAACAAGGATATAGCTATTCATTGTTTAAGTAACTTTTAGAGCTTGAAATAGTGTGATATAAGGCTTAGACTCATATACTTTTGAAAGAAATTAAAATTCCAAATAGTACAAACTATTAAAAAACCAGTGTGGCTTTTTTGTATCAAATAGCATAAAATTTTACATAACTTTGGATTCTATAGTCTTTTGCTGGGGATTCAATATAGGGGAATTAATTCAATATGTGGAAAATTAAATACATGAAGATATTCATGCTAACATTTTAATTAAAAGAGCAAAAGTTGGAAGCTACCCAAATATCCCACATTAAAACAATGGCTAAATAATATACGGAGCACATTACTTTTTAACTAACAATTTATACTTCTCCATCCCTTCACCTTTTTTATCCAGTCCCCCAACACACTCTAGCCACCATCAGTCTGTTCTGTGTACATAAGACATATGATAGAATATTGCTTGTAAATAATGGGAGAATATTTATATATAATTATAATGTTAAATAATAAAATATAAGACATAAAATTATAGGTACATAATTATATTAAACACAGGTATAAAAATATAGAAGAGGATACACACACACACAAAAAACACAATTGTGTAAAGGTAGGGTAAAATAGTAGGTTATCTACACTTTTAGTTTTAGACTCTTGTATCTTTTGTAATGCTTTTAATCTCTTTTCAAGTGATCTCATATACACTTCAAAGTTTATGAATTGATGGAATTAATTTCAGGTGTACAGCATCAGGATAAAAACTGAATAATGGGAAAAAATTTGAAAAAAAACTTATGAATAGTATATTACTCAACACCAATTGTAAAATCCCTAAAGAAGCACTATCTTAAACTCTAAATAGGCCTGACCAGGCAGTGTTTCAGTGGATAGAGTGTTGGACTGGGATGCGGAGGACCCAGGTTCCAGACCCCGAGGTCGCCAGCTTGAGCATGGGCTCATCTGGTTTGAGCAAAGCTCACCAGCTTGGACCCAAGGTCACTGGCTCGAGCAAGGGGTTACTTGGTCTGCTGATGGCCCACGGTCAAGGCACATGTGAGAAAGCAATCAATGAACAACTAAGGTATCACAAAGAAAAACTGATGATTGATGCTTCTCAC
Source organism: Rhynchonycteris naso (assembly GCA_037038555.1). NCBI lineage: Eukaryota > Metazoa > Chordata > Mammalia > Chiroptera > Emballonuridae > Rhynchonycteris > Rhynchonycteris naso. The sequence continues at coordinate 292,706,194 of CM072995.1, read as the reverse complement.
CTCTCTCTGTTCCTGTCTGTCTGTCCCTATCTATCCTTCTCTCTGACTCTCTCTCTCTGTCTATAAAAAAATCAAACAAACAAAAACCCAAAATAACATTATATAGGTTTATTGTTTTACCTTTTCTCTATCAAAATAAAATAAAAATAGCAAATAATTATTTCATTGTGAAAGTAACAACTTCTCCCATTCTTCTTATTCAATTTTTTTTCAATTGTAGTTTACATTCAATATTATTTTGTATTAATTTCAGGTGCACAGCATCATGGTTAGACAATTGAGTATTTTCCAAAGTAATCCCCCTAATATTTTAAGTACCTATCTGGCACCATACACAGTTACTATAATATTATTAAGTATATTCCCTATGCTGTACTTGACATCCCTATGACTATTTTGTAACCACCCATTTGTATCTCTCAATCCTTTCATCTTCTCACCCAGCTCCTTCCCAACACCCCTCCCCTCTAGCAATCATCAGTCTGTTTTCTATATTCATTATTCTGGTTTTAGTTTATTGGTTTGTTTATTTTATTCTTAAATGTACGTATTAATGAAATTATACAATATTTGTCTTTTCCTGTCTGATTCATTTTATTCAGCATAATACCTTCTAGGTCCATCCATATCACAAATAATATGATTTCATTCTTTTTTATGGATGAATAATATTCCACTCTATATATGTACCACATTTTTATCCACTTTGTTGATGAGCAGTTGGGTTGCTTCCATATCTTGAATATTGTAAATTATAATGCACATTGAGGTGCATATATTCTTTTGAATTGGTGTTTTGGGTTTCTTCCAGAAGTGAACTCACTGGGTCATAAAACAGTTTAATTTTTAATTTTTGAGGAACCTCCATACTGTTTCCACAGTGGTTTCACTAATCTGCAATCCCACCAATAATGCAGGAGGGATCCCTTTCCTCCACATCCTCACCAACACTTGTTTGTTGATTTATTAATGAGAACCATTCCATCAGGTATGAAGTGATATCTCACTGTAGTTTTATTTTGCAATTCTCTGAAGATTTGTGACATTGAGCATCTTTTCATATGTTTAGTGGCCATCTGTGTGTCCTTTTTGCAGAAGGGTCTATTCAGAGCCTCTGACCACTTTTTAATTGATTGTATTTTTGGTGTTAAATCTGAATATCAACTCCATAGCAAGTGTATCATTGACAAATATGTTTTCTCATTCAGTAGGCTGTCTTTTTATTTTGTTGATAGTCTCTTTTGATGTGGAAAAGAATTAGTTCAATTTGTTTGATTTTTCTTTTGTTTTCTTGCACAAGGAGATATATCAGAAAAAATATTGCTAAGAGAAATGTAAAAATGCTATTGTCTATATTTTCTTCTGGGAGTTTTATGGTTTCAAATATTACATTTAATTCTTTAACCAATTTTCAGGTTATTCTTGTGTATGGCACAAGAAGGTGGTCTAGTTTCATTATTTTTCTTGCACATATCTGTTTTATCTTTCTAGTTTTCCCAACACCACTTATTTTATAGACTACTTTTACCCCATTTTATGTTCTTACCTCCTTTTTCAAATATTGATTAACCATATAAGCATAGGTTTATTTCTGAACTCTATAATCTGTTCAATTGAACTATATGTCTATTTTTATATCAGTACCACATTGTTTGGAGTACTATACAACCTTGTTGTATAGTTTTATATCAGGTGGTATGGCACCTCTTTGTTCTTTCTTAAGAGTGGTCTGGTTATTGGGGGCCTTTAATGGTTCTGTGTAAATTTTTTGATTAATTGTTCTAGTTTTGTGAAAAATGCCATTGAGATTTTATAGAAATTGTGTTGAATATATAGATTATGTTGGGTAGTATGGATATTTTCTCCAATATCTTATAATTTTCCAAGTGCAGGTCTTTTATCTTCTTGATTAAACTTACTACTAGGTAGTATTTTATTTTTTGATGCAATTGTAAATGAAATTTTTTTAGTGTTTCTTTCTGATAGTTGATTATTGGTCTATAAAAATGCAACTGATTTCAGAATATTTCTTTTGTTTCCTGCTGTAGTACTGAATTCATCTTTCACTTCTAGTTGTTTTTTTTGTGTTATCTTTAGGATTCTCTGAATATAGTACCATGATATCTGCAAATAATGCAGTTTTACTTCTTCCTTTCCAATCTGGGTTCATTTTACTTTTTGTTCTTGCTTAATTTCTGTGGCTAGAACTTCCAGTAGTATGCTAAGAGTGGACAAAGTGAACATCTCTGTCTTATTTCTGATCTTAAAGAAAATGCTTTTAGTTTTTCCTTGTTGATGATGATGTTTGTTGTGGGTTTGTCATATATGACCTTAATTATGATGAGGTATGTTCCCAATATTCCCAGTTTGCTGAGTTTTTTTAATCATAAATGGGTGCTGGATTTTATCAAATGCTTTTTCTGCATCTACTGACATGATCATATGATTTTTATCCATAATTTTGTTTATGTGGTATATCGTGGTAATTAATTTTTGGCTAAATAACCAACCTTGCATCCCAGGATAAATCCCATTTAATAATGGTGTATGATCTTATTGCATTGTGGAGTTTGGTTTGTCAGTATTTTATTGAGGATTTTTTGCATCTGTTCATCAGGAATATTGCTATAATTTCCTTTCTTTGTAGCATCTTTACCTAGTTTTAGAATCAGGAATGCTGGGCTCATTCAGTGAGCTTGGGAGCCTTCTCTCATCTTGAAATTTTTGGAATAGTTTGAGAAGAGATATTAATTTTATTTAAATATTTAGTAAAATTCACCTGTGAAGTTTTCTAGTCCAGAATTGTCATTTGTTCTTTTTGATTACTGTTTCAATTTTGTTGGTTGTAAGTGATAAAATCAAATTTCTTGTTTCTTCCTGATTCTGTCTTGGAAGACTGCATGTTACTAGGAACTTATCCATTACTTAAAGATTGTCCAATTTATTGGCGTATAATTGTTTATAATATTTTGTTATAATCCTTTGTATTTTTGTGGTGTTAGTTACCACTTATATTCCATTTCTGATTTTATTTATTTAGGTCCTCTCACTTTTTCTTAATGAGTCTGGTTAAGTTTTATCAATCTTTTTTATCTTTTCAAAGAGCCCCCTTTGGTTTCATTGATATTTTGTATTGATGTTTTTAGACTCTAATTTATTTATTTCCACTCTGATCTTCATAATTTCCTTTCTTCTACTCACTTTGGGCTTCTTTTTATAGTTTATTTAAGTAAAAAGTTAAATTGTTTATTTGAAATTTTTCTTGTTTCTTGAGGTAGACCTGTAATACTGCAAATTTCCCTTTTGAGACTACTTTCACTGTGCCCCATAGATTTGGGGTTGTTGTGTTTTCATTTTTATTTGTCTTAAAGAATATTTTATTTCTTGTTAATCTTTGAGGTCTTTATTTTTCATCACTTTGAATACTTCATATGCATCCCTTTTGACCTGTAATGTTTTTGTTGAGAAATCAACTGACACTTTTATGGAAACTCCCTTTAATTAACTAACTATTTTCTCTTGTTGCTTTTAAGATTTTTTTCTTTGTCTTTTACTTTTGCCATTTTAATTATGATTTGTCTTGGTGTAAGCCTTTTAGTATTATATTGTATGGGGCTCTGCATTTCCTGGACTTGTGTATCTTTTTTCTTCACTGGGTTAAGGAAATTTCCAATGATTATTTGTTCAAATAAGTTCTCAACCCTTTGCTCTCTCTTCTTTCCATCCTTATAATGCAGATGTTGTTATAACTTATGTTGTCTGAGAGGATTCTTAAATCATCCTCATTTTTAAAAAAATTTATTTTTCTTTTTGTTGATCTGATTGTGTGTTTTCAGCTACCATGTCTTCCAAATTGCTGATTCAGTCAGCTGCTTCATCTTATCTAATATTGATTCCTTCTAGTGTAGTCTTCACTTCAGATATTGTATTCTCCATTTCTGACTGGTTCTTTTTATGGTTTCTATGTTCTTTTTTATACTTACTATCTCTTTGTTGAAATTCTCACTGAGTTGATCCATTCTTCCCTTAAGTTACTTAAGAATCTTCATAATCATTGTTTTGACCTCTATCTGGTAGATTGCTTGCCTCTATTTCCTTCAGTTCTTTTTCTTGAGATTTATTCTGTTCTTTTGTGGAGGCATGTATTTTTATCTCCTCATTTTGAATGCTTCTCTGTATCTGTTTCTGAGTATTAGGTTGATTTGCTAAGTCTCCCAGTCTTGGTAATGTGGCATTATATAGTAAGTGGCCTGTGGGGCTCAAGGTCACAGTTATTCTGATCACCTGAGCTAAGTGCTCCCAAAGTATCATTTATGTGGGTTTTATGAGCCCTCCTGTTGCAGTTGAGTCTTGATTACTGTGCCCAATTGTAGGTAAGGTTGACCCTCAGGCTGGTTGACTGTCAGATTGATTTCAACTATAGTTTACAAGATGCTGTGCAGGGACTGATTTGACAAAGTAAAATTTGCCCCAGCAGTGTCTGCTGCCCACTAAGGTCTCCCTTTTGGTTTGCCATTTGTGGAGCTTTTCAGGTTTTGCTCTGATTAGTTTGCCACTGGGTGTGTTGTTTCTAGAGCCTCTTGGAAGGGACTCTGGTGCAGGTCTATTTCAGATATTGACTATGACTTTCCCTGGGCTACCTATTAGGAACTACAAAGTGATTGATGAGAGGTGGCTCTCTCTTCTTGGCCTGGGGGCATGTGGGAGGGTCCTAGGTATATACTAAAGCCAGATTTTATCAGTACTGAGCCCAGGGAAGGTTAACAAAAGGCCAAGGCACCTCAAGATCTGCCTCCACTTGCCAGCTTTCTGTTAATCTTAGTTGCTGAAAGAGCTTCTAATGATACATGAGTTGTGTGAGGCAGGTTCTCAGTGAGTCACCAGGTACATTGAGTGGTGTTCACCAGGTTGGCACATATTTAAACTTGATGCTTGCACTGGGTCTGAGGTCACTCAGCAAAAGTCTGAGGTACACCAAGGCCAACCACAACCCACCTGGGGCTCACATACCTTGTGATGGGGCAGGGTCTCAGGGAGTCATCAGAGTGAGTAGAGTTCATCAGACAAAAACAGATTAAGGCTTGTTCATACAAAGGATGGGCTCTGCACAGGAATGATACCACACAAGTCAGTCTCTCCTTGTGCATCTCTGACACCCCCTGAGTCTGCCCAGTTCTCCTTGAGAGCACTCCAAGAAAGATTGCACTGCAGAGCCAGGCTTGCTGCCTCCTGCACACCCCAAGCTTGGTAGGGCAGGACCTCAGGGAGTTGGCAGGGAGGTACTTGTACAGCTCCTCAGGCTAATGCCCTATGGAAGGGAGTGCTTAACCCAGGGAAGATGCTGTTTGTGGATGATATTGGACAGGAACTCAACACAGGGACATCAGTGACTATCTCTATAGCCATCTCTCCAAAGTCACAGAGCTTAATCTCTCCCTGTATGACTCTAGTTCCCTCCGAGCTGCCTTGGCTCTGCTGGAGCCAAGGGTAAATGCTAGCAAGCAAGATTTTGTGCGCTGACCCTTTCAGAAGATGCCTAGGTCTCATTAATTTTCACAGCCAGATGTTGTATGGGTGCCTCTTCCCAGCACTTGTGCTCTGGGCTGGGGAACCTGATATGGGGTTGAGACTCCCTCACTCCTAAGGGCAGACCTCTGCCACTGGGATATCTCTCTGAATTCTCAACTCTTCATGTGGTTGTGGGACCAGCCCTTTCTACTTCTCTGTGCCTTCTACCAGTCTTGTCATGACTTTTTCTGTATATCCTTAGGTATAATAAGACTTCTGTTCAGCTAGTCCTCAGATGGTTATTCAGGTTAATTGTTCTATAATTTAGTAGTAATTGTTATATGGTCCTGGGGCGGGGGTGAGTACAACTGCCACCTACTCTGCTATCTTGGAGAATTCATCTTCCAAAATGAGTTCTTCAGCTTAGAGAAACACAAAAAACAAATGGTTAAAGTCCAACAATCATAATCCTATTCTTAGACAAAGACCTCCCAAAATTCCTCTTTGCTTACATGCTAGAAAATAATAAAGTGTGGATTTTTTTAGGTTTTCCTCTAGGTTTTAGATGGTACTGATAAAATTTGTTGTGGTTACTGCTGTTTTTTACAATAATTTACTCAGGAAACATTTTATCTTTTACTTATGTTCAAATTGCAGTGATTAATCAGAACACTAAATATTCAATGTTTAGAACTCCTTAATTTTTACTGAAACCTGTATTTGTATCAAAATTTATAATTTTTTGAATTTAATCAAACTCAACTCCCTCAAATTTACATGTAATTAAAATAATTGACCAATTAAAAAAGATTGAAACTGAGAACTGGATATCAGATATATCACCGGACAAGAAAGATATCTGTTTATTCATTTAACAACATCTCAGTCTATTTTGTATTTTGAAAATAACTTAGGTTTCTTCTGTTAAAAATATGCTGAGACAAAGCAAGAGAAGCTAGTTCTCAGAATTAAGAATAATGGGCCCAATATCATATAAAAGACAGCATTAGAGGAGTACGGCTAATTAAGCAAATTTCTGGTTTAGTCATTCAGTTGTATGCCAATTTAGCTCTTGAAGAGACAGGTATGTAAAATAAGAATTGGTTTATCATATCAACCTTTTAAAAATGTATACGAATTAGACATCTGTGTAGTTGTATCAGGGTTCAGTTATAAAGAACTGTGTTGCTTCAACTAGTTTAAGTAAGAAATATATTAAGCGTTTTACAAAATTATTGAGTTAAATGAACAGACTCAAAAGTGATCTTTCAAAAACGACTATTAAAGTCAAACTATAGGATCAAACCATAAGTCATGAAGCCACCAGCCTCGGAAGCACACTCCATTGCCATGGTTTGGAAGCTGCCATGATCAGGATGGCTCCACACTCAGGAAGCTACTGGAATCTGGAGGCCTCTGCTATTTTTGCCAGTTCCATAATCTCACCACGCATGTTGTGCTTTGCACCAACAAAGTAGATGTCCTGTGCTCTCCTTCTTGACTGCCATAAGCTAATAGCTAGACAGCAAGCCATTCATGAATGCTGCCACAGCAGGGAGAAGAAGGACAAGTAATGACTCTATTACTATTCTTGCCTGAAGAAAAGTGGAAGCTGTGGACATTTAACCTTCATCTCACTTCTACATTCCAATCTCAGTCCTGTGCATCTGAGTGGCTAAACCTAAGACATATTGATATCCCTCACTGCAAGGGACTCTTGGAAATATGGTTCTTTTTTCTCCATCTTCTTTAGCACACTGGAATGAAGGTAAAATGGATGTTTTACCTTAATTCCAGTGTGGTTATTAACTGTCTGTACACAGGCTTTTCCTAGTTCAACAACTCCCTCAAAGTAACAATTAGCAATGATGATATCAGGATGACTCCACACTCAGGAAGCTACTGGAATCTGGAGGCCTCTGGTTATGTATTAGACCTGCAATATGCACTGACATATGGCAGATATCTCATACACATGAAAATGTACTCACCATCTCCCTGAAAGTGAGAGCCAGAAAAAGTTCCGCCAGCCAATCTGTCCATCTCAGGGTGAAGGTTTATTCCTCCCCTAGTGAATTACATTAGAAAGTTATCTACCCCCAACTCCCTATATAAAAATACCAGAAGAAAGGAAAGGGCCTGAGTTATGTGATACTTATACACAAACCAATACAAGAAAGAAACGATGGCTATTACAGTCTTCACTTAATAAAGCTGCAGTGACAATCTGTAACTTCCTTCCTTCTCTACCCGTTTCTTACTCCCTCTACCTTCCTCCAGCATTTAGGCAGGTATAGGCCTGTACTATATAGTGTGGTTATTCCATATTTTTTTCTGAGAGATAAGATCTTATAGTGACTTCTTATGGCCACAACAGGAAATGGCAGTTCTAAGCATGTGCCAGAATAGCTCAAGTTTCTTTTTATTTTTAATTGAATTTATTAGGATGATACTGGGTAACATCATTATACAGGCTTCAGGTGCCCAATTCTACAACACATCTCTGTACACCATATTGTGTGTTCACCGCCCAAAATAGCTCAAGTTTCAAACAAACTGCTCACTGCCCACATTGTCTAGCAGCAGCTACAACTGAAAGAGAATCTGAAAAATGTGTTTGTCCAATAAACCAAGCACTTGAAGGAGGATGAAATGGGTGCAGTGATCCACTTCTTTGACCACAGTAATTTGTAACTGGGAAAGGGGAACTACTTTTTTATTACCATGGTAAATAAGTAGAAGGGGAAACTGTTCTTATATGCACCTAAGCAGAGTTAAGATTTAGTGTCTGAAAAAAATTAAGCTTCAGATATGCAGAGACAATTACCGCATCTGACAAAAGGATCACTTTTAGTATGAGATCAGCCCCATAAGTTGATAACCAGGAAAGATCAGCACAATGCACAGATTGTGCTTCAACAAACAGCTCTTCATTTCTGCCTCCCTCTAGTACTCTAACAATGCGATTTCTCTGCTCAGACCACTCCAACTTATCAAGAGTGTTCTGTCACCTCTTGTCTTTTAAACCCACATAGCTTGTGTGATTCACCTTTATTGCAGGGCCCAGGAGGAAACAATCTTCATGCTCTTTTCTCAAATAATTCATTCAAAGCGTCATGACTGAATGGTAAATGGTTCTGATGACCTAGGAGAGAAGATCAATTCTTCAATTTCTTTGAATGATTCTTTCATAATGTTCTTCATACTACCAGACTACAAAGGGGCACCTTTTGTTTTTTGGCTTAGGGCTGCTCTGCACAGATGCAAATTGAGCAATTCACACAGATGCATATTAGGTGGTGACTAAATGTGTGGTTTTTGGCCTCATTAATAGGACCTGTTAATTGGATGATACAGGAATAATTTTCTACAGATGGGTGTGAGAAGCATTTTTTAAAAGTTCAAATAATCACAGGGGAAATTTTAAAATTAATTTGTCATGTGATAACGTTGACAGGTTAGTTATCGGAGAGATGGGAACCCAGAAGATGCAGCAGAAACAGTAAAAACAAGGGGGAATGAGTCATCTGTCATCCTGACGGGATTAGAAGGAAATACACTATATCACTTCACAGTGAGAGCTTATAATGGAGCTGGATATGGGCCACCTAGCAGTGAAGTGAGTGCAACCACCAAGAAATCCCGTAAGTGACCTGGGCTTTCTGTTTGTTTCAGACTAAAGGGAAACATCTTTTAACATTTCTGACAGTCGTGCTAGGTCCACACTAAGCAGTGTTGAAGGGGAGTTTGATTCATAGTCTTGCTTCATTGCTTAGATCTGAATTCTAAAACTAGCTCACAGTAATCTGCATTCACAGTAGATAAAGGTTATCTTCCTGTGAAATAAGGCTAAGCAATTTTGACACGAAAGGGAGATAAAAGGATTCAGGTTCAAAAGCTCAGTAGAGTAACTATTAAAATGACACTCGTGAAGCAAAGCCCTCCTTTTCTGCCCCTCACTGGCAGCAAGCCTATGTTGCCAGCCAACTGTGAAACACACGAAAAGACTGAAATACAAGGATGTAAGTGGAGGAAATGTGCTGAAGACTCATCAGTTCTTTTACTTTTTATTTTGCAGCCCCTAGTCAAGCACCTAGCAACCTCCAGTGGGAACCACAAGGCTCCCAGCTCTCCCTAAGCTGGGATCCTGTCATACCGTTAGTCAACGAATCTGAAGTCGTGGGCTACAAGGTCAGTGTTTCTTCACTCTTTTAGACACTCATCCCGAAAGCTGTTATTGTGAGGATGTACAATTAATGAGGCATAAAAGACGCATTCACACAGCAGTATTTTCTCAATCATTTTCTACCTAGATCACTAGAAATAGCCTCCTACAGCAAGGAAACCAAAACAATCAGAATCAGTTTCAACTGCATAAGGCATAGGAAGGGAATGGGTAGGAAAGGCAGCAACAATTTGTGTCGAGGGCCTCTGGAGCGCAGTGTCAGAACCAGCAGAACGCGGCCAATGTCCTGGCATTCTCTTTCCAGAGACAAACTGTGCTGGCAGGATGTCAAAGACTGGATAACATAATTGAGGTAGAAAGACTTTCCATCAGCAAAGAAACAGAAGAGAAGAGGCTAAGGCTAGCACACTACATAGGAAGAAGTTCATGACAGAAAGCTCCAAAATAGATGAAGCATTGCATACCTGCTCATCCTGCTTTGTGTAGGCAAGAGATCTGGAAATATGAAAACGTTTAGATAGTTTGTTCTTGAAAAACAACTTTGTGTCTGATTTTAAAATATATGTGACCTATGTATTGAACTAGCTGAATTTCTAATTCTAGTCCATATGTCAGATTCTACTTATTGTTTTAAACTCCAGACAGGATTGGTAGCTGAAAATTAATTAGAGCTGAATTCAATACTTCAGTGATAATATATAGACTGAAAAGTATCATTTAGGTGACTTTTCTGTTACCAGAGATAGTTATATTTTGTATTAAAGTAATTAAATTCTAAAGCTAAGAACAAGAAGTTATAAATGGAATATACATTTTTAAGGTAAGTAATATTTAGAAAGACTATTTTAAGACACAAAATGTAGCATTTCTTACAGACTGTAATTAGTATGGATCACAGACACCCTCACATTCAAACATACATATTCAAACCTGTCATAATCTTCAGGTATATTGAAATTGACCCTTTGGAGGAGGACAAGTGGGCCATTCTCTGAATCTTTTTCTTAGTCCTCTTTTTTCCATACCCTTTCCTCTGTCTTTATACCTTATCTGCTAATGCAAATATACCCTTCAATGATTACGAATAGCAGTATGGCCAAAAGGGTGATGGGTCATCCATGAACCAATCTAACCTCATTAGAATTATGGCAAGCATCACCCTAACTGGAGTGGCAAATAAAACACAAGGAAAATCTAGATGAAAATCTACCTGTAAGAGCCATTTGGTTTTAGGCACCTCTCAGGTGAGAAAACCTGGAGAATACATGAGGCCAAACATAGGTATCTCAGGTGAGGTGAACCGATTTTTTGTTCACAATAGCTATTTCTGTCTCTGTCATGGCTCTTCCTCACTTTATGTGACAGTCTGCCCAACCAGGCTATAAATGTTTGAGGTCAAGGACCTTGTCTTAGTTATATCTCTTTATCCCCAGAACTTCTAGAATGGATGAATAAATTAATTAATTTTTATTCATCTAGATGTATCCATCAATACAGACAGACTTTTGTTGTTGTTGTTTATTCAACTAAGATATTAGTTAGGGCCTTCCAGTCTCCTGAGCTACATATATACATTGGGGAACAATTTATTTTTTATTTTCTGTTGCATAAGGTTTTAGAACTTTTTCTATATATCTCTGCATTGCTGATTCCAAATCTGAAATCTGTTTTTCGGTGCATGCTCTAGTTTTTATGCACTTTTAATTTCTTTTTGTTACAGTTAATGGCATGCATTGGTTTTTCAATTGGAGTTAAAGGGCAACAACTCTTGGATTGAACATAATCACAAGGCAATCAATGTTTTACAAACATCACTTTTACATAATTGAAGTTGTTTTTAAATGTAAAAAATTATTATCTGATAAAAACACCCTCCTATTTTGTTTTAAGATTGAATCATGGATTCTTCGAGTAGGTGTAAATGTAAGAATAGTCCTGACACCTTCTGTTATATATGTGGCTGTTGAACACTTCAAATATTGTGTCAAAGGCACAATATTTCATCATTTGTAAGACATGCATATATTTCCTATTTTCAAGTTTCCCTTGGCAATCAAGACAAGAATTGGGCTCCTCATATTGTGTGTCATAATTGTGAGGAAATGCCTCATGACTAGACAAAAGAAAAATGCAAAGGAATTCCTTTTGGTATTCGCATGGTTTGGAATGAACCTAAAGACCACAGAGGTGACTGTCATTTCTGTCTGATCCATACAAAGGGCATCGGCAAGAAAAAAACGACATATGATCACATATCCTAATATTCCTTCAGCAATACGACCTATCCCACACACACTCTGAGACACTTCCAGTTCCAGCTTTCAATGGTTTTATTTCTTCTAAGGACAAAGAAAGTGAACATGGTGATCAAGTATATTTTGATAAGATGCATAAGGAAGTGGTTGTAGAATCTGAAGGGTCTTCTTCTGATGCCAAGCAGTCATTAACCCCTCAGCAGTTTAGCCAACCTGAATTGAATGACTTAGTAAGAGATTTGGGCCTATCAAAGAAAGCAGCTAAGTTATTAGCCTACAGGCTTCAAGAAAAGAATGGATTTTACTGGTCAGCTAAAGTATGCCATTTCAGGAAGCATGAAAAAATTTTGGTGGACTTTTTATCCAAAGAGAAACACTCTTTTTACTGTCATGATATCAGTAATCTTCTCAGCCAGCTAGGTGTTACCACTTACAGTCCCACAGAATGGTGGCTATTTCTTGACAGCTCTAAATGGAATCTGTAATGTGTTCTCCTACACAGTGGTAATGTTTATGCAGCAGTTCCAATTGGTAATTCAACTCATCTGCGAGAAGATTATAATGACATAAAAATTGTCCTCGACTTACTGAAGTATGGGGAGCATAACTAGATAATTAGTGTGGATCTCAAAATGGTTAATTTTCTGGTAGGACAACAGAGAGGTTTCATGAAGTATCCTTGCTTTCTGTGTTTGTGGGACAGCAGAGCTCAGGAGAAACACTGGACACAGAAGGAGTGGCTGAAACGTGAAGCTCTGGAAGTAGGGATGCAAAATATTGTGAATGAACCTGTAGTTAATGGAGACAGGATCATTTTCCCCCACTTCACATCCAACTTGACTTAATGAAGCAGTTTGTTCAGGCTTTGAATAGAGAAAGTGAATGCTTTCAACATATTATTTCTGCTTTTCCTTCCTTATCTTTTGAGAAGATAAAAGCAAATGTATTCAATGGACCTCAAACTATTATATTTTCACAAAGATGATGCCCAAGAAGACATTCTACTTCATTATATGTTAAGATTCACTTCCTGAATAGTCACCTTGATAAGTGTCTCAAAAATCTTGGAGCTGTTAGTGATGAGCAGGAAGAACGCTTTCATCAAGATCAGGGGCAATGGGACATAAATATGATGGCAAACTACTGCTGTAGCATCAAACAAGATTGTCCTCAACAAGTACACAAATGCAAGAGCTACAAACACAAATTTTTGCCTGAATAGAATTTAAATAAGTTTTGCGCAAATTTTATGATTAAAATAAGTGTTTTAATATGTTCTATTTTGAAATTGTAGACAAATCCTGATGCAATCATATCTTTTAGTGTATTAGTGTATTTACTGCATAATGTAAATTATTATATTTTCACAAAGATGATGTCCAAGAAGACACTCTACTTCATTATGTTAAACTAAATGTTGAAAATTTTACAGTAAGATGAAAACCTAAAATCTTGAATTGCAAAAACAACTGTAGCTTACAGAGAAAAACTCATGTCAGATTTGAGATCAGCACACTCTAATTGGGTAACAACAAGTGTTTTTGTGGATGCAACAAATATTTTGTTTCCCAGTGTTAGTGATGTACTCCATACCTTGTGGAATTATAAACCCACCTTTCTTTTTCTCCAGCTTTTCCGGGAGCTTTAAGACATAAATAGCTTACATAATGTCAAATATATATCAGACATTATGGAAAGGTGTGGAGAGGATATTTGTAGAGTGAAAAAAAGACACACAACACAAGTAAACATCTGGAAATTGCCTGTAAAATACTTTTATATTTTTATTGTTATTTTATTAACTATAGTCACCATGCTGTACATTATTTCTCCAGGATTTGTTCAATATTGTTCTGTTTTGTTAAGTATAGTTAGTATACAGTATTACATTGTTTTTCAGTTATACAATACAATGATTTGACATTTTTATACCTTACAGTGTGATCACCACAGCAAGTCTAGTCATCACCTTTTACCATGCAAACTTATCACATATTATTGACTATATTCACCTTTACCTTTTCCACCCATCCTTCAATCCTTACCCCTCTGGCAACCATCAATTCAAGCCCTCTTTCTATGAGTTCTGTTTTGTTTTGTTGGTTGATTGGTTTTCATTTTTTAGATTCCACATATAAGTGAAATAGTATGGTATTTGTCTTGCTGTGTCTGACTTATTTCACTTAATGTAATACCCTCTAGATCCATCCAAATAGTTGAAAATGACAAGACTTGATGCAACCGCTTTAAAAAACAATATGGAGATTTCACAAAAAACTAAAAATAAATCTACTATGAACCAGAAATTCCACTTATGGGTTCATCTAAAGAAAATGAAAACACTTAATTTGAAAAGATGTACCTTTATGTCCATTGCAAGAAAATTTACAATAGCCAAAATATATATACAACCTTGGTGTCCTTTAGTATATGAATAGATACGAGATCTTGTTCTTAAAAGTGCTTTTCAGGCCTGACCTGTGGTGCTGCAGTGGATAAAGTATTGACCTGGAATGTTGAAGTCACCAATTCAAAACCTCAAGCTTGCCTGGTCTAGGCATATACAAGAAGCAACTACTAAGACTTGATGCTTTCTGCTGCTTCCCACCCAAACCTCCTTCTCTCTTGTGCACTCTCTCCTCTCTCTTAAAAAAAAAAATGCTTTTCAGCTTCTCACTGATACTTGTGTTGTACAACTTCTTTTTTATTTAGATTCTATTCATCAACCTGACTCCTTGTCACCCACCCATTGCCACTCGGGATTTGGAATCCTCACACTCTATAATGAAGAACAATTGTCTCCATTAACTATTCCCAAAATGCTCAGCTGGTGAATAGAACTTTAATAGGATCCATCCTTTTTAGGGGCATTTTTGGTGGGTAGAACCAGAAAAAAATTATTTTCTTATATATTTAAGTGCACTTGCCCCATTATTCTGTTGGCCTCAGACATATAGACTAGCTGTTTCTAAAATAGGCCTTTGAGAATAGCAGTACTGTATTACTTTTTTGCTTAGGAAAATCTCTTGGACAATATACTGCTCTCAGTTTTTTATCTAAAATTTGAGAATAGTTTTGACAATACATTAAACAATTTCCTTTATGCCTGAAGATAGTTGTCATCGCCAACTGCCAATCTATAAATGTCCAGATTTTTGAAGTACTCCCTGACCTCTTTATGTCAATAACTGTTCCTGAAAGTCTTGATAACTCCTTAACCTTCTCATATTTATCATTCCTATTCATATTTTTTAAGTCAGGATATTAAAATGAGCCAAGATCTTCTAAAGCACCCAAGACTAACCATGAAGTTAATCTTTTCTCTGAGTATACCTACTTACCGACTCAGCAGCACTACATCCCCCTGGGTATATTGAGAAAAACAGTAATTATTCTCAATTCCCTTTTGCTACCATTAAATTAATATTTTTTTTTACTTTCATTTTTTTCCCCTAAATCTCAACTGATCCACAAATTTTTCTTCAACTCTGGATTTTACAGCAACATTAGATATGCACTACTGGCTGCATTTTTCTTTGTCATAAGAATTGTAATTTATTGAACCGTAATAACAATGTCCTCTAAAATAGTCACTCCCCTGCCAATCCTCACCAATTTACATACTTTCTTATTGCCATAAATTTGCTTTTTAATTACCTCATGTGGATGATCAGAATTCTAATTTATTACACTGCTACAGTCAAAATGAGAAGTATAAATTCTGATACAATTGTCATTTTTTAAGCCAAAAGAACCTGCTATCATCATCTTTCAAGAAGTGTTTCTGATTCCCCAAATCTTAATTAAGTATCTACTCTGTGTATTGTTTTACCATCAAATATGTTTCCTATTGCAGTACACATCACACTTTATTGCATTGTTAACTATCGCCACTCTCTACCAGTGACCTAAGGACAAAAACCATGTGGTGGTGTTCTCTGATGAATCCCCAGGTATTTAACATCATGCCTGGCCCACATGAGATGCCCAATAAATAATCAATAATGCCCTTACCACTTTGCAACTACACTGAGGGCTTCCTTCCCTATAAGAATTTTAGTAGATACCATCACTGCTCATGTTATATACTTTCATTTAGACGTTACTTCACTCCCAACACCCTGAAGTAAATTTAAATCCATGAAAAAAAAAAAAGGAAGTGAGATGGAGGGAGTATATGTTACCAGAATGTAGAAGGAGAGGTCAAGTGCAAGCAGGCTTTAATATGTAAAAATAATGCTTTTATAAAAGCATTTTTCCTTGTATGTAGATTACTTCAAGCTAAAAACACATTTTTATAAGAAAAAAAGTATTAAAAATGTGTGTCCAGGTTCTTAAGCCAGTCTCTATATTCTGATGCAAATGAAATGCTGACCACTGACAATTAGTAATGATGGAGGAGAGCCGCTTTGTCTCGTGCATTTACCAGGCAGCAGCTCCTATGCTGGGTATTTTACATGCATCCTCTCATTTTATTCTCCTAACAAAGCCACAAAATATGTGTTATTATCTTTATAGCAGAGGCACGAGAGGTTTAATAAAGTTAGTAACTTGCCCACATTTGCCCAAACAAGAATGTGTAGATTATTCTTATTGGGTTTTTCTTTTATTAATTTAGTGGGGTGACATTAATAAATCAGGGTACATATGTTCAAAGAAAATATCTCCAGGTTCTGATCCCAAAACTGGGCAAAGACAACACAAAGAAAATTATAGGCCAATATCCCTGATGAATTTAGATGCTAAAATTCTCAACAAAATATTAGCCAACTGGATCCAGTAATATATGAAAAAAATCATACAGCATGATCAAGTGGGATTTATTCTGGAGAGGCAAGGCTGGTTCAATATTCTCAAATCAATCAATGTGATTCATCACATAAACAAAAGGAAGGACAAAAATCACATGATAATTTCAATAGATGCAGAAAAGGCATTTGATAAAATCCAGCACCCATTCATGCTCAAAACTCTCAGTGGGAATACAGGGAACATTCCTTAACATGAAAAAGGTCATCTACGACAAACCCACAGCAAACATCATACTAAATGGACAAAAATTAAAAGCAATCCCCTTAAGATCAGGAACCAGGGGTGCCCCCTTTCACCACTCTTATTCAACATAGTTCTGGGAGTCCTAGCTACAGCAATCAGACAAGAAGAAATAAAAGGCATCCAAATTGGAAAAGAAGAAGTAAAACTGTCACTATTTGCAGATGATATGATATTGTATATAGAAAACCATAAAGTCTCAGTCAAAAAACTACTGGACCTTATAAATGAATTCAGCAAAGTGGCAGGATATAAAATTAATACTCAGAAATCAGAGGCATTTTTATATACCAACAATGAACTGTCAGCAAAAGAAATTAAGGAAACAATCCCCTTCACTATTGCAACCAAAAAAATAAAGTACCTAGGAGTAAATTTAACCAAGGAGGTTAAGGACTTGTACTCAGAAAATTATAAAACATTGATAAAAGAAATCAAGGAAGATACAAACAAGTGGAAGCATATACCGTGCTCATGGCTAGGAAGAATAAACATCATTAAAATGTCTATATTACCCAAAGCAACTTATAAATTCAATGCAATACCAATTAAAGTTCCAAGGACATACTTCAAAGATATAGAACACATATTCCAAAAATTTATATAGATTATTCTTGTTTTGCAGGAGATTTGTTTTGAATCCAGAGCAGTATTGCAAAGCCATTGCTCTTTCCATTAAGCAAACAACCATGTTATAATGCCAACAATTATAGAAAAGCATGGAAATGATGAAACTGCATAAGAATGCATTTTAACATATCTTAACTGCTGGTACTTGTTAACCCCCCCCCCCAAAAAAAAAGAAAAATAAAGAAGTGTTTATTAGAGGTAAATGAGTAGGCACTCTACAATATAGTGAAAGAGCTCTGAGCTGGTCGTCAGAATATTAACGTAATATAATTTATACCTTAACTAGCCATATCATATAACCTCTATGACTGTAATATTCTGTTATGTAAACATGAAAATTCTGTACCCTAAACTGGTATTCTGAAACTCTGCCATGAACACATATTCAATTCTAGTTCCATAGATAACCAAAAAGGCTTAACTTAGCTACCCAATGTATCCAAATACCAGTTCTCTAAAAAGCAAGCAAACAATCACAAAAAAATAATTAATAAAATTTTCAACTTAGCCATTTTCTTCATTGTTAAGGTTTGCTATTGATATAATTATCAAACTTTCTTTTTAGTTTTTTCAAATGATTTAAAGATGACAGCATTGACTACCCCCCCCTCCATGATATTGTTTATTTCAGTAAGCTGGAATAAGAGTCCCAGTGATCTGCCCTCTCGCTGCATACTTCTCTAGCCTCATTTCTCACCCGTCTTCCCCTACATCTTCTCTCCATTCTATACCCCAATGATATCGTTTCTTATTGCTTACATATATTTTCATCTTCTCTTACCTTTTCCTAGAATTCTCTCTTTTTTTTAAGGGAGAGGAGGGGAGACAGTGCGACAGACTCCTGCATGCGCCCCAACAGGGATCCACCCAGCAACACCTGTCTGGGGCTGATGCTCAAATCAACAGCTATTTTTAGTGTGTGAGGCTGACACGCCAAGACCAACTGAGCCATCCTCAGTGCCCAGGGCCAAGGCTGCAACCAACTGGGCCACTGGCTGCAGGAGGGAAAGAGGAGGAGAAGCAGGAAAGGGAAAAAGAGAAAAGCAGATGGATGCTGACCAGAAAACTAGCCCGGGACGTCCATATGCCGGGCCAGTGCTCTATCCACTGAGCAAACCAGCCAGGGCCACATTTTTCTAGAATTCTTGTCCTCCCCTTCTACAACTGGTGAACTTTGCTTATCTTTAAAATGTTTAGTGAAAGTATCACCTCCTCTGAAAAGCCTTTCCTAATCCCCAGACAGAATTAAACTCTTCCTTCTGTACTTTCATAGCAACATCTATATACTTCCAATTGTGGCATATAATGCACACATTACATTTGCTTATGTAACTGGCAAAGCTATATCCTTCTACTTAGCTCAGAGGGTGATGTACAGTAGACAGTTAACAAATGTTTGAAATCCTCAATTGTTTAAACCCCTGTTATTATTCCTAGGTTTTTTATAGGCAAGAAGGCCACAGCAACAGTCAAGTTATTGAAACACAGAAAACTCAAGCAGTAGTACCACTCCCTGATGCTGGAGTCTATATTATTGAAGTTCGAGCATATAGTGAAGGAGGGGATGGGACAGCTAGTTCCCAAATCAGGGTACCATCGTATTCAGGTGAGTCTGGGCATAATTGGTTTAACTTGATAACCACCAAAAATGTGAAGATGGTATAAACCTCCTCAAAGTTAATATAATAGATTTCATGGCTCAGAGGTTTTAAAAGCTCTCTTTTGTCACTCTGATTGCCATATCATCTCTGATTAATACAACCATGGCAGCTAGCCTCAAATTGCAGAGTTTCTATAAATTCAGAAAGAAGATGACATATTGTTTAAATGTCTTCAGTTGTGAAATTCCCTTGCATTTCCTGGACTCAAGCCATTTGGGTTTTGAAATATTGCTTTTAAACTCCAGTTTGACATAGTTCTCTTGATTGTCTTCACTGACTTTGTTGTTAGATAATGGAGAATGAGGGACAGGAAAGTTTGAAGAAAATTATTTTTAAAATTAAAATTTGATGTTTATTGATTTCAAAATAAATTATAAATTTTATTGAGCATAATTGTTTTTATGTTTTTGTTTTTATTCCAACTTTGATAAAGAACACTGTGTAAGTTTAAGGTATACAATGTGTAGATTTGATACACTTATATTTTGCAAAATGATTACCACCATTGCATTAGTTAACACTGCTACCAAATCAAATAACTGTCATTTCTTTTTTGTGGTGAGAACATTTAAAGTCTACTTTCCAAGCCAATTTCAATAGTGTAGTGTATATACTACACTATTATTAACTAAAATCACCATACTGTACATTAGATTCCCAGAAATTACTCAAACATTGTAGTTGTTAGCAAATATTAATAACTTCTAGCTTTTACTAAACCCTTACTATGTCAGGTATAGTGATAAGTTCATTACATACATCGTCTTATTTAATTTTGGTAACAATCATATGAGGTAGATGGCATTACATAGTCATATTTTACAGATAGAATTTAAGTAACTTGCTGAAGATCACACAATACTAAGTAGTAGGAACAGGATTCAAAGCCAGGTATACTTGTCTCCAAAGCCACATATTTTCACCATTACCATTATTATTATACCAGCAAGGGAAAATGGATTAAAGGAAGAGAAGAGGTCTCACCAGTGGTGGTGCAGTGGATAAAGCATCAAACTGGAACACTGAGGTCACCAGTTCAAAGCCCTGGCCTTGCCTGGTCAAGGCACATATGGGAGTTGATGCTTCCTGCTCCTCCCCCTTCTCTTTCTCTTTCTCCTCTCTAAAATGAATAAATGAAATCTAAAAGAAAAAAGAAGACAGGAAGATTACACAAATTTGGATGAAAGTAACCATTTCATTGAGGTAGTCAAATAGAAAGCAAAAGACTTAACTAAATATGCAAATGTCTAACTAAGAAAGTATTAAGCAATTTTCATTAAAGCCTTATATAAAAATGTTTAAGGAAAATTTAATTAATGGATGATTATAAGCAATATTTATTGAGCAATCATTCCCAAGAAGAATTATCAACCTAAAGAGAGGTTTCAAATGATGTCCTATACAAATCTACATATGGTTCTATTACATTCAGAATATTTATTTATTTGGATTAAAAATGCAAGTATTGTATATGATATTTTTTCATGACATAAAGTGAGTTAAAAGGTAAATGTAGGGAAGACAATAATAAGATAGACTGCAACTTTCAGGAAAAAAACATAAGTAAATTCTTGCATAAAAATTCAATATGAGATAAAGGATATTTTGGACAATTGTTAAAACTTGATTAATATCTGTAGATTAAATAATATAGAAACATTAATTTTCTGTTTTTTAAAATTTATATTGTTATATAAGAAAATGTCTTATTTTTAGAAACTGTGCCGTAAATAAAGTATTTCACGGTAAAAGTGCATCATAATCTGCAACTTATGCTCAAGTGGTTCAGGAAAATAAAATGTATAATTTATAGAGAGAATAATAAAGCAAGAATGATAAAACAAACTTTTAAGCAATTAGAATGAATTTTTTGTTCTGTTCTTATAACTTTTTGGTGCATCTAAAATTATTTCAAAAGGAAAAGTTAAAGGTAAAAAATATAAGATGCAAGAAATCTGACCTTTTCAGAAATTCAGATGAAAATATTTAAGAATTTAAATACATTGTGAATACTTCAGTTATAAAAGTATAGTTTAGAGCAAGAAAGGTAATATATAGACACATTGATTAATTCACAACTGAACTGTTTAGATGTACATGTTAAATCTTGAAGAACACCTTGAAAGACTAAAGATTATTTTGAAAATTGAAAAAGATGACAACTCTTTTTGCTTCATAATCTCAAATTTCTAATAGCAACAATACAAAGAACCTTTACTGAGTCCTACTTATGTTCTTGGCATTATACCAGGTGTTTTCATATGTTATCTTATTTTATCTTTCTAGTAACCTCACGAGTTAGGTATTTTATTATTCTCTGACTTCCCAAGATTCCTTTTAATGTCTGATACAATCAGATTCTAAAGTATCATCTGAGTTTTGGCTCAGTTGGTTCGAGTGTCATACAGATACACCAAAGTTGTGAATTCAATCCCAGTCAGAGCACATCTAAGAATTAAGTAGTGAATGCAAAAATAAGTGGAACAACAAATTGATCTCTCTTTCTGTCAAATCAATAAGAAATAATAATAATAATAATAACATATCCTCTAAATAAGATCAACCCCAGGCTTAGCGATACTTATAAAGACCTTGATTCTCCCATTTATATTCTAATTAACTCAAAACTTCTATTCCAGGAAAAAAAGAAAAAGATAAACTTTTAACAATACTTTGTCCAATGCAAACCCTTCTCTGAGTTTCTGTAAAATGAATCTCATACTGTTGTCTATCTCAGTCTAAGCAATGGTTGGTTTCATTATTATTTTCCAAAAACTAAAAGCCTAAGAAGTTGAATGA
Organism: Rhynchonycteris naso; assembly: GCA_037038555.1. Classification (NCBI taxonomy): domain Eukaryota; kingdom Metazoa; phylum Chordata; class Mammalia; order Chiroptera; family Emballonuridae; genus Rhynchonycteris; species Rhynchonycteris naso. The sequence continues at coordinate 292,684,103 of CM072995.1, read as the reverse complement.
CTTGCTCAAATGAAATAACTAGTTAGTTTTACAGCTGAAACAAAAACTTAGTTCAATGCTGTTGTTGTTGTTTTGTGTTATTGTTGTTGTTTTATTATACTATAATAATTTGTATGTTTTTCCTTTGTGGATTTTATGTGGAATTTGAGATATAGACTACTTAGCATTCTGCAAGTGAGATGTTTTTGTAAAATGTCATGTCAGTTGATTTAACAAGGACACAGCTACTCTCAAATAAATAGAAAGGATGTTTTCATAATTTTTATTTATTAAGCATGCACATGCCAGTCTAGCAAGGCTTTCTCATCATGCTTTTCTTGTTCACATGTGGCCCTGCATTTCACAATAACCTCATTTTGTATGGATCAAAATATATGTACCTTCTCCAATATGTTGATTAATAGGTTTTAGTGGTGCCTTAGTTGTAAAAATTTTCAAAGCAAAAATCTGTTGCTTTTGTATGTTTGTGGCTTACCAAACAAATGGTTCTTCAGCTCGTAAGTAAACAACTGGAAAATTTGACTCCAAAAATCCTGTAATAATTAAACTGGCCAAAGAGGATAACTTGACAGAAGAATTATTCCAAAGTTGAGTGGTAGATTTTATTATTAATCTTTCATTCAGGCCAACCATGTTTGAAGACAGACAATATATGAGTATCTGATTCCACTAATCATGAGTTCAATTAATTTAAGCAAATTCTACAACCTTTCTAAGCCCAGTTCCCTCCTCTGCAACAGAAGGGTATCTAATAGTACTTACTACATAAGAATGTTTTAAGGATCAAATAAGATAATATTTATAAAGAACTTAGTACAATGCACAGCATGTAGTAAGCATTCATTAAATATAAAATATGATGATGATACTTCAGAAGGCTTTTGGCTTGAAGAACAATTCCTGAAGTTAGATCTAAGAGTAGCACTGAGTTTGTGATTAGTAAAGCTATCAAATCTACTTCAAGCTAATCAATTCAGTCAGTTCAAATAAAAAACCACCTTATACATTAACTACATACAGTGTTTTTAGTCTCAAGAAGAAAGAACTTCTGGTTGTAAGTAAGAGTGATGAAAGATAGCTCTCCTTTGCTAACTTTGGTATTAGAATCTAGAATTTAAGCCTACTGAATTGAAACATCAAAGCAATCATGGACCTTTAAATAAATTGAATATGTTATTAATAAATTGAAAAATATGTTATTACTAAATTGAAAAATTGGCTGAAGTAATTAAATTGTAAATTCTTATTGCCACAGACATTTGTAAGTTATTTTAATTCCATGCCTTCACTATGCACAATAGAAATTCTTTTATTTTTCATAGTTGTAATGTGGGATTTTTTCCACCAGTGGATCATTGGTGAAACTTACACTGATTCTCCTGGTTAGATGTGTTTGGTAGGCATGACACTGCCTTGTTTTAACACAGTATACACAGTATTCTATCTATACTTCTGCCCTGTATAAAACTTTTGGGAACCCCAGACAATATCTTGTTTCATAAATACTAGGGGTACTCTCATCAGAAACAGGACCAATGTTGCACTCTTTAGTCTTACACACTTAGAAACAACTCTTTTATAGCTTAAGTAAAACAAGAATAATTAGCTTTATTTACTGCTTCTCTTTTTTTCACAGGTGGAAAAATCACTAGTGCTCAGTCAACCCTCCACACTCTCTCCACATCTTCATCATCAGTAACATTGTTCTTGGCATTGATGATGTCTTCAGCTTCTTGGTGAAAACTGCAGACTTAATTTGCTTTCTTTGTCTTACCTTGACAATAGCGGTGAATAGTGTAGTGTAAGTGGAGACCCAGGACACTGAAATAAGCTTTAAAACTTGGGACGACACATGGTGCACTTATAGGAGGTTGGGGGGAATGGACTTATCCATCAGGTTTTTCTTTTGTTTTTATCAGTGGAAAGGACAGTTCTTAGTCTAATAAAAAATATGCAGGTTATATGTAATGATTTTTTTGTAATGATTTTTTAAGCAAAAGTAATTTCTGTCAAATGTAGTCTTTGCTTTTTTAATATGTTGGAATTTGATTTTATATCTGATTATTCTAAGCATGTGCCATCCATTTGTTAAGTGGTTTCTAGCAGGTCCGTTTCAAACACGAAAATTGAGAATGAAAATTTGGTTAAGACTCTAAATCTGCTGTTATTTTTTTCCCCCTTTAACTGATATTTCAATTGACAAAATGGCAGGTGATATGAAAAATACTTCAGTTGTGTGGTCCATTATAGGATAAGTACACAATAATTTTCTCAAAAGATATTGTATGATTGCATAGCAAAATAGCAAAATTTGTCAATATGCTATTATATATGCATCCCTAGAGCAAGTTATTAGGGTAGGGAATAAGCCATTTATATTATTACAAGATAAATATAAAGTAAATCCAAATGAATTTAAATGATGTTGGTTTTCATCAAGTACTATATCTAGCTGCAAGTATAGCAAATTTTTATTTTTAATAACAAGATAGTTTAAAGTCACAAAAAATGACTACTAAAATCTGCAGACACTGACTTGCTGCAAAGGGTGCTAACTTGTAAATGAAATAAATACAAATACAGTTTCTCATTTCCCCACCTACTGCTAAAACAGACTTTCAGTTAAGTCCAAGGATTTCTTTTCATTGCAAATAATTTTAAGAACAATAAAAAATTGTTGTGCAAATCATTATGCATACATACAATCTATAAATTAAAGTAGTTGAAGCATAACAAATAAATTTTGATATTTTAAAACATTTCTATGAATTACATATCACTTATAAAATCTTACCAACTGTTAAAGATATATCTAGAATAAATTGATTTTTTTAATTTAATTTCAGAAACATGACCTTAGTACAAGGTGAGCCTGATTTGCTAATTTGAGGAATCAACCTGGACCCTAATAGATCCCAGATTATGGTTAAAAAGTGGGGTAAAAGTTTCCTATTTAGGGATATCTTATCTCATGATAACGTGAGAACTTGCCAGAGATGGTATCACACCGGAGAAGATGCCTCTAGGGATAGTTTTTGCAAAGTCATATGCCAAAAAAACTGCCTGGTTATTAAAACAGGTGATACTACCATGAGAACAAAAAGCAATTTCTTTTATAAAATCTAAAGCTGTCAATTCTATTTGCATCTTTAACAGCAAACCAAATGAAGCAATACTGAGCTCAAATTGCTGGCTCTAACATCCTAAAAGATTGGTTTCAAAGCCACAGTACAACTATTTATGTTGCTTATTCTGCTCTTTTGAGCAAATTGTGTCCAAAATACCCCTAAACAAACAATAAGTAATTTAAAGACTATTATAGTTAACAGATTATTATAGTAAAGTACTTACTATAGGTGGTAAATATTTATATCAGTGAATAACAATGACCACGTGGCCTTCCTTGAGCACCTCTTTTGTAATGGGAGAGGCTGGACCTTGCAGACAGTGGGATGCTAACTATTTAGCAGATAAAATATGAGCTTTCCTGAGTGTGATACAGCTCACAGGAGCAAAATATGCATTGGAAAAAAATGCAGCAAGAATATTAACAAATGGGCAATAATGTTTACTTCATATTTGATTAATCAAACTATTTTCTTTATTTTTCATGGTGTTTTATACAAGACTTAGTGAAAGACTTTAAGAATCAAGTTATTACTGGAACTCATAAAAAGCCCCCCTGAAAATATAATGTCAACATATAGCAAACTCAAATTAACCAATATTCTCAGCTAGCTGAAAGATGGTACATATCTGACAGAATATTAAAATATAGAGTATCTGAGGTTTTATTCTTACAAGAATCAAAGATATGGGATGTTTTGACTTGACATGCACAGAATATGTATTTTGCATCATAAACCTACTTTTAAAAATAGGTTTGAAATGTTTATGTACTTCTATATTGCATACTTGTTACTTTGAAGAAAACAAAACAGCATTCTTTATCAAGGTACATTATTTTCCAGCTGTGATACTGAGTGAGCTTTTTCCTGGATGGGATAATAACCGCACAGTCTTAAATCACTAAAGAGACTGTATTTTTGTATAATGTCAATTGAGCTATGAAGAAAAAAAAAACACTCCTCGTAATTAAAAATTCATGAAAGTGAATGTTTTGCATACCCAAATGAAGGTATTGTGGACCCCATGTCAAACCATTAAATATATTGTATACAGTCTGTATATATGTACTATATATAAGGGTATATACCATGTGGAAGGCACAGTCAAATAATAATTCTGTGTACTGTTCTTGTAACATTAGATCTTTTTAATAAACAATTCTCTTTTTATTGACTTTTATCTTCTCTCCTGTCAACTACATGAGTGGCATTGTTTATTTCACACAAAACACAGTATGCTCATAATTCTGGTAACATTTTCACACTGAAAATATTATTTATAAAGGTCTATGGCAGTTTCAACTTGACAGTTGGAAGCTATATCAGAAAATAAACTAAGCAAAGAAGAAGTACAAATGGGATAAATTTATAGTTAGACACATAATTTATTTCTCCTCAGGAAGGAGACTTTATTAAATGAGTTTTGTAAGGAGTTTGTTAAATGTGTCCTTCTGCTTCTATCAGTCTATCCCAGGTACAGTTCTCCTAGATTGTCATTCACTCTTCTGTGCTCCCTTAGTACTATGTGTACATCTCTGTTAAACCAGCAGTCACAAGATGTTACAATGGCTTATTTATGAGTATTTCTCCTCTGCTATCTAGTCTATGAAATCCTCCAAGGGAGGCTATAGTATATTATTCATCTTACGAGTTCTCTAACCAATGCCTAGCACAGTACCTAGCACATATCAAGTTAGCAATTAATTGGGTTAATTTAAGGTTGGCCTTAAAAGTTTTCTTTAAAACAGACTACCTGAATCTGACTCATCATCCAAATCACATGAGAATCCAAATTTTGGAATTTGAATTCTGTAGGTCACAGTCTGGGGCACTTGTATTTTCAAAATCTTCTCAAAAACAAAGTAATAAAACTAATGGATAGAATTTGGCAATAACTACTAAAATTTTATAGAGATTTACCTTTGAGCTAGCAATCCTCTGTCTAGGGATCTATTTCTAAGAAAGACTAGCAAAAATATGCAATGATATGTGAATATATAAGGCATAGAACAGTGAACATATGCTCACTTTTGTGGAAGAAGTGGGAAAAATACAAACACATATATTTTTTAATATTCCTTAAAAGAAATATGAAAGAATAAACTAAAGACTAATAAAAATTGTTACCTACTGAGGAGAGAAAAAATGGGACATGGGAACAAATATGCAAGCAACCTCTTCCCCAATGTATTGATTTCATAGTTTTTACTTTGGAAATGCATAAATGTTTTACATTAATTTAAACATCAAACAAAAACAAAAAAAGCAGCCATCAAAAAATAAGAGTAAATGAAAAATAAACTATATATCAACTGAAGGTTAATAAGCTAAAGGTTTGTTGGTTTGTTGTTGTTTTTTTGACGGAAGAATTATAAACACATAGATAAGTATTTAGTGTCAGTAAGTTGATAATACATCCCTTATGAGATATACATATCAAGAACAACAGATACACACATCAAAAGTATAAAATCTTAAACTATATTCATTGGTCTTCTTGTGAGTAGCATAACTAGTAGAATTATTTTTGAACTAGCCAATATATAACTATAAATGTTAAAATTATTTTAAAAGTAAATATTTAGGATAAGAGAAGAGATATAAATATATATAAATTAAGTTAAATTAAATCTGTAATCTTTGATTTAGAAATATTACTATGAATTCATAGTTTAATATTTTTTGCTTGACTGGTAGTGTGCAGTAGATAGAACATTGACCCAGAGTGCTGAGAGTGCCAGTTTGAAATCTCAAGGTTGCAGGTTTGAACACAAACTGGTCAGCCTGAGCACAAGCTCACCAGCTTGAACATGGGGTTGCTGGCTTGAGTGCAGGATCATCAACATGATCCAAAGGTCTCTGGCTTCAAACCTAAGGTTGAGGGCCTGAGCCCAAGGTTGCTGACTTGAGCAAGGGGTCACTGCCTCAGCTTGAAAATGGCCCCGTCTCCTGCTATCAAGGTATATATGAGAAGCAACCAGTGAACAACTAAAGTGAAGCAACTACAAGTTCATGCTTCTCATCTCTCTCTTCTCTCTCTCTCTCTCGCTTTCTCACACTTTTTCTCTCTAAAAACATGTACATATTTTCTTTTAAATGAAAATTTTTTAACTCTGATAACTGTAAAGGTCTAGAAAATAATGAACATCCTTAGTAGACAAATAATGAATAAATAATACAATAATTTTTACTCCAAATTTTATCCACCATGTTAGTGGAACTTTCTTGAAGAAATTGTTGATTTCAAGTCTTAGGTACGAAATGTAAAGGAAGGGTGCAGGTCTTTTTATTGTGCCTGTGCAAACTATCATTTAAATGATATAAATTGAATTTTAAAAGAACAATGACAGCAATAGATTGAAACACATGTAATATCTAAAAATACATGATTTTATACTAATATTCACACAAATATTTGGTATCTTTGCTGGATACAAGAGTCATCATTCTGAGAATTGTTGTGAAAATATAAAAAGGGAAAGAATTAAGTATGTATCCTGCCTTTCTTGTAATGACTGTGTGTTAAGATAATCAAATAGTTGATAAAGGATAACTCAACTTTATAAAAAAGATGACAGGTAGTAAATGTAAAAGGAATAATTGAATTAAAAAATAATGTAGGACATTCTTCAGGATGATAATCTAGTTTTTTTCATATGTTAACAGCATGGGGTAGGGGAGGGCCAAAGAGTAGAATTTTTCTTTAAATGAAAGTTAAGAAATGTAAAAAAGTGTTAACTCCTTGCTTAAATCTTGATTCAAATAAATTGTTTAGGGAAAATGGATATGGACTACATAAAACATGATAACCTAAATTTGTTAGCTATAATAATGTAGTTATTTAGATGCTTTTTAGAAAAAAAGATGTGTAATTACATGATAGCAGGGATTTACTTTAAAACATTACAGACAAAAGGCAAGAAAAGAAGGAAAAGAAAAAATAAGGATGGAAGAAAGGGATGAAAGAAAAAAATTTTTTAAGAAATAGATGTGCACCTAAGAACACAACATCAGACTACTTGAGGCAAAAACTAATAGAACTGCAAGAAGAAAGACAAATCTACTATCATAGTTGGATATTTCAATCAGAAATAGACACATCCAGCAAGCAGAAAATCTGTAAGAACATAATTGAACTCAGAAACACTATCAATCAACCAGATATAACTGACACTTATGGTCTACTCATCCAGCAACAGAGAAATGTACATTTTTCTCAAGCTCACAAGGAATATTTGCCTAGATAGCCTACACTGTAGGCCATAGAATACACCTGAACAAATTTTTAAAAAGTCCTAAAATACCTTTTATCAGACTGCAATAAAATTAAACTAGAAAAAAATAAAATGATAATGGAAAACCCCAAAATATATGAATATTAAATAATGCACTTCTAATAAACATTGCATCGCAAAAGCAATTTAAAATATATTTAACTAAATAAAAATGGAAACACAACCTGTTAAAATTTGTGGGATATAGCAAAAGCAGTGCTTAAACATTTATAGCATTGAATACATTTGTTAGAAAAGAAGAAAAATTTAAAATCATTATCTAAGTTTCCACCTTGAGAAACTAGAAAAAAAAAAGCTAAGTAAATACAAAATGAGCTGAAGAAAATAACAAGAATTAGAGCAGAAATCAATGAAACTGAAAACAGAAAATCATTACAGAAAGTCAATGAAACCAAAAGCTGATTCTTTGTAAAGATCAATGAAATTAATGAGCTTCTAGTCAGGATAACTGGGAGAAAAGGGAAAACACATAATTATTAATATCAGAAATGAAATATGGGACATCATTTTAGATCCTATGAACATTAAAAGGATATTAAAGGAATGCTATGACCACAAATTTGATAACATAGATGAAACAAAAAAGCATTTTTGCAAAACACATACAAGAAATAAGACAATCTGAATAGACCTGTATCTATTAATCATGTTGAATCAATAACTAATAACCTTCCAAAACAGAAAGCACTAGGCCCAGATGGATTCACTGGCGAATTCTACCAAATATTTAAGGAAGAAATTTTACCAATTCTATACAATCTCTTTCAAAAGGTAGAAATCAAAATACTTTTAAACTCATTCTATAAGGACAACATTACCTTAATACCAAAACCAGACAAGATATGACAGGAAAAGAAAACTAAGTAGAATCCAGGAATGTATGAAAAGTATTATACACCATGATCAAGTGGAATTTATCTCAAGTATGCAAGGTTGGTTCAACATTCAAAACCCAATTAATGTAATTTATTACATCAACAGGGTAAAAGAGAAAAATTAGATTATATCAATAGATACAGAAATAGCATTTGACAAATCTAACACCTGTTCATAAAAAAGAAAATTTTCAGCAGAGTAGAATTAGTAACTTTCTCAACTTGATAAAGAATAACACCAAAAAATCAACACTAATCACCATACTTAGTGTGAGAAACTAGAAACTTTCCCTAAAGATTGTGGCCAAGGCAACTATGTCTCTTCTCATTAATCCTTTTCACCATTATACTGGAAGTCCTAGCTAATACAGTAAGACAAGACAAAAAAAGAAAGGAATACACATTAGGAAGAAAGAAATGAAATTGTCTTTGTTTACTAAAGACATGATCAACTATGCAGAAAATTTTAAATAATTAATTAAAAAACTAATAAAGGATTATAGTAAAGTTGCTTGATTAAAGGTCAATGTGCAAAGTCAATTATTTATTCTATACCAGTAATCCACAAGAGGAATTTGAAATTAAAAATGCAATTCCATTTATATTAGTACATCATAAGTAAAATGCTATATGAAGAAAACTACGAAATTCTGATGAACAAAAATTAAAAAGGAGCTTAATAAATAGAGATTCATTCTATGTTTATAGACAGGAAGACAAAATATTATCAAGGTATCCATTTATCCCAGCTTATTTATAGATTTAATTAAATCTTAATCAAAATAACAGCAAATTATTTTACACATACTGACAAACAGACCCTAAAGTTAATGTGGAAAGAAAAAGACTAAGAATAGTCAATACAATATGGAAGAAAATGAACAAAGTTGGAGAACCAACACTACCTGACCTCAAGAACTACTAGAAAGCTACAATAATTAAGACAGTATGGTAGGCATTGAGGTAAGAGTAGACAAATAGGTCAATGAAATAGAATAGAGATTTCAGATCCCAGAAATAAACACATATTAACATAGTATTTGACAAAGAAAATAATATACTAGAGCAATGATAGTCTTTTCAAGAAATGCTTTTGGAGCAACTGGACATCTATATCTATAATTGCTCTAAACATAAGTTGATTATATTCTCCAGTCAAAAAGCATAGAATGGATAGATAGATAAACTAACAAGATCCAACTATATGCTCCCTCCAAGAGACTCACTTAAGCTTTAAGGAAAAACACAGGTTCAAATTGAAGGGATGAAAAAGGATATTTCAAGTAAGTTTAAAACCAAAAGAAGCAGTGGTAATTGTATTATAGCAGACAAAATAGACTTTAACTCAAAAGCTGTAACAAGGATCAAAGTCTTATGTAATAATAAAGAGGTCAGTGCATCAAGAGGATATAATAATCATAAAACATATATTCATCCAGGATTGTAGCACTTATTTGTTGTTTATTTCTTTCTTCAGATCTGTTAGTATTTGTTTAAACAACAAATACAGTAATTGTAAGGGGCTTCAACACCCTACTTTCAACAATGGCTGGATAATCTTATTGATGATGTATTATGAATAAGGAGACCTGAACTTGAACAATAATTAGTCTAAATGAACCTAACTGACATTTATAGAATACCACATTTGGTCAGAAAAAAAGTTTTAGCAAATTTAAGAAGATTGACATAATATTAAGTATCTTTTCTTTTTTTTAACACAATGGTATGAAATTAGAATCAATAACAGGAGAAGAGCTGAAAAAATTACAAATGTGTGAAAATTAATAATATGCTATATGCAACCAATGTGTCAAAAAAGAAATCAAAAAGGAAATAAAAACATATCTTGAAACAAACAAAAATGGAAACACAACATACCAACCTATGGGATGTTACAAAATAAGAACTTTATAGCGATGAATACCTACATTAAGAAAAAGAAAGATTCAGATAAACAACTTAGCTTTATACCTTAAGGAACCAAAAAGGAAGAACAAACTAAGCTCAAAGTTAACAGAAGAGAAAACTAACATCAGAGTTGAAATAATGAAATAGAGGCCACACACACACACACAAATCAATGGAACTAAGAACTGCTTTTTTCTTTAAAGAACAACAATTTTGACAAACATTTAGGTAGTCTAATAAAAAAAAAGAGAGGTGACTCAAACAAATCAAGTCAGAAATGAAAAAGAAGACATTAAAATTGATATGACTGAAATAGAGGAATATATAAAAGACTACTATGAACATTTATACACCAACAAATTGTATAACCACAAAATAAATGGATAAACCCTAGAAATATATTATCAGACTGAATTATGAAAATATAGAAAATCTGAACAGATCAATGATGACTAAGGAGATTGAATCAATATTTGACTCAGAGAACTCCCAACAAAGAAATGCCCAAGATCAAACTTTTACCACTAATAACTATTACCAAACAATTGAAGAACTAACACTAATTCTTAAACCTTCAAAAAAATTAAGGGAAAAGAGCACTTCAAAACTCATTTTACAAAACCACTATAACTCAGATAGCAAAGCCAGATAAGGACACTAAAGAAAAGAAAACTATAGAAGAATATCTTTGATAAATATGAATGCAAAAATTCTCAACAAAATACTAACCAACTGAATTCAAGAGTGCATTAAAAGGATTGTACACCATGATCAAGAGAGATTTATCCCTAGGATACAAAAATCAATTAACATAGACAATTAAATAAATGTGAAATATCACATTAATAAAATAAAAGATATATATGATTATCTCAATAGATATAGAAAATACCAAGTTTTTGACAAAATACCACCTCCTTTCAGAATAAAAACTCTCAACATAAATAAGTACAAATATGACAATCCCACAGAAAATATTGTATATAAAAGTCACAAGTTGAAAGCTCTTAACCTAAAAACAGGAATAAGACAAGGGTCCACTCTCACTACTTTTATTTAGGATAGCACTGGAAGTCCTACTCAGAGCAATCAGGCAAAAAGAAAAGAAAAAAATAACACTGGGGAACAAAATTTTTGTTGCATCTATGAAAACACTTGTTCTTACCTAATTCAAGTGTGCTGATTTCAAATCTGACAGTTCTTACCTAACTCCAGTGTGCTGATTTCAAATCTGACATTAGTTTTTCTCTGTAAGCTACAGTTGTTTTTGCAATTCAAGAATTTAGTTTTTCATCTTATTGTAAAATTTTCAACATTTAGTTAAACATAATGAAGTAGAATGTCTTCTTGGGCATCATCCTTGTGAAAATATAATAATTTATATAATGCAGTATATACACTAATACATTAAAAGATATGATTGCATCAGAATTTGTCTACAATTTCAAAATAGAACGTATTAAAACACTTATTTTAATCATAAAATTTGCAGCAGTAGTCTGCCATCATATTTCTGTCCCATCACTCCAGATAATACTCTACCATCGTCTTCAGATCTTGATGAAAGTGTTCTCCCACTCACAACTAACAGCTCAAAGATTTTCAGGAAACTTTCAAGGTGACTGTCCAGAAAGTGAATCTTAACACTTAAGTTCCATCCAATGTCCTGAAAAGCCAACAGCATCCTTTGAACCAGAAGTTCATAGTTTTTGGCTTTTTTGTTGCCAAGAAAGTTCTTTGTAACTGCCACAAAGGACTGCCATGCTGCTTTCTGCTTCTTATTCATCTTCCTGGAAAATTCTTCATCATGTATGAGGATTCGAATTTGAGGTCCATCGAATACATCTTCTTTTATCTTCTCGAAAGACAAGGCAGGAGAAGCAGAAATAATATGTTGAAAGCATTCACTTTCTCTATTCAAAGCCTGAACGAACTGCTTCATTAAACCAAGTTGGATGTGAAGTGGGAGAAAAATGATTTTGTCTCCATTAACTACAGGTTCATTCACAATATTTTGCATCCCTACTTTCAGAACTTCACCTTTCGGCCACTCCTTCTGTGTCCAGTGTTTCTCCCGAGCTCAGTTTCCCACAAACACAGAAAGCAAGGATACTTCATGAAACCTCTCTGTTGTCCTACCAGAAAATAAACCATTTTAAGATCCAAACTAATGATCCAGTTATGCTCCTCATACTTCAGAAAGTCGAAGACAATTTTTATATCATTATAATCTTCTCACAGATGAGTTGAATTACCAATTGGAACCGCTGCATAAACATTACCGTTGTGTAGGAGAACACATTTCAGACTCCATTTAGAACTGTCAAGAAATAGCCGCCATTCTGTTGAACTGTAAGTGGTAACACCTAGCTGGCTGAGAAGACTACTGATAACATGACAGTAAAAAAAGTGTTTGTCTTCAGATAAAAAGTCCACCAAAATTTGTTCATGCTTCCTGAAATGGGATACTTTAGCTGACCGGTAAAGTCCATTCTTTTCTTGAAGCCTGGAGGCTAATAAATCAGCTGCTTTCTTTGATAGGCCCAAATCTCTTACTAAGTCATTCAATTCAGGTTGGTTAAACTGCTGAGGGGTTAATGACTGCTTGGCATCAGAAGAAGACCCTTCAGATTCTACAACCATTTCCTCATGCATCTTATCAAAATACACTTGATCACCATGTTCATTTTCTTTGTCCTTAGAAGAAATAAAACCATTGAAAACTGGAACTGGAAGTGTCTCAGAGTGTGGGATAGGTTATATTGCTGAAGGAATATTAGGATATGAGATCATATGTTGTTTTATCTTGCCAGTGCCCTTTGTATGGATCAGAGAGAAATAACAGTCACTGCTGTGGTCCTTTGGTTCACACCAAACCATGGGAATACCGAAAGGCATTTCTTTGTGTTTTCCTTTTGCCCAGTCATGAGGCATTTCCTCACAATTATGACACACAATATGAGGAGCCCAATTCTTGTCTTGATCGCCAAGCGGAACTTGAAAATAGGCAACATATGCACGTGTCACAAATGATGAAATATTGTGCCTTTGACGTTGAAGTGTACAACAGCCACATATATAACAGAAGTTGTCAGGACTATTCTTACATTTACACCTACTCGAAGAAGCCATAACTCAATCTTAAAACAAAATAAGAGGGTGTTTTTATCAGATAATAATTTTTTACATTCAAAAACTACAATGATGTAAAAGTGATGTTTGTAAAACATTAATTGCTTGTGATTATGTTCAATCCAAGAGTCGTTGTCCTTTAACTCCAATTGGAAAACCAATGCATGCCATTAACTGTAACAAAAAGAAATTAAAATTGCATAAAAATTAGTACATGCACCAAAAAACAGATTTCAGATTTGGAATTAGCGATGCATACATATATAGAAAAAGTTCTAAAACCTCATGCAACAGAAAATTAAAAAAAAATTTGTTCCCCAGTGTAATCTATATTAGAAATGGAGAAAACAATTTTATTTATAGTAGCATGAAATACAATAAAATAGTTAAGAAAAAATTCAACTACAGAGGCGAAAGTTCTGTAATACTAACTAAAAGCCTTTGATAAAAGAAATTAAAGAAGGCACACACCAAAGAATGGAAAGATATTTCATGTTTCTGGGTTGAAAGAATTAATATTTTTAAAATATCTGTATTACCCAAAGCCATCTACAGATTCAATGTAACCCCTATCAAAATTCCAATGGCATTTTGTACAGGAATAGAAAAAGACAATTCTAAAATTCATATGGAATCACAAAAGATCCTGAAGAACTAGAGCAATTTTTTAAAAAGAAGAACAAAATCAGGGGCATTACACTCTGATTTCAAACTACACTACAAAGCTATGATAGCAAAACAGTATGGAAGAGTAATACCAACACATAGAAAAATGGGACAAAATCAATAGCCTAGATATAAACCCTAACATATATGGTCAACTAATATTTGACAAGATAGAAAAGAATACTCAATGGGAAATGGAGTTTCTTCAAAAAATGGTGCCAGGAAAACCATATAATCATACATGCACAGAAGAGTAAAACTGGACCCCTATTTTATACCACTTACAAAAATTAATTTGAAATTTATCAAAGATTTAAATATAAGACCTGAAACCATAAAAATATTAGAAAAATATAGGGAAAAAGTTACCCAACATTAGCTTTTTCAGAAGTTAATTATGTGAGCTGATGGAGTGGTTAACTAACAGCATTGAAAAATCATTTTATAACATAAGTGTATCAAATTCTTACATTGTACACCTGAAACTTACACAATGATATATGTCAATTATATCTCAATAAAGCTAGACAAATAATAATAGTTAAAATTATTCATGCTCAATTGTAGCCTTGTGTAAATGAGAACCTATGATCCAAGAAAGTTATTAGTCTCTTTTTTCTTCTCCTGACCTAAGTTTTCACTCTCCCTTCCCTCCCATTTTTTACAACCGAATTTTCTGACCCTACCAGGTTCAAAGAGATGTGATCAGGAAATAAAAATTAGAGGAGCCATAAAGCCAGTAGCCACAGCCACCATCACAGCCACCAGACCCATGCAGGTTCGCATTTGATTCAGACAGACGGTAATGAAACAACGGAGCAAAGAACTGGTGGGCCATTAGCTTTAATCCGAGCTCGCAACTGGTGGGCAAGAAATACACACAATGGGGAAACACTTCCCTTTCCCTTTCCATTCAGGGCTCCCAAAGCCACTGACATATCCTAGTTTCCTAGAATCAAAGTTTTCTACCTCACCAGCCTTATTCATGTCTGTTCCCCATCTCCTTCTGTCTGCACAAACTAGCTTCTCCCTCAGCACTCCACCATCTTGGCTTCTTCTCCTCTCCTCCACATGGCCTTTCTCTGCTCTCCTACATCATGGGCTCCTCTGCCCCATTTTATAGTGTAGAAATCAAAACCTTTAATGCAATATACAAACAAGAAAGTCTCTGGTACAAAGTCACTTATCTGAGGCATAATGGAATTCCTCTTGAGAGTGTACCAGCCCACATCATGCAACAGTCAAGGGTGTGGGGAAAAGCTTAGTGTTGAGAAGATCTTAGTATAAAAAGGGTGAAAAAGGTTTAGTCTTAAAACTAAGCCTTAGGCTATAACGACCCTGCTTGCTTACAGCCTGTCCCCCAAACTCAATGCAAACTATAAGCAAGCAAACATATATATCATATTTACAAACTTATTTGACCAACAGGAGCCTTGGCCAGCTAGCTCAGCAGTAGAGCATCGGCCCAGTGTGAGGAAGTCTCAGGTTCAATTCCCAGCCAGGGCACACAGGAGAAGCACCCATTTGCTTCTCCACCCTTCCACTTCTTCCTCCTCTCTATCTCTTTCTTCCCCTCCTACAGCCAAGACTCCATTGAAGCAAAGTTGGCCAGGCACTGAGGATGGCTCCATGGCCTCTGCCTCAGGCACTAGAATGGCTCCTGTCAACTCCCCAGATGGGCAGAGAATCTCCCCCTGGTGGGCATGCCAGATGGATTCCAGTTGGACGCATGCAGGGGTCTGTTTCTCTGCCTCCCCACTTCTCACTTTAGAATAATAATAAAAAATAAAAAATAGGAGACCAAGAAAACTTTTCACTTAATTAGAACTAATGTAAGATGATTCTTCCTCTCTGAGCTTATCAGGTGTTAAAGCTAATTCTTTAACTTATTGACACTACCATGAGTTCTTCAGAGAACATGCTAGGTGTAAAGACAGTTGCCTCGGCTACCATCACAACCGCTTGGCCCATGCAGGTTCGAATTTGATTCGGACAGACTGTAATGAAACAACAGAGCCAAGAACTGGTGGGCCATCATCTTTATCCTAGCTTGCACCCAGCGGGCAAGAAATACACACAGTGGGAAAGCACTTTCCATTCCATTCAGGGCTCCCAAAGCCACAGACTTATACGAATTTCCTAGAATCAAAGTTTTCTAGCTCACCAGCCTTATTCACCTCTGTTCCCCATTTCCTTCTCTCTGCACAAACTGGCTTCTCCTTCAGCACTCCTCCATTTTGACTGCTTCCCCTCTCCTCCACGTGGCCTTTCTCTGCTCTCCTCTCTAATGCTAATCTCAGGAACTGGGAGAGAGCAAGCTCCCAGTCTGCCCCATTTTATAGTGTATAAATCAAACCCTTTAATCCAATATACAAACAAAGAAGTTTCTGATACAAAGTCACTTAGGGTTGAAAAGGCTTAGTCTTAAAACTAAGCCTTAGACTATAACAACACTGCCTGCTTACTGCCTGTTCCCCACACCCATTGCAAACTATAAGCGAGCAAACATATATATCATATCTACAAACTTATTTGACCAACATTAAGTATATTTGACTATGTTGTTGGAGATGTATTTTCCTCTAGCTATTCATTTCCCCTTCAGTCTCATCAGTACTCTCTGCAATGATATTGGTCAGAATTTAATCTGCATAAAAAGACAGCATTCACTTTTACATGACCTACATCTCGTCCATGTGAAACACATGCGAATTCTTTGTCTTATTAAACTCTGCATGCATAAACTAAATCCAATCCAGTGAGTTTGACTCTAGCATCAGGAGGTAGGCTGCCCATCTCCAGCCCTTTAAATTTATCAGCTGTGAGTAAAAGAAAAAAAACACAACTCTACCATATCATTCATTCTATGGACATTATATATTAAGATCTCTAAATAGTCTCACTGAGGCACTCTTTTTTGTTATTTGGAGGTGTAACACCATAGTCAGGTTCTCGTCAGAGCATGCCTCTTTAAAAACCCTCCTGATGAGTCTTCCTCTTGTCTCAATGTTTTACACTCTTGCTGTGGGTAATGTATTTTAGAATTATGGAACTTCTTTTGGCTACTATTTTATTATTTTTTAAGAGAAAGTTAATTTAGAAAGTCACATAAGTTAAAGAAAATGGCTTTAGGAAACAAGTCACAGAGGCAAAATAAAGGCCCTTAGAGCTTAAGAGAAAGAGAGAGGCAAGAAAAATGGGCCTGTGGTGGGGAGGGGGAAGAAAAGGGGAGAGGTGGAGGGGTAAGAAGAAGGGAGAGGTGGAGGGGGAAGAAGAGGGGAGAGGTGGAGGGGGAAGGCACAGGCATGAACCTGGGAAGAAGAGCACTCTAGGTTCTTTGTCCTAAGGGTTTTTAATGGTGTAGATTTTAGGGGCAGTCCCTGGGGAGAATCTCAACAGAATAGTAATCAGGTTTCCAGGTGTGTCCTTTCATGGGGATCATTAGTCAAGACAGCTGGTTCTGTGGTCAGCCATGGCTTTACTTGATTGGTTTCGCTGATTTTCTGGGATTAGAGCTAAGATACAACAAAGACCTAAATGTATTTGATGTGGGTTAGAACCTCATTGTTTGGGGGCTTAATGCTTGAGAGCTATTCTCAGATCTCCTTATGTGTTCCCCTTCTCTCATGACCAGTGATATGCTAAGGGAAAAAAGGTTATCCTGGACATGAGCTCCTTGTTTTCCCAGTTTAGCCCATGGCTATCTCTTTATATTTTTTAATTATATTTTATTGGGTTAATACTGGTTAACATAATTATACAGGTTTCAGGTGCTCAATTCTGCAACACATCTCTGTACATTGTATTGTCTGTTCACCACCCCAAGTCAAGTCTTCATCCATCACCTTTTATCCCTCCTAAACCCCCCTCCATCTCCCCACACCTACTCCATTATCACCACACTGTTGTCTTAATCCATGAATTTTTTTAGTCTTCTTTTCCTCTATCCCTCCAACTTCCTTGTCCACCCCTCATCCCACAGCTGTCAGCCTGCTGTATGTGAGTCTTTTTCTGTTTTGGTTGTTACTGCATTTTGTTCATTAGATTCCACATGTGAGTGAAATCATATGGTACTTGTCTTTCTCTGACTGAATTATTTCACTTAGCATAATGATCTACAGGTCCATCGATGCTGTTGCAAAAGGTAAGATTTTCTTCTTTTTATGGCTGCATTTTATTCCATCATATAACACAGCTTTTTTTTATCAGTTCATCTGCTGATGGTCACCTAGGCTATTTCCAGATCTTGGCTATTGTCAATAATGCTTCGATGAACAGTAAGAGTACATTTATTCTTTTGAATTAGTGTTTCAGGATTCCTAATATGTATTACCAGAATTGAGATTGCTGGGTCAAAAGGCAGCTCCATTTTTAATTTTTTGAGAAAACTCCACACTGATTTCTACAGTGTTTATACTAATCTGTATTCTCACCAACCATGTAGGAGGGTTCCCTTTTCTTCACACTCTTGCTAGCACTTGTTTGATGATTGCCATCCGGATAAGTATATAGTGATATCTAATAGTGGTTTTAATTTGCATCTCCCCAATGATTGGTGATGTTGAACATCTTTTTATATGTCTATTGGCCATCTGTATGTCCTCTTTGGAGAAGTGTCTATTCAGTTCCCTTGCCCATTTTTTAATTGAATTTTGAGGGAGGGTTATGAAATGGTGAACAGTATAATCTCCCATTTTCAAATTTTATAAGCCTAAGAATTTCAACTTGAGGGAAGTAGCACATAGAGTTTTTGGTACAAAGTGCAATGTTTCATGCCTGGTAAGATAGTAGCTTATTCTCCCAAGGTGTTTTGTCACCTGTGTTGCATTAGCTGAAACTATACAGGATTAATTTAACATTTCATAAAGCTAGAAGAAAATTTCTGGCCATGCCAGCTGTTATATTACACTATTAATGAAAGAAACAGCATTGTGATCCTAATGAAGTTTAAAATGCCTTTATATATGTATCCCTGAGTACTGGGAGACAAATCTAGTTTAAAAAATAATAATAGTAATAATAATAATTAAAAGAAAAAGAGGTAAAGAGTTTCAGGTACTTCCAAAACAGAAAGAAAAAAATATTTAAATCTGCTTTACCATCTGCATTTATCTCTTTCCTCTGCAAAGAACATCTGATAGACAAAGTTGTTCACTTACAAGTGAGTTAAGTTGAGTTACCAAACTCAAGCCTTGACGTACTCCCCAATTAACTCTAAGAGTACTTTCAAAAGACGGACATTGACATTGCCAGTTTAATGAATAAATTCAATCAGCCACCCTATTAGTGAAAATGGAAAACAGACGTTTTTGAGAATGTTAACTAACTGCAGAGGGAACTTGAAAAGCATACCACTAAAGAAGCTGTTTTTTATTCAATCTCACAACTGGATATTTTTTAATGGATCGATAATAGTTTTTCTTTGTCCTATAACAAACTTTCAGCTCAAACTCAGGAGAAAATCCATCACATTGGAATCTTGTTACCTACCTCTCAGCTAAGTCCATGGGGGCAGATTCATGAGAAAATAAATGTCTGTTGTTCAAATTACCTCTGTGTAATGGGAAGCTGAGGCATCACCATCCTATGTAAGTTATAAGCATGAATTTCTTGAATAAAATGGCTTTTGGTTCATTTGAGGTGCCTTTGAATACTAATGGTGAGTGAATAGAAGCTGCATAATTTTCTCTGTTCAAGTCAATAAAAGAACACACTGCATTATAGAATCAGAGGGTCAAACACAGATCATTGGGATGGCACATTGGATCATATTCTTTTGCCCTCACAAGAGCTTAATTCAAGCATTCCCCTAAATTTTACTAGACTCAAAACCAATTGTTTGTATATTAGTACTAAGGTACCCAATTGTTATGTAAATAAAGAAATTCTCCTGACAAACTCATCATTTCTCAATCCCTAGTTTACATTACTTCTCCATGAACTATTTTTTAGCTTCTGATTAAAAAAAATTCTCCCTACTCTGCATGTACAGATTCACATCACTTTAATAGCACCTATTTACATTTTCCTGCAATCATCCACTTACAAGTCTATTTCTCACAGTCTGTAAACTTAATCATTACTCTATTCCCACAGTACTGGTTAGACCTACAGCATAATGGGTCTCTGTAATTATCTCTGGAATAAATGGCTGATTGAACACAGCCATGAGGTGAGATGTGCAAGGAGTGGTTAGTCAACCTCTGATGAGGACTTCACCTTATTTTGCAGGAGACCCTACCGAGGAAGCATATGAGCTTGTGCCTTTCTTACTACAGTCGATGTTGTTCGTGTCCTTCCCAGACACTTTTACTATTTGGTGTGTGTGCACACACACTCACAGCCCCAAACCCAGTTTCTTTGCATATTGGCTGAGAACAACTCACAGCTGATACCTTCCCCAGAGGAGAAACATCTACCCCCACCCCCATTGCAGACCTGACTTATTGCCAGGAACAAAGGGAAAGCAAGAGAATACAGACAGGGTGAGGCCATATAGTCCTCCAGCCTACTGGGAACTACTGGTGTCATGTGGAAAAACTGCTCAAGACACAAACTGTTGTCAAGAGAAGAAGGAAAGGCAGTCAAGAGAGACTAACCTCCTGAGTCCTTGTTCCCTGAGCTTTTATTGATTAGAAGCAGAACAAAGGTAACAGGATTACAAAGGAGGGAGATCAAGTGATAAGGGTATTAACAAACACAAAGGGAGGGGCAATCTATAAACCTCTAAACTAATTTCCTAAAGCCCCTTAACATGCATTTCTTTGTGTTTGCACAAAGGTCACTCATACAGTTTCTTGGTGTTTACGTCCAGGAAACCTGTTTCCCTGTGTTTGCAGCAGGGGAGCATATTCACATCACCATTCACACTCAGGGCTTTTTTTTTTTTTTTTTTACAGGGACAGAGAGAGGGATAGATAGGGACAGACAGATACAAACGGAGAGAAGTGAGAAGCATCAATCATTAGTTTTTCGTTGCCGTCGCAACACCTTAGTTGTTCATTGATTGCTTTCTCACATGTGCCTTAACTGCGGGCCTTCAGCAGACCAAGTAACCCCTTACTGGAGCCAGCAACCTTGGGTCCAAGCTGACGAGCTTTTGCTCAAGCCAGATGGGCCAGTGCTCAAGCTGGTGAGCTCGGGGTCTTGAATCTGGGTCTTCCGCATCTCAGTCCGATGCTCTATCCACTACGCCACCACCTGGCCAGGCCACACTCAGGACTTTTTAACTAACATTCCCCAATCCAAGTTACAGAGGGTCCAAGATCAGATAAACGATTCTCTACAGGGCCAAAGTAGGTTTACAGTTGTCATTACATAAAACACCCTCTACAAAAGGCCAGCCCTCTTCACTCAAGGTGGGATAAACTCAGTGGTACAAGTGCCAGAGCTTCCCTGAGGGAAGCCAGTCTTCAGCTGAGACTGCATTTTTGCTTAGTTTGGCCTCTGTTTATTCTCTTTGGCTCACTTCCCTCCTCCTCCAATAAATTGCTTGAACAAGGATCTCGATCTCAGGTCCTACTCAAGGACCCAGCTGGTACCAGAAGTGTTTCTAAAAAAAAGCAGCAGACACTACAGCTAGAATTCTGGGATGACTCATTTGCAGGCCAGACAGCAAACAGGCCTATCAGTGGTGGGAGGTGTGGTATTTACAGTTCATGGCACGCTCTAAAGGTGCAGTTGCTAAGACCTTCATCTTTTGTGGACTAGAAAGGGATACAGGCAAAACGGAAGCACTAGCTGGTACAAAGTGTTGGTTTTGAGAAGTCAGAAAGAAACAGCCAACTCTAGGGACTATGAAATGTGATACTGTTCTTAAGTGCCACCAATTCACTGAAGAGAACATGACAGGTTGAAATCTATTAATCAACAATTCAGAGCACAGTGTGAGAGTCAGAAGGAAGCATTTAAAGAGACGCTTATCTACTGCAGCCAGGGGCAGACATAAAAAGTCAAGTCACAGGACTTAATTGAAAGAGAAGCAGAGCTGCAGAAGCTGGGCTCTCAGCCCAGGCATGTCCCCTATGCGGAAGCAAAAGCCTTGACAGGATCTTGAGGCTGTGATGGGGGTGTCTGGATAAGTGAAAATTATGTTGCCTAACTAATTGCAACAGAATATGGTTATTTTAAGAATTAATGTCAGAATTCAAGAAAATTACTTAACCATGTTTGGAACGTGGGCTGCACCTGAAAATATGGCTGGTAGTACTTTTTACTTAGAAAAATAAGGTCTGGTTTCCTTTTAAATTTGCCTGCTTTGGGTAGAACTAATTTGAAAAGATGACCAAGGATGTGTGGGCAATCTCTTAATCTAAAACTTTTACATGAAATATCCCTAGACTATACTGTCCAATACCGTAGATTGGAACTACATGTGCATATTTAAAATTAAATTTTAATTAATTAAAATGGAATAAAATTTATAAACAGTTTCTCAGTTGCACTAGCTACATTTCAACAGCCACATGGGGCTCATGGCTACTGTGATATCAGACAGAGGACATTGCCATCATCACAGAAAGTTCCATCAGACAACAGTGCTCCAAGTCATATAAATTTAGCAAAGCCAAAGAATGTTATTCTTTGAGTGTGATTTATAAGTATACTAGCTGACAATGCTTATGCTTACATCTGGGTATATGGTCCTTAATTGTACTGCTTTCTTATTCCTCATAGATTATAATTTAATTGAAAGAGTTGTTGCAGAACTTTGATCTTGTTGAATGTGACAAGAATTGTTCGTTAGTATCATTAATGAGACTATCACTTACAAAATCTGTATACTCATTAAAAAACATTTACATTATACTAAGTCTGCTAATTTCCATTGGGATTTTCCCTAATTATAGTAATGCTGTCCTTCAGCTATAATCTGAATATAGTGACAATGCAGAGGCCAGCTTAGATGACTTTTTCATTTATTTTGTAATATATTAATCCTTTTCCCATTTAGTACTTCCTACCACTGACTCTAAATTCTGTCAGCAATTTCTGGTATATACTATCGTTTGCAGTACTTATGCCATTTGCAAATGATCATATCTGATGTCATATTCTCACAGAAACCTGCCTTATTGTCCCTATTCCAAACTGAGTTAGGCGACATCCTTCCACCTTTGTGGGATTGATTATCTCCCCCACCAGACTATGAGCTTCTTCAGGTCAAGAAAGTTCTTACTTATCTTTGTATCCTCAGTGCCTAGCACAATGCCTGTCATTGATCTCATCATTATATTATTATTATTATTAAAATAATAAATAAATGGACCAGGCAGTGGTGCAGTGGATAGAGCGTCAGACTGGGATGTGGAAGACCCAGGTTCGAGACCCCGAGCTCACCAGCTTGAGCGTGGTCCCATCTGGCTTGAGCAAAAGCTCGCCAGCTTGGACCCAAGGTTGCTGGCTCCAGCAAGGGGTGGCTCGGTCTGCTGAAGGCCCGTGGTCAAGGCACATGTGAGAAAGCAATCAATAAACAACTAAGGTGTTGAGACGGCAATGAAAAACTAATGATTGATGCTTCTCACCTCTCTCCATTCCTGTCTGTCTGTCCCTATCTATCCCTCTCTCTGACTCTCTCTCTGTCCCTGTAAAAAATAAATAAATAAATAATAATCATAAATAAACTATATATATATATATATATATATATATATATATATATCGTTTCAAGCTTAGTCAAAAATACTAGAATCAATGTATTAAATGAGATAGCATAAGGAATACAGTGGAACCTAGACAGCCCTGAAGAACTGAAAGATAACTAGGAATCAATTGGCCCGGATCCTAATTGTGGCTCAATCACTCTCTACTATTGTCATTGTGGTACTTTAAATTTCTCAGCTATTAAATAAGGGGATGAAAATAGGTGATTATTGAAGTCCATCATCTCTGAAATTCTTTGGTTTTCTCATTCACCAAAAGTCTAGCTGTGAGTCCTTTTATGTCTCAATGCCAAGACTCTCCAGTCAAAGCATCCTTTTCAAAACACCTCTGTACCATTTTACGTTCCTATTATAATGTATCGATTAGCTAGGCCATTCAAATATTTTTCATTATCTGGTTTAGCTTTATTGATTCATTTCTATCTCTCATGTTTCATAAAAGCAGAAATATAAAAATCGTATAACTCAACAAGTAAAAAAATATGGCTGGCAAACTAAATATGAATGCAAAAACAAGGCAGAAATTAGATATTAAAGTAAGTTCAGGAGAAGTATGAAAGTTAGGAAACAAAATGTCAATGTGAGGGGAAGTAAAAATTGTGGCAATGAAACTGAAAATATCAGTCTGTGCTGCCTGTCACCAGTTTAAAGACAGAGATTCAATCTTTATGGGTGCTTTATTCAGATGGCCGGCAATCTAGGGAAATAGGTGTTTACATTCCCAAATCATTTTCACTCCCTGTACCCAGTCAACCTTTTTATAAGGAGAAGAAAAAGAATAGGTGAGGATTTTGAAATTTCAAGGCAGAGTTACTCAACTCACAGTCAAAGTTAATTGGATCATAGTCAGCAGGCATTTCATCCTTGGAGTTACAAAGGTTTTGCTTGCAGTCCCCTGGGGCACAACAGTGGATCACTTGCTGATCTCTTAAGTCATGTAGGCTTGCTCAAGTATCCTGGTTCCTGGAACAAAGCTTTTACTTTACATCAACCACTATCTCTACTGACCACAACCAAAGCCACCATTACTCAAGCTAAAATTTAAACTCTTGAGTTCCCCCTTATCAGCAAGACATGCTTTAGACAGGAAACCTTATGCATGCTTCCTATTCGTAGAAAAGAGTCAATTCAATGAACTAATCAACTCAAAAAATATTGAGTACTTATTACATGCCAAGTATTTGCTGGATACTGAGGACTCAAGGAGTCAGAAAAGAGTGATGAAAAGCAAATAAATACTTAAAATAAAATGCATGTCTATAACAAGGACACAAAAAAAGGACTATGGCACCAAAGGGAGCCTGCAATTAACTTCTTCTGAAGAAGCCAGGTAAGCAGTCACAGAATTTGTTACATGTGAGCTGGGTTTTCAAGAGTTGTTAGGAGCTCTTTAGGCATAAAACCTTTTTCCCTGAGATGGAACAGCACAGGAAGTAATATAAAGAATAAAAAGCCATATGTTTTAGTGAAAAAACAACAATTTTAGGGTCACCGGAAATTGAGATGAGATAGACATTGGGAAATTAACACTGGAGAGGAGGCCAGATGGTGAAAGATTTCCTTTGCCAAGTTATCTATTAACAATAATAAATTCATCAGGAGGCAGTTCCACCCATAGACCCAGGCAGTTACAGCCCCTGCTCCAGGCTCCAGGATTCAGAATGTCTCATTCCAGCCGTTGTCAGGCTGTCCCCCTCCCCATGAGACAAGAAGTCTATAAGGCCAAGTGCACAGGTCTACCTGAAGGCCTACGTTCAACCTTACCCCAACACCCTCACCCTTCCAACTCCAAAACACCCTCCTATCCTTCCATTCTAAACTGGACTGCAGGTATTTCTAAGCCTGGACTTACTTGTTCAGATGCCCTCAGATACACTTCCAGGACCTGCACAGTTTCCTTTCCTTTCCTTTCCATTCTCCAAAGCACAGAACACAGTGCTGGTGTGTGCACCATCAAGCACGCGGAGAACGCCAGAGGTCTGCTTTCTCTTGACCAAGGGTAGGCTTGAGGATAAAGCTAAGACATCCAAGTGTAGAGCAGAGCTGGAGTTGAAAGAGAAGCAGGAAGAAGTTAAGGAAGTCTCAGGTCACAGGCGTGGCCTCAATTTGTAACACTATTCATGCATCCCAAAGTTAGGGGTAGGCTTGTAGGGATGTCTCTACTTTTAACTGTTTCACTTACATGAAATAGCATAGATACTTGCACTAAAATTAAAATCTTTTTTTTTTTACTGTTCTCACTCTGAATTAAAAAAATGATTTTCTGTGCACTTTCAAGAAAGTGGTCCTTCAGTCTTTAAAATTGCATAAGTAAGAATCCTAGACCTCCAATATACCAACAAGTCCACTCCTTTCACAAAGGCAGGGCTTTGAATTTTCAGAAAATGCCTCATTATCACAATCTAACTGAATAAAATTAGAGTAAAGAAGTATTTTCTCATTCTCTGAGAGATTTTAATATTGACTTAATTTTAGGACTTAAACCCTTGACCTTCGCTCTGCTGTCCTGAAATGCAACCTTGCCACAGCAGTCTCTGCTGTCACTCTGGGCGCTAGACTTTGGCTGCTGCAAAGACTTTTCATTTCCTCTTCATTCAGCCCTGCATCCAACACCAACTCTACCCCTTTTCTCACTGTTATTATTTCCCTGTTGTCGTTGCCTGAAGGAGGTGCCTCACCTCCCTCGGACTCCTAACGTAAGACTGATTAAACACTGCAAATAGCGAACAGCCAATAACATGAGAAGTTAAGGTTTTTCAAAATTTAATATCCTCAGCAATTTCTCCATGATAAACTACATTCCCTACACCCAGTTTCAAAAGAGTAAAAAAAGGCCTTAATTTTCTCCCTAATTTTTAGAGGATTAGTTCGCACATTTGGAATACAAGACCAAAGCATCCCTTAACAAAGCAGTGCCAATACAGCCTGCACTAACTTGGGAGAAAAGAAGGCTCAGTCAAAGGACACAGAGGGGCTCTGTGAAAGTTTGGTTTGCTTTAACATCCTCTTCTGTAGCTCTCTCAACTGGCTTTGAAAAGACAGTTGTTGGAAATGTAGTTTATGCTTCAACTAGAAGTATTTACTGAAGCATATGTTTCTTAGTTGTTAATAGTTATTTCAGATAAAAAGATAAATGTGTGTATTCATTCTTAAAATATTTACATTTGATTGTGGTTGCAATTTTTGAGTGCACAGTCCATTTGATGGAAAAACCAAGACAGATAATCAAGGATGTCTGTGATTTTTATGGCTTTCTGTTTATTTATCATGGCTCCTAATTTCTTTTTGTCTGCACAGTTACTGAAAGAAATTAAGGCTTCTGCTCAATCTGGCATGCAGGAATAACTTCTTCAAATAGATTTTGCTTTGTGATACTGAAAATGCATCACCGGTGTAACTTTTTAATCAAAACTTATTTCCAAAGTCTTTTTAAGGCACAAATTAAACCAGTCTAGATAATAGACCAATTTTAACATTAGATTGTCTTTCAGACACACAGTGAAATAAAATGGAAGGCTGAATCTTAGCCCTTAAAACATCATTGGTTAAATGAAGCAAACACAGATAATGGGGAGGTGAACGCAATATCTCACAGCAGGGTGAGTTAGGGATTCTGTCTTCAGAGCTTCCAACCCAATTTTTAAAAATCAATGTGAAGTAAATTCCATGTCAGAGACTTGGGAAACCAACTGATACTCATTAAAACTACTTCCTAAGAAAAACAGTCTGAGCGTTTGGTTTAATTCTTTAAATAAAGTACATGAATCTTTGAAGGGAAAGCCAAAAATTGACTTTTAGGGTTTGAAATCAGCTTTATTGACCCCCTGAGCTGATTTTTACTTGCTGATGAGGTATCAGCCTTTCAAAGCTCCTAAGTGGTCAAGGTTAGTACCTACATTTATCTCAATTCCAGGCACATGCCCAGCTTCCTATTCTCTGTATTAAGGAGAAAAAAATTTTCCTACACTTAAAGCCCACAATGACAACAGCTCTGGCTTTGCCACAAAGCTGAACTGCTGAGTAGAATATTAAGTGCTAAGGGCTAAACCTACCTTAAGGTGATGACTCTTAGTTCATACTGAATTCAATTAGACCAGCTTCATTTTCATCATTAAATTATTTTGATGGGAGTCTTACAGCCGCTAAGGGAAGAGCCAGCTTTCAATATAATTCATAGAGGTTATGTCCTTGTTTAGTAAGTCAAGGAATAACTGCAGTTGGAAGAAACCTGTAGCGTAACACCTCATCTATCGTTCGCCATCCCCACCACCACATCTTGGGCAAATGGATTTCATTATTCCTAAATCATGCTTGACAAATTGATATCATATCTCTCTTAGAGCATGCCACCTGACAATTTGCTGTTGCAAGGGTATTAAGTAAGCTTTTATAAGAGAAAGATGAAGGAATATCCCATGCTCATTGTTGGAATAGATGACTGACCTCCAAGAAGCTAAAGCATATTAATATTGAGTACAGATGAGTTATTTAAAAACCCTTGGAATTTCCCAGTATGCTGGACACCTCAATGTATCCAAGAATTCATTCCCTTTGTGAATTTGTTGCATATTTTACTGAATATGTGGAAACATGGCTTTCTCTGTAACTTAAGTCAGGAAGGAAAAAGTAAACAGAGCCCTCACTGATAGCCAGCATCCAAAAAAAAAGAAAAAAAGTAAAAATAGTGCTCTCATCCCTGTGGAGTCAGGGAAAGTAATTGAGATAACAAAGGCTCATATACACATATGTACACAAAACCTCACTATACATACAAAGAAATATACACAGCCACCCTCATTGAAAATATAGCAAACACTTATTATGTCCCAGCAAATTGGTAAGAGTTCTCGAAAACAATATCTCTTATAATCCTCTCACAAATTCTATAAGGTATTTTTTATTTTACTTCACAAAAGAAAAAGTTAAATGATTTACTCAAAGCCACATGACTAGAATGTGATAAAACTAGTACAGACCCTTCATTCTGAATTCAGATCCAGTGCTCTATATCTTAGAAATTAAGTTAGGATAGATACTTAATTAAATTTCATCCTTTTATGGGTCACAAATTTTCCAAGGGTTTAGAAAAATATTCTTAATACTAAAGCCTGTGATAATTGAAAATGCATCCTCTCTGATGATGTGGTTCTTTTGGAGCTTAGTGCTACATCCAAAATGTGGTTTATCCTGCTACAATTCTGTGGATGTAGATAGTGCAAAATACTTAACCAAATGAGTACTGGCCCAGGATATTACCTAGTAATTGCATTGCATTTTTTTTTATTTTAAACAAATTTTAAATGCCCAAATTTATTTATCATTGGCAGCAAAAATCATGGAGTGTAGTGAGTCCAATTATTCAAATGTTTCCATTACTCAGCTGCTGAACAAATGGTATGTATTGGGTAAGTAAATAAATCCATGAGTAAATGGAACTGGCACACTGTAAAGTGCAGGTCACAGCTACCAGTACATTCTACACTATACCTGGGAAAGGATTACTCTTTGAATTGTAGCTGCCACTATAACACTTATGCTTATTTTTTGCAGTTCTGAAATTCATTCAAGAACTGAGCCATTCAGAATTACTCAGCTTACCATGATGTCGAACTCTTGGAGTGTATACACTATACAAATTCAAAAGCATATTTGCCTGTAAGACTTGCAGCATGTACCTTCTTAGATTAAGATTAGCATCAATAGTTAATGCTAAGGCAAGAAAGCAGGAGCCATACTGAGATCTTTAAGCATGTCAGAGTGAAGATTAGGCCGATCTTGGGTATGTGGCCCAAGTTTGTTACTGAGAAGATAAGTAAACATAGGTCAATGTTTGAAGTGACAAATATTAACAGACAAAATCTCTGGAACTGCTTGAAGTGAAACTGAAAGAATACAACCCAGTAATGGGATCATGAGATTAAACATGAATAAATTTGGGTACTTTAGGTAGGAAGCTTTGTGCCAACACCCAGTGGTAGGATGAGGCCAACTGGATGCAGAGACATATCAACTAAAAGATTATGTAGAGATTCTGTTGCTGTAAAGAGATAGATAAAGAATAGACAAATGAAAGAAGAATAATCAGGATTTGGTGAATGAATGAAAATGAACTGTGAAACATGAATGAAGAATCAAGGATCATTCCAATGAAACTACATACCAGGAATTTAAAATCATAGTGATGGGGAGAATTAGCAAAAATAGGGAACTCTAGAAGAAATGTAACTTTAGGGGAAAGGTGATAAGACCCCAGATAATTATACTGAGTGTGAGGTGATTCATCTAAAAGTATAGAGAGGAGGAAATCAGAAGGCCCAGCACTATTCTTTGGAGTGCACAGAATACTGGGGATATTTTAATGTCATATAAGTGAAGGAACAGGGAACTTCAAAGAATTTCTCAATTGTCAGACGAGTACTTTCAGGCCAATAAATTTTTGAGGTGTCCAGATGATGATCATAGCTTTAGAGAAAATTGGTAAGCCTCCTTTAACCTTAACAACCCTAATCATCCACTTGCCCCTGATTGAATATAAAGTCTTTGTTTTGTTTTCCATTATATCCCTAACACAGAATATTACCTGCACAGAGTAAGAAGCTCAACAAATTTTTGTTGTAAAAAAAAATAAAAGATAGAGTGAGGGAAAGAGGAGTAGGGGAAAGATAGTGGGAAACAAAGAGGGAGGGGGAAATTTTACAAAATGCTACTGATTTGCAGCAAACCATGAGATAGAAAAAATCAAAATTGCTCTTCCAAAGTTTTGTTTTAAAGGTCTCTTTATAGGATAAAAGTATCTCTGGCAACATCACACAAAAGGTACAATAACATTGACTCAAAAACAGAAACTCATTTATTTTCCATATTTTTTCCCCAAATACACATTACCCTCAGAGGTATGCTGATGAAAAATGGCAAAAAGTGAGAAATAATGGTGAGGCACTTAAACCATTTAGAAGCACCACACCTATTTCCTCTTTCCTCATACAGTACAGACACACACAGGCACTGATTCTGAACACATTTCATCCCTCAGCTATTTCATCGTACAATAGGGACAACTTAAGCGGACTTAAAGGTGAAAAATGAATTTTATACTATCACAAAAAGTTAAAGTCAGCCCTTCCATAACTAAGGTGATACAACTACAGGTAGTAAATACTTTTTTTATTAATCTGTTTAAATGATCTGGAAAAGAAATTGTCTCTCAATAATCTTTTCCTGTTCGTAGAATTTTATGATTGCTTCTTTTAGCCACTTGTCATTAAAGTAAATACAGAATCTCATCCTTTAACATGAGGAAAGTTATGTAATATGAGAACAAAGGATTATGGAAAACAGAAGTTACCACTGTCATCTCAAAACTCTGAAGAATTACTAATTTCAAATTCCTTTCTCTGATGTAATCTTTAAAACTGTTTCAGATAATAACCCTTTGTTAAATGGAGATTGTATTTACCAATTTTTAAAATGTTAAAATCTGATGTAGTAATACCTTCCTTTACCATAATTTAGCAAACAAGCATCCTCAATGTTACAGGAAATTTTGTTCACCCTCAGCCTTCATGCTAAAGAAACAGAGTAACAAATTAGAATCTCAGTGACCAGTGTACTACCTGGAATGGCAAAAGGGAATTCAAGAATGACAACAGAGATCCTGAGATGAAAACTGTGCTTCAGGCATAGTAACAATGCACCCAGACCAGAGAATTAAGGAACAGCTTCAGAGGGAAAAACAAATTGAAAGTGATCAAGGATGGGAAGTTACTGACTTTGCAATAAGTTATACCAAACATCTCTTGAGAGGTCTGAGAAAAATTAGTGATAGGTACAAAAAAAACTATGCAAATAGATAAGCAAGGAAATTAGTATTACTTTCAGTGAAAGGAAGCATAACCATGTGCACTATAATAATACAGTGGTACCTTGAGATATGAATTTAATTTGTTCTGTAACTGAGTTCGTCAGTCAATTCGTATATCAAACTGCCAATACTGGACCCATGCGCCAATGCGCCAACTAGCTGCAGCTTCCCAAATCACGACTCGTATCTTGGAATTTTGCTGGGATCTCGAACAAAAATATGGACTGAGTTGTAGTTCATATCTTAGAAAAATTTGTATGTTGGTCTGTTCGTATCTCAAGGTACCATTGTACTAAACTATGAGTAGCATTTGTTTAGGCATTGTATAAAGACTCAATGACTGATTATTAATTTAACCAATAATTATAATAAAGCTATATTAGAAAACAAATTTTTATCCCTCATAATAAAAAGTCAATATATACTGTAAAATATTGATAAATCAAAGATAGACACATACCCCCAGGTATCAAATTGCGATGCTAACATAAGGGAAAGTGTCCTTAAGTGGAGAAAATGGAAGGAGAAATGCATGTTGGGAAGTAAGTGTGAGTAAAATATAATGGCAGACATATGCAAGCCATGGCAAAAAATGTGGAAAATTCATTCTATGAAATTGTTGCATACTAGAATAAGGGATTGAAATATTATCCTTTAGGCCCTAGAGAGTCACTGAAGGCTTGAGAAGAGGATAGCATAATGAACCCAGTGTTTTTCACAATCTGAATCTGACATCAGTATGTTAAATGGTTTAGAAAGAAGAGTCATTAAAGTTGATAAATCAGTTTAAAGCTATGGAAATAATCCAAGTAATTAATTGACACTATAAACCTCTCTCTTCATAAATATATAGTCATAGAAAATTAAAATTTGAAATACTATAAGTTTGTAAAATACATAAATTAATACTTAAGACTTTTTTAGTGAAATAGTTGATATCCTGCAAGGAGTGCCAGTTAAGTGATATGCTGTTAGCTAAATTATTTAGCTTGCTCATTCTCATGATCATTAGGTAATATCACCCTCATCAAAAAGAATTATGTTATGTTTAATAGGTAAGCACACATTAAATGAGGAGAGGTTATAATGGTTGTTGTTATAGAAAACAGTTTTTAGTATTTCCTATATACCAGATAGTGTTCTAAGCTTTACATATATTAAGGGGTTTAATCCCTTAATAATGCAGTGGAGTGGGTAGTACTCTTATTCTCATATTACAGTAAGGTGAAATACACAAGAATTAACTAACTCACCCAAGGTAAAATAACCAGGAAGTGTTGTAGATGAGATTTGGGTTCAGGCAGGCTTTTCCCAAGAGCTCACATAGCCACTGTACTAGGTTGCCTCTAATACATAATTGGTAACAATAAAAAGTAAAAAGATTTCTCTTGACCTCTCATTTCACTTAATCAATGTTTTTTATATAAGAAAATGTAAACATGTGGGGACTCACAGTCAACTGCAGGGATCCCCAAACTTTTTACACAGGGGGCTAGTTCACTGTCCCTTAGACCATTGGAGGGCCGGACTATAAAAAAAAAACTATGAACAAATCCCTATGCACACTGCACTTATTTTAAAGTAAAAAAACAAAACGGGAACAAATACAATATTTAAAATAAAGAACAATTAAATTAAAATCAACAAACTGACCAGTATTTCAATGGTAACTATGGGTGCGGATGCATCCTGTGCTCCTCTCACTGACCACCAATGAGAGGTGCCCCTTCCGGAAGTGCAGTGGGGGTGGATAAATGGCCTCAGGGGGCCGCATGTGGCCCGGGGGGGGCCATAGTTTGCAGACCCCTGGTCAACTGAGTCTCATTTGTCCTTTATAAATAACCATGTCACTGAAGGGTTTTTGTTCACGGTGTGGTATACTGAGGGAAAGAACAGTCCCAGTTTTTTGCATCTCTTTATATCCATGACTTCCCATTCTGATTCTGGGCTTGTTCATGTATTAAGGGCTGAACTGTATCCTTACTCTCCTTCCCCCAAATTGCATAGTTTGAAATCTTAACCACCAGTATCGCAGAATGTGACTGTAATTGGAATAAGGCATTTAAAGAGGTGCATAGTAGGTTAAATGAGGCCATTAGAGTGAGCCTTCTCTGATTTGACTGTGCCCTTATAGAAGAGCAAATTTGGGCACACGGAGATGCCAGATTCCCTAATGCACAGAGGTAGGACCATATGAAGACACACAAGAAGGCAGCCAAGCATCAGCAAGCCACTGAGAGAGGCCTAAGAAGAAACCTTTTGCCAACACCTAGTTCTAGGACTTCTGGCCTTCAGAATGGTGAGAAAATTATTTTCTGTTTTTTAAGGCACCCAAAGGGTGATATTTTGATATGACAGCCCTAGCAAACTAATACAGCACCATGTAACTTACTCTGAACAATGAGGTGTTAGTACATGTGACACAAACAGAGCCAGGAAAAGCACTTCCATCTTCCCACTTGCTCTCACTCTTGTTCACTATCATTACCTTAAGAAAATGCTCTGTACCTCCTAATAGAATGGAAAACAAATGAAACACAGCTGTGCAATCATAGCTAAATCCATCCTAGGTAATCAACAACTAGTCAATTTCCAGATAGATGACCAAGATCAGTTACTACCACACCCTGCTGAATCCAGTCAAAAACACCAACTATTAGACCTAAATATTTGATTGTCATTTTAAACCATCGTTTTGAGGGTAGCATGTTATAATGTGATATAGCATTGTTATTGCAATAGATAATTGATACAAGCATCAAAAAAGATACCGTCACCTGGAATATAGTAGCAACTCAATTTAAATTAATTAAATTGTTCATGTTTTAAAGGAGGCCAAAGTAAGCAAATAAATCCTATGCCAATTTACTCCCATCACACATGTAGACAGAGCTCTAGCAATTAGAAGGGAATGATAAACTAAAACACTCATTTCAATGTAAGGGAATCGATCAGGATATACGATTTTATTCTTTTAAAGGATGTACATGCCCGTTACAAACTATCGTAAATGTTAACAGGTCTCATTTCCCTTATGTCATTAGTAAAGAAATTCACAATTACTTGTAGTTTCATTAAATCAATCTTCTAATTCTTTCAAATTAATTAACATTAGTGTAGATGATCGCTGTGGCCACAGTAAATAAATCTATTACCAACTGCCAGCCCTGCTTCTCTCAAAGCAAAACTTGGTTCCACTATTTTAAAAGGAAGACAAAAGAAAAGCATAGGCTTGATCTAAAATATTAGAAATGATTATTCAAATCAGCTCTTTCCCAAAGGAATCTAATGTTTGTATGCTCTCTAACATCCCACAAATTTTGTTCTCCAATTGTTTCAATGTGATCCAAACAGGAGAGAGAAATAATAACATGATATAGAGAAATTTATTATAAAGAATCACTTGCGAATGATAAAAAGACACTGTAAGATATAATATTATAGGATACTATAGGATTGATAGAAAATATCCAAGAGAAGACAAACATGGGTAGGATGCACCATTCCAAAGGAGAGGATTCAAACTTTGTTGGAGAAGGCACGGTTGCAATCCACAGGGTGGCAGCAAAGGTTTCTGCGGTGCTCAAATCAGATTTGGTCCACAGTAACTGGGAAAATAGGAAGTAACCTTCTGGGGCACAGGAGAGCTCTAGTCAGTGAGCTGGAGTGCATATGAACAAAGGGGGTCAATGTGCCACTCTGGGCAGAAGGTTTAGAACACGTGGTGGTGTTCGTGTTGCGAGAGACAAACGGAACTAGAACTACAATAAAAAGGAAAGTATATTTTTCTCACATGAAACTCTAAGCTGATGGTCAGTACAGGGGATAGAGAGCCCCTGCTTCGTATGTTCATCCAACGACTTGGGTTCCTTCTATTTTGTTTTTCTGCCATCCCTAATTCTGCAGGTCAAAGCTGACTCACTGTCACCATGTCTGCATTCTAGCCTGTGGGGAGAGGAAAGAGGAAGTGGAGATTTAGCGGCTTTATTTTCAGGACAGGACCTGGAAGTTGTTTATATCAGTTTCTCTCTTATGCTACTAACCCAGAACTTAGTCACATGCAACGTCTAGTTGTAAACTATGCTGGGAGTAATAAGTTATATGCCAGAAAAAACGCAGGGGTCCATTAGTAAAAAGAAGAGAAAAGGAATAGTGGAGGACAATTAATAGTTTCTATCATTCCCTGGTACTAACTGAACGGCAACTGGGCAAGGGGGGGCAGGTGACATGTGAGAAGTCGATTTAGAACTTGGAAGAAAGAGAAGAAAAGGAAAATAAAAGTTAAGAATATGCTCATGTGCTAGGTGTTTTATACCATATGTTATTATTCACAGTTTGTAGATAAGGGTTAACAGCATTAAATATCTTGCCCAAAGACTCAAAGTTGTAAATAGTATAACCTGGTTTTAAGTCCAAGTTTGTTCACAAAACTTTTTTTCATTTGCCACAACATGTAGCAGCGGTACTTCTGCATTGCATGTGTCAGTAGTGGGCTCACAAGTCAAACGTAAAATGAAGGAAATTAATGACACTCAAGTTAAATATCATAAAAAATTAAATCCCATGATTTTTTAAATCCATATTTTCTTACCCATCAAAATGACATAAAAATGTTAACTTATAAGGACTCTGTGTCTAATCTAAAGATATCATTTATTTTCTCACTTTACAATAGAGAAAACTTGAGCCTGGCATCATGGCTAAGCCCTGTATGTCACCTTTTGTGGTCTTTTCTCTATCTGAAATGTCAAAGATTCATCCAGCCTTGAAGTTTTTACTCTCACAATGCTCACAGTCTTTGGGGAAAAACAGCTGTAGAAACACTTACTACAACGCTATCTGAAGAGTCCTCTGAGCCTGCAGCAAAGGGCCAGCTGTAACCAGTGCCCAGAGTAGGGAGTCAGATAAGGAGTTACTAGTTGAGCAGAAACCAGACCCATGTCTCTCCCACTCAATACCTGAAACCTGGTTTGTAGGGATATTCAGAAGAATTTAAGCAGGATAAGTTTGTTGGCACACTAATATGAGGGTAGGCATAATTTTTGACTAGCTAACTATCTAGAAAGCAGGGTTTTTTTTTTGTTATTTTTCATAATAATAATAATAAATTATACCCATTTTAGAGCTCAATAGCCAAAGGCTCAGACAAAAAACAGATGTAAACTGTTTTTCTAGGAAGTAGAATTAAAGGGCATTTGATTTCTATAAGCCTAGTTAACACAATTTCTGTGTTAGTTTTTTTTTCTCAGTAAACTGAGTGTAGAATACTCTAGTGATATGAATTCAAGCTCTGAAGTAAAACCCACCTGAGTTGAATTCCCTGTTTTATCTCAATTAGAAATGGGTAGCATTTGGCAAATTACTGAACCTCCTTAATAAGCCTGTTTATTTTTTGTGTGTAAGCTAGGTTATATAGTCCCTGTTTCACCTGGTGGTCTGAGGTTGAAATGAGATCATGCACTGTGGGTGAAGCTCTTAGCATGGAGCCAAATAGCCAGGTGTGTGTGGGGGGGGGGGGCGGGAGGGTGCTCAGCAAAGGCTGCCTACAGGTGTTTGCTTTGGTTGCTTCTGCTTTTATTCATTTCCTTGAGCAACTCTGTGAACCCAGTGGGTTGTTTTCCAAGTATGTCATTGCAAGAGGTCCTTCAAATCCTTTCTAGTTGGCCTCATGCTGCTAAACACAAGAAAGGCTCAGGGTTTACCAAGACTTATTTCAGGTAAGCTAGCATTTCTTTAATTCACTGGTTTATCCTTTCAATAATTCCACAAATATTTATTAAGCATTAAGCAGGAAACAATCTTGGTGCTTAGACAAAGTAAACCATATATATATAAATAAATAAGTCAATTTTTAGAGAGTAATGAGTGTAATAAACTATAGTATTATGTGAGAGCAGGGTGAGGGAGATCTGCTTTAAATAGGCAAAGGAGGGTGACTGTGAGGAGGTGACTTTTAAGCTAAGGTGGAAAAGAACTATGCCATTGTAAAGAGTGAAGGGAAAGGTTTCCAAACAAGAGGAACTGCAAATACAAAAGCTTTGAGGCAGGAACAAACTTGTTATATTGGGGGAGGGGGGGGGAGGAGATAGTATCATGAACTATATGATACAACCACAGAAGGAGATGAGATCAAATGTTAAGTAGGATTTAGATCATGTAGAACCCTCTAGATGTAAGAAGTTTTGAATTTGATTCTAGGTGTAATTGGAAGCCTTTAGAAAGATTTATTTCTAAGATGCTTGGATGTTCTAGCATTCTGTGGCACTGTAATTCCTGTGATGTTTTTTAAGGAACCGGGGTCCAAGGTAAGTACAAGTGCTCCACTACATTTTCTGATCACTTATATAGTGGTTAGCCTTTATATTAACTTTTAGTTAAACTAAAAAGTGCTTCTCCTGTGAATTATCTGATTTTGGAATAAAATTCTGAGGGGAAAGGTAACTTCCCACCAGAAACTGGAAACTCTACAGTGTGTCCATAAAGTCACGGTGCACTTTTGACCAGTCACAGGTCAAAAGTGCACCATGACTTTACGGACACATTGTATTTTAATATGTCAGAACCCGCCCCCCACCTTAGTCAAAAGCACAATTGCCTAATAAAGAAAAACCTATGATCTACATCAGCAGTGCTCTCTCTATATATATCTTTCTTACTCCATAAATCAAAAGATAACAAGGTGTAAAAATAATGAAAAATAATTTTTTCAAATATTTACACATTAGAAAGTCTTTTTATGTAAGGTGGTTATATTCCAATTCTGAATAATAGAAAAGCATTAAAATATGTTAAAATTTCACAAGTCTGTTTCTGTAGTTGAAAATTCTCTCTTAAGCTCTGGACCCATATTTCCACCTATTGTACATTTCCAAATATGAATGTCTGGCACTCAACTGCCTCAAACACTATATATTGAAAACTATTTTTCCCACCAAACCTAACTTTTTGTTTGGCCTCCTTATCTCATTTGATGACTTTGCTATCTAGCCAGTTATTTAAGGAACAGAACTCTGAGTCTTTCTAAACTAACTCAGCATTACCAACAACTTCCAGTACTCCCAAAATATACAGATTTCTTTTCCTTGATACACTGATCCTTGCTATGTCTGGGGTTCCTTTCCTTGTCTTGCTAGTGGACCCTTACCTACGCTTCAGGGTCCACCTCAAATTTTTCTTCTTTCTAACAAGGAATTTCATGGATAGCATTAGGAGACAACTGCTGAAAAATTGCATGCTAATTTTCTCCCTTTTCTTTTTTTTTTAGTTTTCTTTTAAACTAATAAAGAAAAATATAATATTCACCTCTTTAGAAGTTCACACCAAGTTCTAGCAATTTTCACAATACTTTATAAACTTTTTAGATGTCTGCTTTTCATTCCAAATGATGAACTCCCTAAAGGGCTGCCCAAACATCCCTTTGCCTTTCTAGAAAAAAAAATCTCAGTGGTTTTTCTTAGATTTTTCTATTGACATTTTTTTAGGAGACTATTTAATTAAGAAAGATAGCTGTGGCTGGATAGCTCAGTTGCTTAGGGCATTGACCTGAAGCACAGAGGTTGCTGGCTCAATACCCAGTCAGGGTGCATGCAGGAACAGATCTATGTTCCTGTCTCTCTCTACCTCTCTTTCTAAAATGAATCAATTAAATAAATAAATAAATGTAGCTTAGGGAGAGTAGCAAGAGATGAGGCCAGAGAGATAAGTGAGGGGAAGGGTAATCTTCTACACCATGCTAAAGAGTTTGGGTGTTTGGGTGTTTGAATGTTAGTCTTAAGAAGCCAGTGGAGGTTCTAATTTAAGAATGTTACATAATCTGATTCATATTTTAAAGAGAAAGCCCTGCTGTTGTGTGGAAATTGGTTTTTAAAAGTCTCTACCAGTTAAAAGGCTATTGCAATTGTCCGACAGTAAATGATAGTGGCATCAGTAGAAGGAGAGAGAAATTGACAGACAGTGTGTATCCTCTTGGTGACACAGTTATGCAGATAAGGAAAAAGGAGACATCAAAGATAACCACTAGGTTTCATCTTGATCAACTAAGTAATCAAGATGGGTGATACCATTTTAATGAAGAGAGAAAGAGAGGGTGACAAATAGTTACAGAATAAAATGAAAAACAGCATTTAGACACATTAAGTAGGAAATGCTAGTAGAAATCCAATATATCAATCAATATGTCCATGCTAAAGCGCAGGATGAGGTAACGGCCAAAGAGATACACTTGGGATTTATTAACTTCTGGACAGGATTAAATCTATAGTATCTGATGGAGTTGCCGTTGCCTAAGGGTGAAGAGGAATATGGATGAAAGACTCAGAAACAAACTCTGAGTTTCCCCAGTGTTTAGAGAAAGGACAGAGGGCATGAAAAAACAGAGGCAGAAAGGCAAGTGAAAGAGGGGGAAAATCAAGAGAAAGCAGTATGATCAGCACACTACTTAGCTCTACCACAAGGACCTTTCCACAGTCGTAACCATGGTACTGTTTTCAACATTTACAATTGGCTTCTAGAATATGGTTATTAATCTTGAAAGTAGATTTACTTCAAGCAGAAAGTGGGAGAGGGTCAGGAAAAGAAGCAAGGGATAAGAATGTGAGGGTGCTAAAATTCTCATTCATGAAGTGGAAAGAATAAAGCAGCGCAAACAAACTATTTTGAAGTGTTGATGTAATTAGGAAAACGGTAACTGAAAATATTAATAGCTCTCCTCATGGACATAGAAGGGGCATGTATAGAACAGGAGTCTGTTTCTTCTCATTTTAAATCCTTTCATACAGTTTGACTTTTTAATCATGTGCAGGTTTTACTTTGATGTAAGTAAAAATTTTAATTTAAACAATGATTCCGAAGCTTTAGTTGCAAATATGTAATGGAATGAGGAATTAAATTAAATTAAATTTATAAGACTAAAATATTCTGACCCAGAAATTCTACTGCTAGGTACATTCTCTAAAGAAACATTCAGAAATGAGGACAAAGATTTATGTACAAGAATGTTTGCTACAGAATTAATTATAACAGTAAAAGGTTGAAAACAGCCTACATAATAAATATTTGAATATTCTTTAAATACATTACAGTTTATTCATACAATAGAATATTAAACAGCCACTAAATCAAATTTGTGATAATTTGGGGGCTCATATAATATTCATATCAGATAATTATCCTAAGTAAAAATAGTGAATTAAAAAACTGTGTGTCACAATTATGTGTACACACATGCACAGGATTGTCTATCTAGCAAATATATGATTCAATAATCAATATTTCTGTACAAAACTGAAAATTTACTATTAACAGGTCCTCTCTAAATAAACTTTTACATATGTACTTCCAAAAGAGAAAAGTGATTCTAGAAATAATGTCTAATATAAAAAAGCAATAATGAAGAAAGAAAAATTATAAATATGTAGATAAATCAAAATGAATATTAATAATTAAAATTCTAGAGTAGGAAATGTATAATTTTGGGGTAGAAAACAAGTTAAAATGTCCTAAGTCCCTTTGGAAAGAAGGTATAATTATTTAGATGTTTTAATATATGCCTAATGCATAGACTAACTTATGGAATATATAGTTTATTGCTTCTGAAATAGTTTTAAAACTGCAATGAGGTGGAAACTATTGAGAAAAAGGCAAGAAAAGAAAAAAATAGAATATTAGAAAAAAGCAAAACTAAATAGAAAGTGCAAAAAAATGATAAAAATAAATGCAAATATATTTATAAGCATAACAAATATAAATGTACTAGACTCAACAGTTAAAGGACAAAATTGTGAGACTGGATATGTTTAAATTTAGCTAAAACCCATTTATAAGCAACAAAACATTGTGCTATATGCTAACAGCATGCCATGTGAATGATTAGAATCCCCAGGCCTTAGCACCAACTAGCACCTGTATTAAACTATTTATTTTTCTTCACAATACAGTTACCTAATAGATGGCTAGATTCATTTAGGAAAGGCTGAGAGAATCACAACTATGTACACTGGCCATGATGTTGCAGGGTTCTTCTTCATGGCAGATGATCACCCATTTATCTACGTTTTAAGTGTGAGAACTGGCTCATGTCTGAAAATTGGTTAAGGAGTCATTATTTACCATTGCGAGGGCTCCCATCAGATGTCTAATTTGTCCCTTCTTGATTTCTTTTGATTATATACATTAAGCAGAACCCTTACTGACATAATCTGGATCCTTGATAAAAATGCTAATTCTCAGGGTCCCCTAAGGAGCTGCTGAGAAATTTTGGCATATGTATTTGAGGTGTGTGAGGTGTACGTGTGTGTGTGTGCGTGCGCAGGTATGTGTTTGTACTGAGTTGATATGTAACATGTATTTTCTACTGTGGATTATAGTCAACAGTGGTTGAGAAACACTGGTGGACCTTTAAACATGTAAAGCAGGAAACATATACCAAGATGTTCCTAGCAGTATTGTTTATAATAGCAAAATAGTGGGAATACTTAAATGACAAGAGACTGGATAACTAATATCCAATAGCTGCTAAATTGTGGTTTATTAAGGAAATGAAATACTATATAGCAGTGAAAAGAAAAATATGACATTTATACTCATCAACATAAATAATCTTTTAATGTCTTGGTGAATCTAAAAATAAAAATTTTGCTAAGTGAGAAAATTTCATACAGTGTATTCCATTATGTAAAGTTCATAAACAGGCATAATAATATTTTTTATTTTATTTAGAAAATTAACATTAATAATATTTTCTTTGAGTAATCACTCTAATGTGGTGAGACTATAAAGAGAATAAGGAAACATGCATATATCAAATCATAACATTGTATGTATTAAACTTACATATGTTATATGTCAATAATTCCATTAAAAATAACAAGATAAAGAAATAATTGACACAAAATTCAGCACAGTGGTTACTTCTGAGGGGTAGAAAAGGAATATAATTGACTAAAAGTGAATAGAAAATTTCAAAGATATTGCTAATATTTTATTTCTTATTCAAGGTAGTAAGTAAGTGTACAGGTATTTCTTTAAATTATTTTAAATTCTACATGTATGTTATATACTCTTCTGTATATAGTATATTTAAAGTGTATATAAATGTGCACAAGTAGAAAAACACAAGAAATACATGGCTAAATAATAGTAGCTATCACTAAAAGGTGAAGCTGTGGCAATTTTAATTTCTTCTTTGCATTTGTTTATATTTTTAAGTTTTCTTATCTGACCTTAATGTGCTTTTTAAACCATTAACTATATTGGATATTCCCTCCTTGGTCACCTTCTCAGGGACCTAATCCCACCCAAATTTCCTGTTGAGCATCCAGCCTATTACATTACACAATGCTGCCCACTCCAGTCACTGCTAACACTGCCATCATTGAACATCTAATCTGCACAGGGCCCATCTAGAGCCTGGGCAATATCTTTAGTTTATACAATTTTGAAAAATGCATAAGGGCACTCAAATTACTCTTTAAAAATATTGATACACCAAAGAAATAGTGTAGTTGTAGCTACTGAGGCTAAAAAGAACTAAGTCATATAAGAATAAAGTCATCACTAAGGAAGACCAAAGCCAAATGCAAGAGTTACTATGGTCAAGAAACTGTGAGAAATTAGAAAAAGCCTATTGGACCAGACAAGAGAATGTAGTTGCCACATTGTTATAGACTGAATGTTTGCTCTTTTAATACATATGTTGAAGCCCTAAATCCAATGTGATAATATTTGGAGGTAGGACCTATGGGAAGTGATTAGGAATAAATGAGATTTATGAGGGTGGGGTCGCCACGATGCAATTAGTATCCTTATAAGAAGAGGACAAAGGACTAGAAGCCTCCCTCTTCCATAAGGGTAAAAGGAGAAGGTGGTTATTTGCAAGCCGGAAAGAGAGCCTTCTTCCTAAGGAACCAAAACTGACATCACCTTGATCTTGGACTTCCAGCCTTCAGATCTGTGAGAAATAAATGTCTGTTGTGTAAGCCACCAAGTATATGGTATTTAGGAATGGCAGCCTGAGCTGACTGAGACACACAGAGGGAAAAGAAGAGAGAGGTAGGACAGTCATTCAGCAGCAGGGAAATGGAAAGTGGACCTCATTCACTCACTTTCTGCTCCCTGTTCTAGGACTTTTGAGGCCAGTACTCTTTCCTATTCTTAATTATCTATCCAATAGACTCTCTTTTTATTACAATAAATATTTTTTTAATTTAAGCCACTTTGAATGGGTTTTACTTTCTTAATATAAAAAAATCTCAGACCACTAATAAGAAATATTATTTGAGAGAATTCCCAGTACAGCATTTATCTATCTCTGTTTAGCAACATCAGCAAAAAAAAAAAAAAAACATGAAGAAAGTTACGAATTATAGTGTAGTGGGTTGACTAATAGTCCCCAAAAGGATAGATCCAAGTCATAAGCTCCAGAACCTGTGAAGGTGACCTTATTTAGAAAGTGTCTTCACAGCTATAATTAAGTTAATGATCTTGAAATGAGATCATCCTATATTTATGATGGGTCCTAAACCCAATGGCTGGTGTCCTTATAAGAGAAAGAAGAGGGGGACTTGGGATACAGAGACACAGACCAGAAGGCCATGTGAAAACAAAGCAGATACTGGAGTTATGCTGTAGAAGCCAAGGAACATCTAAGGTCACCAGAAGCTTGGAGAGGGGCATGGAGTGCATTCTCTCCCAGAGCCTCCAAAAGGAACCCAATCTGCCACCACATGACTTCAGACCTCTCTCCTCCTGAGCTGTGAGAAAACAAATAAGCCACTCAGTTTGTTACATTTTGTTACAGCAACCCTAGGAACGTGATACAGGTATTATTTTAAATAAGTCATTTGTAATTTGATACCTGCTCTTTGTTCATTTCTATAATGAAATATTTATATCAGAAATTAGTATAAACAGCATTATATTA
Source organism: Rhynchonycteris naso (assembly GCA_037038555.1). Lineage (NCBI taxonomy): Eukaryota > Metazoa > Chordata > Mammalia > Chiroptera > Emballonuridae > Rhynchonycteris > Rhynchonycteris naso. The sequence goes on along the minus strand of CM072995.1, from coordinate 292,639,654 downwards.
TTATGAATTTTTAGACAAGAATAAAGAGCATCATATAATTAATATGAGTTTATACAAGTAACCAGGCATAGACCACCTTTTTAGGTGATGGCAGAATTTCTGGTGCAGATTACTAATAAAAGTCTGAACTTTGTTTAGTTTTAATTTGGAAACTCTTTTTTTTTTATTTATAAAAACAATTTATTTATTCATTTTAGAGAGAAGAGAGGGAGAAGGGGGGAGGAGAGGCAGGAAGCATTGATTCCCATATGTGCCTTGATCAGGCAGACCCAGGGTTTCGAATCAGTGACCTCAGCATTTCAGGTCGACCCTTTATGCACTGCACTAACACAGGTCAGACTATAAGCCTCTTAAAACTCAAAGAATTCAAAGAAAATTGATTTTACAAAGAAAAAACACTTTTATAAAAGCAAAGATGGCAAATCTAAGAAAGGCATAAGAAAGTAGACTCATGTGAGTAGGAGTCCATTTGTTTTTTATTCCATGTTTCTCGCTGCTCTAACCTCCAACACATGATGGGGCAACACTGTGAGCAGATACAGGGCGCAGAAGACTTGGGAGGAGATTTCATTCTGCAGCCGCTAGCACAGCACAGCCTTGTTCAGCTCTTGGCATCGTCCTTCATGTGAGCTCTGAAACCCAAAGAACACACCCCTAGAGAATCAACTGAACATAGGGTTTCAGCCCAAGGGGGAGACTACAGCTCACAGTATGTCAGAGTTTGACTGCTGGCAAGGTGAAAGATCATTTTGCACTTAAAGATGTTAAACTGAACAGTGTCTATAGACATTTTAGTTCATGTGAAAATGATCACTTCACGTGATGTAATCAATGGATGAACATCTGTGGGTTTTGGATTTCAGTCTGGTGTTTGCTGTAAGGTGAGCCACCTGGAGATACCAAGAAGAAGATGAATGGGATGGAGGGAAGTGGGCATGAGAGAAAGTGCAGAGGGGTTTGGGATGGGATCACCACAGCTGGCGAGACAGCTGTCAACCTCCCAGTAAGGCCTCTGCAAGCCTTGTGGCCACACTTTGCTGCCATTATGAAAGCAAACAAAATGAAAGGAGGACAGTAGGCAAGAAGGAGGAGAAGCAATATTCAAATAATAATAAAAAATGATTAAAAACTGAGTAAGGATTAAGAGTGCACTGAGAAAAACAGAAGGTAGAAATGAACAATGAGCACATGAATGAAAATAAAGCTGGGAGATTAAGATTTCTTCAAATAATAAGATAAAATAGGTGAAATTAGAGGTAAAAGTCAACAGGATTAGTGGATCAAAGGCCATAAAAGTAAATGACATAAAAGCTAAATCCCATAGAATAAAAATTAAAACGTAACAGAAGGAAGAAATTAAGGGTTTAAAATATGAATAATGATAAAAATAAACTATAAGAATAAGGAAGATTGAAAAAATGTTTGTGATAAAGTCCATACAAAATGCATAAAAATAAGATGAGTAGATTAGAAAATAATATGAAGGTATTGGGAAGGAGAAAAACCACGAGGAAACGTGCACAGAAACAAGCTCTCCCATTCATTGAGCTGCATCATGCCTCTTTGTTTTTGCTGTCCCTACTGTGAGAAATACCTTTCTACCTTGTGTGCTTGCCTGATGAATGATTACACATCTTTCAGAACTTACCTCAGGTATCACTTTCTTCAGGAGGCAACACACACACACACACACACACACACACACACACACTTTTCTGCCCAAGCTGGGTTACATATTTTCTCTGTGACCCAACAGAATTCTATATATACCTTGGATCAATATTTCTGTTATTCACCTTGCCCTCTGCAGACCCTTACTTTGCATTCTGTGCTATACAAATAAGTAGTATAACCACTTCTGATAATAAAGATAAAAACATGAAGCTTTATCAAGTCCTGTATCTCTTTTGGACAGATCTATTTCACAAGTATTTTCTAGGTGCACACTCTGTCAGGCTCTGTGTTGTGATCTGTGATTAGGGAGATCAATGAGATACAGTATTTATCCTGAAAGAATTAATAATTGAGTTGGGGAAATAGTTCAGTAAGCCAAAATTACAGCAGAGCAACCCCAAATAACATGTGGATTTTAAGCATTTCAATTAGTTCATTTAAATGTCACATTCACAACACAAAGTCTGTACATTAGTAAAACTTTCATTCTCTGTTTCTAAAGCTACAACCCAATGAGTGTCCTTCAATAAAGATTTTATAAAGAGAAACAGAAAAACACAGTCTCTTTGAACCATTCTCAGGAAAACACTAGTTGATGTAAGGAGAAATGCTCCATTGGCCAGCTACCTTATTTCCGCCGGCCATGCACTGCTGGGCTAGGCAGGCCATTTGATGGAGTTGCTTAGAGCAGGAGGTCCGTAACTTCTTGTTAACAATTTAAAGATACCTCTGCTTCTAAGCACAGGCACAGTAGGCAAAATTCCATAGTATATCTGCATATATAAATTCCATTTTATGAGATGTTTCTTAGACCTGTTTTGTGACTAGAAGGAAAGTCAATAAGTTCCAAAAAATTGTTATTTAAGAACAATATGACTTTTCAATTCTTCAGATTGAAAAAAATTTACCGAAAGACTGATATTGATGAATGGAGCTATCAGATCTGTGTTTAATGACTTGTTTTACATTGTCTTGGTGGGGTGATCATTTTTATAACCAAAAATCCTTTCCCTTCCATGAGGGCTTTAATGGGATGGGAATTACTATAACTTTTTTTTAATTCTTTATTTTTATTTTTAATTTATTGTGTTTACATGGATTCAAGTGTCCCACTGAATATAACTCCCTCACCCCCCACCCCTGTAGCCTTTTTTTCCCCTTTTACCCCCCCCCCCCCCACTTAACTTCCTTCCCCTTTCCCTCTGGGATTTGCTGTCTTGTTATCTATATCTCTGTGTTATGTATATATAGTTTCACTAATCCCTTTACATTCTCTGATCCATCCCCTCATTCCCCTTCCCTTTTACTGCTGTCACTCTGGTCCCTATGAATATAAAAATTTACTTAGGATGATTATTGGGAAATTATTTAAAACTTTATTCCAAATATACAGTATACCACAATCTCCTTATGCTTTAGGTAATTGACATTTATCAACATTCATCCTTTTCTGGAAAGAGAGAATTGACAAAGAGATTTACAACCCAAGACTTGGAGTCATAATGCTGGAAGGGGGGAAGGGTGCTTCAGAATAATCTGTCCAGCCCTCAGTTCTTTCATCTAAGAAGCAGAGATGATGGTAGTATCTGTCTTACCACATTGTAAGGATCACATGTGATTACATATTTGAAATCCTGAAAACGGAATATCAGTGCACATATAAAAGAAGCAATCTTTTGATTTAAATGATCAAACCCAGTGTTGTTCTCTAGTCAGAGCCAACCTCACCCATCCACCAAGTAAAGTATGATTTCAGGGATATCAAAAACAAAAAATTTTTAGCACCATAATATTATCAACACATAGCTGCTTACTAGTGATAGAACGTCCTTTATTTTAAAAATAGGAATAAAAAACATTTATTCTAGAATTAGAGATAAGATTTAAAATGGAAATTGTAAAGCCAGTAGTCGCGGTCTGGATCACAGCCGCCTGACCCATGCAGGTTCACATTGGATTCGGACAGATGGCAATGAAACACCGGAGCCAAGAACTGGTGAGCCATCACCTTTAATTCTAGCTTGCACCCGGCGGGCAAGCAAAAATACACACTGGGCTCCAAAACCCACACATTCAGTGCTCACAAAGCTGACTTATCCGAGTTTCCTAGAATCAAAGGTTTCTAGCTCACCAGACTTATTCACCACTGTTTCCCATCTCCTCCTGCACAAACTCTTAACAAACTGCATTCTCCCTCAGCACTCTGCCATCTTGGCTGCTTCTCTCCTCCACGTGGCCTTACTCTGCTCTCCTCTCTAATACCAACCTCAGGAACCCAGGAACCAAGAGAGAGCAAGCTCCCGGGCTGCCCCAGTTTATAGCATAGATAATCCAAACCTTTAATCCAATTATACACACAAGAAAGTCTCTGATACAAAGCCACCCATCTGAGGCATAATGGGATTCCTCCCTACATCACCACCCTACATCATCCAATCAGTCAAGGGTGTGGAGAGGAACTTACTCTTAAACTAAGCCTTAGGCTATAATGACCCGACCTGCTTATATTACAGCCTTTCCCCCACACCCATTCCAAGCATAAGGCCAAATAATATCACCTGGGTGACAGGCTTCCATGTGGGCAGCTCCATCTTTAACAAAGTGAGCATAATATATTTTATCTGCCCAACAGAAATATTTGGCATTATAAAGTATAATCCAGAACACCCTGGAAAAGAAAATGTAAGTGTGTTTAAATATATGAAGCACTGAACTAATAATGAAACTGAAATAGCAATGATGGAGGGCCATCCTATGGTATAAGGAGAAAGTAGAAGTAATTTTAGTCTAAGGACAAATCTGGCAAATTTGAAAGACATAGAACAGCAATTCTTCATCACTCATGTGTGCCAGGCATTATTCCAACTGTCTTACCTACGTTAATTTATTTAATCTTTGCAACAACTTGAAGAATAATTATTATTATTCATACCATTTTACAGATGGGAAAAAGGTTCAAAAGCTAAAATATATTTCTAAAGAATGCTGCTATGATCTCTTTGAAGAACCAGGTATAAAGATGACAATGATTTTCATGTATAATTTTGAGTCCTTGAATTAGAGATTGCCTAAATATTATTTTTAGATTTAGTGTTTCAAGAGCTGGATTAATAGTTCAGCCAATCAGGAGTGAGTCTATATTTCTAATACCTGTGCCACAAGAGTAAATAAAAACAAAGAATTTCCCTTGATTTACAATGAATTAACCTTGGAGATGACAGACTAGCAAGCAGCATAACCCTGTTTCTGGAAGTAGGAAGAGAAGAAAAAGACTACATGAAGATCATCTTGGCCAGACTCCAAGAATGTAGTGTTTTGTCCTAGTGACAGAATTCTTTCTAGATGATACTCTACACTTAACCTCACTCTCCTCAGCTCCACCTGATGTTCCACACAGCTTAGTTCAAAAGGAGCTGATCCCACCCATACTATATTTTCTAAAAGTCCTATTATCATGGGCAATTCAATATGACTATATTTTGAGAATGACAGTGATAAATTAGAGTGGAAGAGCAAATAAGTCTTTTCTATTGCTGAAAGTTGGGTCATACTGTTTTATAATTCTATATCTCAGTCTTGCACATTATGCTGAGAGATGCTGTCCCATGGAAGCCGACAAAGGACTATAATTTAGTGTCCAAAAACTTAAGACCAGATGTTTTTCAGAACTCATTTTTTCCATATATTGGGAACATAATGTGATGCTTTTATTGTAATTATGTTACATCCCCACAGAGTCTGGGGAGCCCCATAATTAAACACATTAATATTTTTGTAGCAAAGTGTTGTGGGAAGGTTGTGGAGAGAAAATCACAGGAGATTTTTAAGGGCACTAAAACTAACCTGTATAACACTGTAACGGTGAGTGCATGTCATTATACATTTATCAAAACCCACACAATGTAAAACACAAAGAGTGAACCCTAACTGTAAACTATAAAATTTAGTTCATAATACTGTATCACTTTTAGCTCACCAATTGTAACAAATATGCCACATTAATATAAGATATTAAAACAGGAGAAATTGGCTGGGGATAAGAGTTATTTGGGAGTTCTCTGTATTTTTAGCTCAACTTTTTCTGTTAACCAAACACTGCTCAAAAATAAATAAAGCCTATTAATTCTTCAAAAGTATAGAAAAATATAATGAAGAAAGAGATTGGTGGTAAGATATAAAAAATGTGATAAGCTATATTATGACCATCTATTTCTGTGTAACCAACCACTACAAACTTGATTGCTTGAATCCAAAATCATTTTGCAATGCTCACAATCTATGTGTTACCAAATGAGTAAGACTGGTTGATTCTGCTGTTTCACATGGTGTTGAGTGAGGTGACATTCAGCTAGTAGTGGCTAAGTTGGAATAAATGCCAAAGCCTTTATGGCCATCCTATGAAGTCTGAGTTTTGTCTCATAGCAACTGTGAGCTACTCGAAGGTAATAATCTAGGGAAAGACATTAGAATCAGTTATGGCAGGATGAACCAGAGAATGAGGAAGAAAAAAAATTGGAGGAAGGAATCCTAGTCACTAATTATCGCAGAAATTTAAATTTGTATTTTAAGTGGCTTTCCCCAGAGGGCTTTGAAGCCTATTTTATTGTTTTTATTGTAAAGATGGTTATTTGTGGCTGCTGAGGAGGTATTTATATAATTTCAACTGGTAAACTTTCGTGTGTGTTGGGTTTTTCTCACACCAATAAGACTATAAACTCTTGCCTGACCAGGAGGTAGTGCAGTGGATAGTGTCGGACTGGGATGCAGAGGACTCAGGTTCAAAACCCCAAGGTCCCTGGCTTGAGCACGGGCTCATACAGCTTGAGGGCAGGCTCACCAGCTTGAGGGCGTGGTCACTGGTTTGAGCATGGTATTATAGATGTGACTCCATGGTCGCTGGCTTGAGCCCAAAGGTTGTTTGTTTAAGCCCAAAGGTCACCGGCTTGAGGAAGGGGTCACTTGCTCTGCTGTAGCACCCCAACCCCTGATCAGGGCATATATGAGAAAACAATCAATGAACAACTAAGAAGACAAAGGAGCTGCAATGAAGAATTGATGCTTCTTACCTCCCTTCCTGTCGGTGTGTCCCTATCTGTCCCTCTCTCTGTCTCTCTCTCTGTCTCAAAAAAACAACTATAAACTCTGTGAAGACAGAAATTGTATAAATTTATAGCACCGAGCATTTTGTAAATACTATATTTACTGGTTGGAAGATTAAGAAGGCAAATCATATAGAACTCCTCAGTCAAAAAATATTTATTGAGCTTTCACTATATGCAAGACACTATTTATTTATTATTATGATATAACATTGCATAAGCCTAAGGTGTACAAGATGATCATTAGATACACTTGCATATGTAAAATAATTACTGTCTTACCCTTAGGTCACACCTCTATCACCTCACATAACTGTTATTTTTTGTGTGTGATGAGAGCATTTAAGATTTCTCTTAGCAACTTTCAAGTATATAATGCAGCATTGTCAGCTGTAATCACCATGCTGTACATAGAATCCCCAAAACTTACTTGCCTGAGAATTGTAAGTTTTGCCATTTGGCAAACATCTCCATATGTGATTATCCAGTTTTCCCAACACCACTTATTAAAGAGACTATTCATTCTCCATTCTTGGCTCCCTTGTCAAATATTCACTCACTGTATATATGAGGGTCTATTTCTGGGTTTTTGATTCTGTTCCTCTCATCTGTGTCTATTTCTATGCTAGTGACATACTATCTTAAAACTATTGCTTTGTAGTATACAAAAGGTCCTCAAATGATGTTTTTTCTTTCAATGTCATGTTGTTATAACATTGATGAGATGCCATAGGAACTTAACTCTTGTTTATAATCAACTAGCCTGTAGTAAAGTTGGTTTGTTATAGGTTATTTTGCTTGAAGTTGCAGAACCTATCAATAACATTAAATGAGGACTCACTGTAATTTCAAATCAGGATGTGGGATGCCTTTGACTTTGTTGTTCTTTCTAAAAATTGCTTTGGATATTCAGGATTGTTTTTTGGTACCATATATATTTTATGGTTGTATTATTCTATTTCTGTTAAAAATACAGTGGTATTTTGATAAGAATTGTATTGAGTCTGTAGTAGTTTTGGGTAGTATGAACATTTAATAGTATTAATTCATCTAATTCAAGTTATCTCTTCCTGTTATTTTGTCTTCCTCAATTTCTTTCATCAGAGTCTTACAGTTTTCAGCATACTGTACAGATCTTTTACCTTCTTGGTCAAATTATTCCTGTTTCATTATTTATGATGCTACTGTGAATAGATTGTTTCTTTTTTCTTTTTTTAGATATTTCATTATTATTGGAAATGTTGCAACTGATTTTCTTATATTGATCTTGTATCCTGAGACTTTACTGTATTTGTTGATTAATTCTAGCCATTTTTAACAAAGTCATGAAGATTTTCTATATATAAGACTATATCACCTGTCAGCACAGACACTTTTACTTATTTCTTTCCAATTTTGAGGATTTTTATTTCTTTTATTTATCTGGTTTGTCTAAGACTTTTAGTACTATGCTGAACAAGAGTTGTGAGAGTAAAGACCCTTATCTTCTGATCTTAGAGGAAGTTTCCAACCTTTTACTATTGTGAATGATGTTAGCTATGAGCTTGTTTTAGATAGTCCTTTTTAAAATAATTTTTCTATTTTTCAATTACAGTTGACATACAATATTATGTGTGCAACACAGTGATTAGACATACAACTAACAAAGTGATCACCCTGATAAATTTAGTATCCATGTCCTACCATACATAGTTGTAGTATAATATATATATATATATATATATATGTATATATGTATATATATACATATATATATATATATATATATATATATATATATATATATATATTTTATACTACAACATACTATATTCCCTATACTACACTTTATATTTCCATGACTATTCTGTAACTATCAATGTATACTTCTTAATCTTTTTATCTCTCTCACCTATCTTTGCAACCCCCTTCCCATCTGGCAACTGTCAAAATGTTCTCTATACCTATGAGTCTGTTTTTCTTCTGTTTGTTCATTTATTTTGTTTTTCTAGATTCCACATATAAATGAAGTCATATGGCTCTTGTCTTTTTCTGTCTGACTTATTTCACTCAGTACAATACCTTCTAGGTCCATTCATATTTTTGCCAATGGCAATACTTTATTTTATTTTTTATGTGGATGTGTTATATCTCATTGTGTGTGTGTGTGTGTGTGTGTGTGTGTGTATCACTTCTTTAACCACTCATCTATTAATGATACCACATACGAGAGAGTGAAAAGTATCAACTTGTAGTTGTTTCACTATAGTTGTGCATTGATTGCTTCTTGTATGTGTCTTGACCAGGGGGCTCAAGCCAACTCAGCAATCCTTTGCTCAAACCAATGACCTTGGGCTCAAACCAGTGACACTAAGCTTTAAAGCAGTGACCTTTAGGCTCAAGCAAGCAACCTTGGGATCATAATGATGATCCCACACTCAAGCAAGCAACCCCACTTTCAAGCGGTGAGTCCTTGCTCAAGCTGGTGACCTCAGAGTTTCAAACAAAAGACCTCAACATCCAAGTTCAATGCTTTATCCACTATGCCACCACTGATCAGGCTAACATTTCTTGTAATACTGATTTGGTGATGTGAACTTTTTTAGTTTTTCTTTTTTGGGAAGCTCTTTATCTGTCCTATTTTAAATGATAGCTTTACTGGGTACAGTAATCTTGGCTGTAGGTTCTTGCTTTCCATCGCTTTGAATATTTGTGCCAATTCCTTCTGACCTGCAAATTTCTGTTGAGAAATTGGTTGACAGTCTTATGGAAACTCTCTTGTAGGTAACTAACTGCTTTCTCTTGCTACTTTTAAGACTCTGTCTTTAAACTTAAGATTTTAATTATGATGTGTCTTGGTGTGATCCTCTTTGGGTTCATCTTCTTTGGGACTCTCTGTGTTTTCTGATCTTGTCTTTCTATACCTTTCATGAGGTTAGGGAAGTCTTCCCTCATTTTATTTTTCAAATAGCTGTTTAGTTCTTTGCTCTCTCTCTTCACTTTCTGGCATCCTTATGATGTGAATGTTGATATAGTTCAAGTTGTCCCAGAGGCACCTTAAACTATTTTTATTTACTGGGGTTCTATTTTTCTTTTTTCTGTTCTGGTGGATGTTTCCTGCTACTCTATCTTCCAAATCACTAAATCAATTCTCTGTTTCATCTAATCCAGTGGTTTTCAACATTTTTATAATTGGGGACTGGTGAAAATGTAATTATTTGGGGGACATATAAGGCAGAAATTATCCTGAGCACAAGTAAATTTGACTGAGACATTAGGTCAATAATCTTTATACAACATCAGGGTGGTTAACTCTTGTAAACTGACACAAAATTTCTGGTAGACCAGTCCTCAGACTGGAGGCTAAAATACACTGAATTAATCTACTGTTGATTTCCTGTATGTATTCTTCATTTCAGTTCATGCATTCTTCATTTCTGACAGGTTCTTTTTTATGTTTTCTATCTCAATATTTATGTTTCCTATTGCTACATTAAAATTCTCACTAAGATAAATAATCAGTCTTATAACTACTATCTTGAACTCTGGTTTATATATGGTTTTTACTATATTGAAATTTGTTCTGTCTGCACCTGATATTTTGAGTTTTATCATATTAATATATATATTACCATAGCTTTTTTCTGCATTTATCGAGATAATTACATAATTTTTGTCTTTTATTCTATTAATGTGAAATATTTTGTCTTTTAATTCTATTAATTATTTATTTTAATAATTTTGTCTATTTATCTATATCACATTTAATAATTTGTGTATGTTACAACATTTTTGCATTTCAGGGATGAATCCCACTTGATTATAGTGTCTGATTCTTTTAATGTGACATTTAATTCAGTTTGCTAGCATTTTGTTGAGAATTTTTTTAATCTATGTTCATCAGAAATATTGGCCTATACTTTTGTTTAGTGTCCTTATTTTGCTTTGGTATCAGCATAATGCTGGTCTCACAAAATTAGTTTGAAAGTGTTCCCTCCTCTTCAATTTTTGGAAAAGTTTTTGAAGGACTGACTCATTTCTTACATGTTTGGTAGAATTCACTAGTGAAGTCATCTTTGGCTTTTTTTGTTGTTGCTCAGTAGCTTTTGATTACTGACTTATTCCTGTTATTTTATTATTGGGTATTTAGATTTTCTATTTTTTACTGATTTAGTTTTAGTAGGTTTGAAGTTTTAGTAATTTATGTGTTTCTTCTAGTTTACACAATTTATTAATGTATGCATATTCATAGTATAAGCCTCATGATCCTTTGTATTTCTGTGGTATCAATTGTAATGTCTTCACTTTCTTTTTTATTTTATTTATTTGAGACTTCCTTTTCTTATTTAGTCTAGCTAAATATTTCAATTTTTTATCCTTTTAAAAAATGAGCTCTTGGTTCTGTTAATCTTTTTTATTATTTTTTTTATCTCTATGTTGCTGTTGTTGTTGCTCTGGTCTTTGTTATTTCCTTTCTCCTGCTAATCTTGGGTTTAGTTTGTTCCTATTTTCTAGTTCCTTGAGGTGTATAATTAAGTTGTTTATTTAAAATGTTTCTTTTTTCTTAATATGAATTTTGTAGTTTTAAACTTCTCTTAGAATGCTCCTGCAGCATCCCATAGGTTTGGTATGTTGTATTTTCATTTTTGTTTGTTTCAAGGTTGTTTTTATTTTCCTTTTGATTTCTCCTTTGACCCATTGGTTGTTCAGGAGTGTTGTTTAATTCCACATATCTGTGAATTTCGAGTTTTCTTCCTGTTATCTAGTTTCATACCATTGTGCTCAGAAAAGACCAGGCACTGTTCTTTATGCTTGCAATACATCAGTGAACAAAACAAAAATGCCTCCTTTAGTGAGATAACATTTTAAGCCTGCAAAAGTCATAATGTAGGTGGGAATGTTTTGGAAGTGTTCTGTCTAGATAAGCTGTTATTCTTTCCCATGGCTCTCACCTGAGTGTTGTTTCTGTTAAACTTTAAAAATTCTCTTTTATAAACTGCTAGTGACCTTGGAATCAGAAAGTGCTTTTTCCTGTGTAAATAGAAAATGACTTTACTCAATCCTACAGGGTCTATAAGTCAACTGAGACCATTAAGTAGCAGTAGAGTATCAATCTAAAGAGACAATCTTGCCCTTGCAGGCATTTCTTCATTTGAATGCACAGCTGCAACTACTATTATGATAGCAAAATCCTAATTGCATTCAATCAACAACAAGGACATTTCTATTCATGACATGTCCAAGGACATTTATTTTTGCTATTATCCAACTTTTATAAGTATCCAAAAAATGAAGAGGTTTCTAAGTCTTTGGATATGCACATATCCCCAAATAAACGATGTATATCCCTGAGCCAATGTACTACATAGTGTATTTTAAACAGAGAGAAAGAAATCATAGAAACAAAAGGTATTCTCTAAAGATCAAAATCAGAAATTTGAAATCATATACTATAAACATTTTGTTTTCTTATACATGTTAAACCATATTTAGAAAATATACAACAGTGAGCATAGCTTTAGAATAGCAGATTTCAAAAATTTAATCAGATCATATTTTCTAATAACGTAACCAGTCTGAAAAACTAAGGGAAGCATATAGAGCTCATATCTAGATATTGGCAATATTGTCTGTTTTTTTCCTCTTGTTTTTCTTTTTAACTCAACCTGTATTTATTGAATAGCTACTATATATGCCAGGCATTGTACTAGGAAATGAGAATAGACAATCAAGAAAACAGTGTCCCTGTTCCATTAAATATTCACAATATTGGTCAAAGTATAGATAGATAGAATGTTTTATCTACATCTTTGTACTTTTCTAACAAATCAAAATTTTAATGGCAAGAGTACAGAAAATTTTATACTTTTAAGCATTGCTAATGGGAATATAGATTGATTGAGCTAACTCTTTAGAGTGTATTTTTGTGACACTTATCAAAAGCCCTCAATATATGCTGACTCAAGCAATTCCATTTCTGGGAACTCATCCAAAAAAATAATGATCATAAAGCTGCACAAAGACTTATCTAAAAGAAATTGTATTATACAATTTTTATAATATTAAAGGATTGACAACTACTTAAAAGGCAACAATAAAAAATTTGGTCAGATTATTTGCACTTTGTGATGAAATAGTTCATGGCTATTTAAAATGATGTTATTGATGAAATGGGAAAATGCTGGCTACATTGTCAAGTGTTTTTTTTTCTAAAATAGACTATAAAGCAATATGTGCAAAATATAACACTATTTTTGTTTTAGAAAACAATTTTATATATGTGGTGGGTTGGATTGGCAAGAACCACCCCTCATTGTACCTATCAGTAGGCGGCCAAAAATCAAAATAATTTAATCATAGTTGGCACCATTTTCCTGGCACCAAAAGGAATAGGTATTGACAACCAGTGTGGTTGTTCTTGTGAATCAGCCAAGTTTAAGGTCTGGCAAGAAAGAACAAAATACTTCTCAGCATAATAATGGGGTGGTCTTGTTCACAAAGGACAAAACACAAAAAGTCAAGCTAAAGAGAGAAATGTCCTTTCCTCATTCCCAAACCAGCCTGCATTTCCCCAGAGGAAAATATATGCTTGTTTTTGTAGGAAGGATGTATTTACTCTACCAGTGATTTACTTGAGAGAACCTGCTCTCAAAGGTGAAGAGGCTGAACTGGTATTAAGAGACTGACATTCACCTTTCTTTACTGGAGAAAGGCTTGTCACCCTTTGTCACCTGCTATGTTTAGTGCAGAAGTCAGCAAACCATAGCCCAGGCCAGGTCTAGACTGCAGCCTGTTTTTGTGTGGTCCTCAAACTAAAAATACTTGTTACATATTTAAATGGTTGAAAAAAAAATTTGGGAGAACAATGTCATCTTACATGAAGATTATAGGAAACTCAGATGTCAGTGTCCATAAACAGTATTTTATTGGAACACAGTCGTAGTCATTTATTTATGTATACTATCTGTGGCTACTTTCCACTCTGTTGGCAGAATTGAATTAAGTTGCAAGAAAGACCGTGTGGCTTGCGAAGCTTGAAGTATTTAGTATTTGGCCCTTTTCAAAAATGGTTTTCTGAACTCTTTTCTCATTGAGAGATCCTCAGGGTGCTTCTCAGCAAAGCTCAGGTGGCACTCAAGTTTGCAATACTTCCTCTGAGGAGATGAACAGTTTTTTCAAAGGAAGGAGTTGTACTATAGATTGCAATGACTTGAGTTACCCTCTCCTTTCTCAGAAGGGTGCAAAAAAAAACCCTCTGAATGTTGGTTGTGGTGAAAAAAAAATCACACTATGTAAGATGGTGAAGTTTTTCTTTCTTAGGACTAAAAATGAAACATAACCCTGCCTGCCACATCCAGGATACATATAAATGGAACACAAGCATTGATGTTCATCCCACCTCTATCCCCCCCCCCCCCGTTTCAAGAGTCTGCTTCATCTAAAATACTCTAAAAACTGAAGTGTTCCTTTAAGTGTCTCCCAAGTTGTCCACTCAGAACCTCACCTGGAGCAGCAATTCCTGCTGGCTTGGCCACGGACCACCACTCTGCTACCACTCTGCACCTGGAACTCTTGGACCCTGGCTCTTATTTGGACAACCCTCCCTCTCTGCAAGAGCTGGCTAGAAAGGTCAGCATGCAGGACTCTGCCCTTTTATTTCCTACAAATCCACTGGAAAACTTACAAAGATATAAACTATTTTGTGCTCCTAGCTTTTTCCTCTCTCCCAAGTCTTTCCTTCATCTAAATACCCCCATGCAGAGCTCATTCTACCTTCTAGGAACTCCATTCCTTGAAGACAAGGATTTATCCTGCTACAGAATCTATTCCCTGTCTACTTTTACCTATGCAGGATTCTTTCTTAAGTCTTTTTAATGTGGTGTGGACTAATATGAGGTTGTAGGGTCTTCTAACAGCATAATTGATTGCCAAGTATCTCAGGTCATGCAGACAATAATGGGTGGCTTTAGAACTCCAAGTCTCAAATTAAATCATAAAACCTCTGCTATGCACCCCTCCTCAAAATATTGTTCCTCCCGAACTTCATGTATGAAAGGCCTAATTTCCAATGTAATGATGTTTGAAGACTGGGCATATAGGACGTAATTAAGTTTAGATGAGGTCGTAAGGATTGGACTCCCATGATGGTGTTACTATCCTTATAAACAGAAGAGAGACCAGAGCTCTCCCTACCATGTGAAAATATAGTTTTCAAAAACAAAAGAAAGAAAGAAAGGGAGAGAGAGAGAAGAGGCAAGCCAGGAAGAGGTGTCACCAGGGACTGAATCACTCACCATCTTGTTCATGTACTACCTGGACCCCAGACCTTTGAGAAAAAAAATGTCTGTTTTTTAAGCCACCCCCACTGTATGATGTTCTGTTATAGGGACTAAGCTGACAAAGACAAACTGCAAATATAGCATGAAATATAACTTCAAACTAACTGAACCAATTAAGATATTGATTATCTACCACTAATGGAACCCCAGTGGTATAGGAACTATCTGTCCAGTTCAATCAGCAGATCACTTCTATTACCAAAAATCAAGGTTCTTTCTTTCCCCTCTACTCAACTCTCCTTGGTGTCAGCTTTATCCTAAGAGTTATCTCTCATGATTTCAAGTTTTCTATCTTTGGCCATTAGAATTTCATGCTTTTTTGCCTGATCTGTGGTGGCACAGTGGATAAAGCATTGACCTACACTGAGGACCCTATTCAAAACCCTGGGCTTACCTGGTGAAGGCACATATGGGAATTGGTGCTTCCTGCTCCTCCCCTCTTCTCTCTCTCTCCTCTCTCTAAAATAAATAAATAAAATCTTTAAAAAAATGAAATGTATGCTTTCTTTTTTATATTGAACAGAGGAAAAAATAGAAAGATTTCTCCTATTCTTGTGGAATATACTTCCTTTCCTACAATCTGGTCAAAATAAGACATGTATCAACCCTTGAGTCACTTATAGTCTTCAGAGGAAGTCTGAATGCTAAATAGCTTAGACCAGTGGTTCTTAACCTGGGTTCTATCGAACCCTAGGGGTTCGATGAGTCGGTCTCAGGGGTTCGAAGAAGCCTCTGCCGCAGAGGCCAGAATAAAATAATACTGTAATTTGTTGTGAGTTCATGCACTTCGTTGGTTTTGTTCTTTGAGCAAGGTGATGTTCATGCATGGCTCATTTTGTGCACCAGTAAAAAAACATATACCTATGTCTTGAATTTGGGGAAAAAATCGTATTGTATTTATCACTAAAGAAGGGTTCGGTGAATGCGCATATGAAACTGGTGGGTTCGATACCTCAAAAAAGGTTAAGAACCACTGGCTTAGACTAAGGATAATACCCCATTCCTAGAACAGAGTCAGCTTTCCCTGAAAGAGAAGACTGAGGTGAATGGCCCCACTGTGGCTCTATTAGAATGGAAGAAAGGGGGAAATAAATGTCAGGTGGACAACAGCAATAATGCACAGTAGTCTATGTCACTCTTATTAAGGCCCAGTGTCACCTGAGTTTACGTCCTGGGGCTCACTAAGGCTTCCATTTACAGACAGCACTGAATAACCTGCCAGAGGAAAATAGCTCCCTAAAAAGTTTGCATCTATTAAATACATCAAAAAAAGAGACATCAGATATTATCTGTTACACCCAAGAGTATAATTACATGGTCCCATGAGTGACTTCAAGTTCCAAAATAATTTCTAAAAACTAAAGCATTGTCACATATAAATGTTAGGCTGAAAACCAAAGAAGTCTGTTGTTTTTATAGTAAATTGTTTTCTGTTTTCAGTACTTTGACCTTAGTTTTTCAGTTAACTTTCTCCAGGTTATCCCAAAGTCAATATATATACTTTTTTTTCCTGTCTTCTTCAGGACAATCTAACCTTGCTTCTATCCAACTATAGTGAATATAAAAACTAACCATTATTAATGGACTCTCAGAATCTTAATCTTAGCCCAGAATATAGGAAATATTATTTATGAGTTTTCCTGTAATCACTGATGACCTCAATCAGAATTTGAACTCAATAAAAGATTTGGTCTCTAGTAGAGAAAACTCCTCCACAATGAAAGTCGAAAGATTAAAAAGAACACCAAGCACCCAGGTTAAAATATAATAGCAGTCACTTAGCACCGACCCTTAAGATTGAGCTCTTGAGGCTCCTGCTCATAGAAGATATAATACTTTAATAATCATGTTTTTCCTCACCTTTGTGTTTGTGCAAGTTTCTGTAATTATAAGCTGGTGTACCTTTCTCTTCATATTTAGGTTTAATTGAAAAAGTAATAGTCTCACAATTTACAATGGTCTTTTGACAGTACTTCACTATGGTAAAGCAATTTCCTGCCTTTCATTAATGACCAGACTGATATCTTTTTAAAACTGAACAATGGATCTATTAAAATTACTATTCACCATCTGGATCACCTTGAAAGATTGTTTGAGGCCAAGCTGTTATTTCTATAGAAGAAAAGAAAATGGACTGAGCAGGAAGTACCCAATAGGCCTATAACACATACTTATGAAACTTTTTCTCAGCTGGGGCATGCACTTTATTAGCCTCTTGCAGTCAAACTGAAAGGAATAGAGATAAATAGGAAGCAATTTAGGAGTTAAGCCTTAGGAACAGAAGAAAGAGAAGGATGGTAAAGACCATCTGAAATGTGAATCAAGGATTGACAGCATCTGACCCACATCTTTTTTAAAGTGATTGTAAGCCATCAAATAATCAGTCACACAACCAGTCACTGAGTCATTGTGTGACTCCAAGTGGTTACTCACCCAGGGAATTGTCAGAAAATAATCTATAGAAGGTTTCCTGCTCTTGAGTTTCAGCACCCAAGCTTAATAGCTGTGTGACCTTGAGCAAGTCACTTGACCTCTCTATTCATCATGTTCCTCAGCTGAAAAATGGGGATAATAATAATTGCAATACTATCTTCACATCATTTATAAGTATTAAACAAGTCAGTATATGTAGAGCATAATACTTAGTATTTTGAGCTCTTCCTACATTTCACCTATTATGCTCAATTTGAAGAAGGAGGTATATTGGTTATACATCAAACAAAATTATTTTTATGCTATGTTTTCCAAAGACTATTTCAATTCCTACAATCAACCAACAATAAAAATAACAAGTAATGTATATAATATAGGAAGTGATGTATGCTATACATAAAAATAAAGTGGAGAGAGAGATAAGGAGAATCAGAAGGAGGTTGTAGTTTTGAGTAGTGAAAAAGGATATCACTATAATGGTGATTTTTGAGCAAAGACTTGAAGTTAGGGGGAAAAACATAAGAATATCTGAAGAAAAGGTATTCTTGGTAGCTGGACTAGTGAGAACCAGTCATATTGGTTTCAGGAAAAACAAAGAGACCAGCTTGGATGGAAGGTAGTAAAGATAAAGACACAGAGGGGAAATAGGGATCATACCATAAAACCTGGTAGATCCTGATGAAAACTTGGCCATTTCTCTGAGTGAGAGGGGAAGCCATTGAATGGTTTTAAGAAGAGTAATACAGGCCGTCCCCAGGTTACAACAAACGAGACAGGTTCTGTAGGTTTGAAAATGTTTAAGTATTTATATGCACAGAAAGGTAAAAATAAATACTATGTTAAGACAAGCACCTGTATAAGTTGCATTTAATAGGTAAATGTATCTATTTCAACTTACATACGAATTCAATTTAAGAACAAACCTATGAACCTATCTCATTCATAACCCGGAGACTGCCTGTATTATTAAACTTACATTTTAAAAGGTTTTATCTGGTTGTCTTGTAAAGAATAGACTGTGGAGAGGCAGAGGTGGAAGCAAGGTAATTAGGTAGTTTTTGCAGTATTTCAGGCTAAAGATCACAGTGGCTCACATCATAATGATAACAGTGGAGGTGATAAGAAATGGAAAAGCCATGAAGATTTCCTGACAGATTGGATGTGAGGTGAGATAAAGAGAGACGTCAAGTATGACTCCAGGTGTTTCTGTCCTTAGTAACTGGAAAGATCAAGTTCTCATTAGCTGAAATTATTAAGATCATAGGTGGATCATGTTTGGGGGAATGAAGAAGAAATCAGTTATTCAGTTTTAGCCATGGTAAATTTAAAATGTCTAGTAGACTTCCTAGTAGAAATTACTTGAGTAGGCATTTTAATATAAATGGTGGTATGTTTAGAAAAGAAGTCTAGACTGAGATATAAATTTGGTAGTTATCAGATCAGGGATCTAAAGTCAGAGAGAGAATGAGAATAAAGAAGGTGACCAAGGATTAAGCCCTCAAGTGCTCCAGTACTAATAGACCAGGAGTAAGAAGAGGAGTTAACAAGAGAGACCAAGAAGGAAGAACAAGTAGAAGAACAAAGATATGAAAACGTAGTTTTTAGAACATATAGGAATAAATTCTATTAAAGAGGAAGACATGAACAATTGCATCATTTCTGCTAATAAGTCAAGTAAGATAAAGACTAAGATCTGACTATTGAAATCAGCAATCCAACAGTCATTTGTGACCCCAACAAGAGCAGTTTTGATGGTGGAGTTGGGAGAGAAGACCAATATGAGCGAGTTTAAGAGATAATAAGAAGAAAGAAATTGAAGACAGAAAGTGTAGAGAAATATTTTCAGGAGTTCAATCATTAATCATAACTCTCAAAATCCCAGAAGATATTAAGTATGTATGTATTCATTTTACAGATTAAAAAAACTGAGGCTGAGAGAGAATAAAAATTCAGCCTATGGCTGAGTAGTATTCCATAGTATATGTGTACCAAAGCTTTTTAATCCACTCGTCCTCATTTACAATAAAATGGATGGACCTTGATAACATTATACAGAGTGAAATAAGTAAAACAGAAAAAAACTGAGAACAGCATGATTTCATACACAGGTGGGACATAAAAGTGAGACTATGAGACATGGACAAGGTGTGGTGGTTATGGGGTGGAGGGAGGGAGGAGAGGGAGGGAGAGGGGGAGGGGAGGGGCACAAAGAAAACCAGATAGAAGGTGACAGAGGACAATTTGACTTTGGGTGATGGGTATGCAACATAATTGAATGATAAGATAACCTGGAGATGTTTTTGTTGAACATATGTACCCTGATTTATTAATGTCACCCCATTAAAATTAATTTAAAAAAAAAGATTCAGCCTAAAAAAGCTAGATAAAGGTAGAACTAGAACCTAACCATAGATGTCAAGGTCCAAAGATATAGTTCTTAATTTGTTACATGCATTCAGCAAGTGAATGTTAGTGCTTACTGTGTGTATGTATGCTACATATATGGATAAATGTTTATCTGAACAACTATCTAGACCCGTGATGGGGAACCTATGACATGCATGTCAGCACTGACACGTGTAGCCATTTTCAATGACACATGGCCGCATACCAGAGAAGTATGGGGCCGCATGTCGAGAAGGATGTTTCATCCTCCACTCCTGCACAGCCAGGTGCAGTAGCCGAGGATAAAACATTTGTTGTAGTGTAGACACTCTGTGCCGGAGGTCTGTAGGCCAAAACAACAGAACTCCGGCACAGAGCATCTAGTTCTGGGACTTCCGGTTAGGCCATTTTTCTCAAAGTGACACATCACCCGAGTTATGCTCGGGTTTTTGGTGAATTTTGACACACCAAGCTCAAAAGATTGCCCATCACTGATCTACACAGTGTTTCTCAGAATAGTCTAAGGAACACCTGCATTAAAAAAACCCAGCAGGCATCTTAAAATTTTAGATTTCTGGTGCCTGACCTATGGTGGCACAGTGAATAAAGCATCGACCTGGAATGCTGAGGTTACTGGTTTGAAACCCTGAGTTTTCCTGGTCAAGGCACGTACAGGAAGCAGCTACTATGAGTTAATGCTTCCTGCTTCTCTCCTCTCTCTCTCTCTCTCTCTCTCTTTCTCTCCTGTATCTAAAAATAATAATAAAAAAGGTTTAAAAATTTCAGATTTCTGAATGTTATCCTGAATTCCCTAAACCAGAATTTTTAGAGGTTTTAACAGTCCAAGGGATTCCTAAGTCCACTCAAGTTTAAGAGTTGCTTGTGTCATGAAATATGTTTTTTCCTCATAAGAATGCATTAAAAACATGAATATATATATAAATTCCTCTACCTTTCACAAGTGATGAAAATCCATTTGGTAACTGATTCCAATAAATTTTTTATGTCCTCTTCTTAACATTTTTTATAACCAAATAAATTTTATATGAATAATACATCCTACTTTTTTTTTTGTACCTAAACTCCACAACATAAGTTTCCAGAATTTGGGATAATCTCACATGTTGTATTTTCACCTTCAGGTGGGATTTTATTTGATGACAACTTAATTAGAAAAAGAACCTGCTCTTTTAAACCAAATAGCTGTGTTTAACAAAGGTTATGAACTTTAGTTTTCAACTCTGAAGGATGGGATTCTATTGAAAAGTATTTTTCTGTGAAGGGAAAATGCACCTATTCATTGTATGTTTCAGGTCTTTCTCTTATGCTGTTGATTGATATAGTAGTTCCACTGGCGTTGCTGAAATTGGCCCCATCATTGGCACTTAATCCCTCTTTTCTAATAACTCAGAAACATCAGTTTGCTGCACCTATTCAGAAAATGTTTTATTTTGTACCAGTTCTTTGCTTTCTATCCAGATACAGCTGCTCCATCTCCTGTGACACAGGATGTAATAAAATGGAGTAAATGGAGTAGAGTATTTTGATAGATTAATCACTGCGGGGTGTGCAGTGTTCACAGCACTCAAAGTGAAAGTGAAGAGATTATACCAGAATGACATCTGTTTTCTTCCATGTAAATTGCTAGACTTTGAATCTGCTGTTATTTAGCAGATGTGTAGATTTAATTATTAGTATTGCATAACCACTGGGGAAAGCATACGATTTTATTGATAGTTTTTCACCTACGGTAATTGCAGAATGAGTAAACTGCCTTTGTCTCCTTTATGGAATAAAACTGAAAAAGTTAAACCCACAGGGGATCTGTTATTTCTTTTTCCTAAAGTGCATATGAACTGATTGTGTTTATACCTATGTATTAATACAATTCCAACAAATGTGTATAGCAGCTTGACAATTATTTCCCTCATAGACTGCAGTGGACGACCCATGTTCAGTTAAATGTTTTAAAGATGTTTATCAGTCCATCATCTGCAAGACTGAAGATCTTTTCTGGATTCCTAAGGTTTTCACAGGGTCTCTATGGTTTAAGTTAAAAGAAGCCTTGGAGAGGCCCTAGCCCAGGGGTCCCCAAACTTTTACACAGGGGGCCAGTTCACTGTCCCTCAGACCATTGGAGGGCCGGACTATAAAAAAAACTATGAACAAATCCCTATGCACACTGCACATATCTTATTTTAAAGTAAAAAAACAAAATGGGAACAAATACAATATTTAAAATAAATTTAAATCAACAAACTGACCAGTATTTCAATGGGAACTATGGGTGCGGATGCATCCTGTGCTCCTCTCACTGACCACCAATGAAAGACGTGCCCCTTCTGGTGTGGCCCACGGGTCATAATTTGGGGACCCCTGCCCTAGCCAATGGCTCAGTGGTAGAGCCTCAACCCAGCATGTGGATGTCCTGGTTAGGGCACACAGGAGAAGCACACATATGCTTCTCCACCTCTCCCCTTTTCCTTTCTCCCTCTCACTTGGTTGGAGTGAGTTGGCCCCTGGTGCTGAGGATGGCTCTGTGGCCTCCACCTCAGGTACTAAAAATAGCTCAGTTGCTGAACAACAAAGCAATGTCCCCAGATGGGCAGAGCATCCCCCAATAGGGAGTTTGCCAGGTGGACCCTGGTTGGGGCATATGTGGGAGTCTGTCTCTCTGCCTTTCTTCCTCTCACTTAATAAAGTAATTAATTAATTAATTAACTTTTTAAAAAAATAAGGCTTGGAGAATATTAGCTCCTATTCATTCATTTGACACTTGAAGAAAGAAATAAAGCATCTACTAAGCCAATGCTAACTTATTTCTCAATTTGTTGACTCTTATTTCAGTGCTCAGAGTAGAGTCTGTTAGGAACAGAGGGGCCCAAATCTGTTGACAGGCTCTTTATAGAATGTCTTGAAACTTGGTCTTTTTAACCTCTGGGCTTCACCCTTGTGTGGTAACAGAAATAGCTGGAAGGCAATGCTGGAAGAGGTCAAGAAGAGTATAGGACCTCCAGGTGACCTTCAAGCTAAGCCCAGGCAATCAGAGACTTCAAAACTTCTCTTCTGTCTTAGGAATGCATCTCCCCCTGTTCCTACAGGAAAAACATATTCAAAGATTCAGCCTTGGGAGACCAAGGTGTTGTTGAGACCACCTGGACAATATACATGACTAAACCCACGTAAGGCCTCTTAAACATTCTGGCAGTTTGCTGTAGAGATTTATTTGTCTTATGGCCGCCTAAGATAAAACTTATATGTAATTTCCCTTGCTTAAAATGGCCTTCTGTCAATCTGAAATGGCCTGCCCCTTTTGTTGGTCTCTCCTTGTATTCCATGCAGAAAGGACAGTTTTGAATTTCACCTGGGTAACTCCCAACAGACAAATGGAAAATACTTGACAAATCTACAGAGAGATAGTTGCTTTAGATGTCAAAGGAACACAAAATTCAACAGGCCAAGGCTTCAAGATCCAGTCCCACACGTGCCACTAAGGTGATAGGTGGCCTAGGCCACAGTGGTTTCTTCACCTGTACTGATTGATTAGCTTGAAAAGTCACCACCCTGCATTGTTGTGGTTCAGATCCAATCCACTGACTCCTCTGTTTGATGTTCTTTCTTCTTTTCTTCAAATGCTTTTGAACCTAATGTATATTAAAAAAAAGATTCTAAATAATCACCTTCACTTGTCCAGAAAGCATCATTCCTGAGGACAAACTATTTCAGAATTTCTATGGTCCATTTGAAAAACTATAGATACCCTGAAGAGTTTTAGTCATGTCCAGACATTAAATTCACATAGGATCTGTCTCCCTTCCTCTGTAAAATAGTGATCTAACATCTACAAAATATTAGACATGAAATTTTAGCCGAAATAGGCAAAAGCATGTCTTTAAAGTATCAAGCATATCAGAACAAGTGAAATTATCAGTTGATTGCACAAAGGTTTTGCCCAGCATGATAAAACCACCTGTATATTTCAAAACCATATAGACAATTAGTTAAATTTTCTATCTTGTTTTAGATGTTTTGATATTATATGTATGTTGAAGCAGATCTCTGGAACTTATCTGACTGTTTATGGGGTAACCACTATATGGCATTAGATGGAGCTCACAGAGTGTTCCCACAGAGTCACCCATCAACAGTGTGTCCTCAGCCTTTACTCCACCATTACCATGCCTGAACCAGGAACCAAGGGAGCTATGCCTAACCAGAAAGATACCTCTTCACAACTTCCACATTCACCATGATAAGCCTTCAGGAAACATCACACCCTCTTCTACATCATTCAGTACTTCCTAGTTGATCTCTCATCACCTGGGCTCTTAATCATTACTTTCATTATTCCATTACTTTCTGATGTCTCTAATCTCATACCATATCCTCTGATGATTTCCACTTGTTATTGATAAAACGCCCTACTTCCTTAACTTCCTCTCAGAATATTTCCTTCACTCCTGTCTGAAATCTACTGCCCTCTAAGGATGCTGCGTAGCATGTAGCCAATTTAAGTGGCATCTTTCCTCTCCCCCACATCACTTATTTTGCTTGGTCTGGAAATAGTGAGTTCCTTCAACATTGTCTCTCAAGAATTGTTATCTCTGCCCTTCCCTAAAACACTTCAGTTATTTTGAAACTCAAGGCATTAAACCACACAACCAGCTAGTCCTCCTTGTTGAATTTATACTCATACCTCCAGTTCATTCCCCTTGTTCCTTGAAGAATTTGACACCTGTCTCACTGTGTCCTTCTACAGAAATATTGTCAACAATGTTTACCACCTTTACTTCTCTTTTAAAAAATGCTCAACATCACTAATTATTAGAGAAATGCAAATTAAAACAACAATGAGATATCACCTCACACCAGTCAGAATGGCTCTCATCAACAAAACAACTCAGAATAAGTGCTAGAGGGGGTGCGGAGAAATGCAGACTGGTGCAGCCACTGTGGAAAACAGTATGGAGATTCCTCAAAAAATTAAAAATTGAACTGCCTTTTGACCCAGCTATCCCACTTTTAGGAATATACCCCAAGAACACCATAGCACTGTTTCAAAAGGAGAAATGCACCCCCATGTTTATGGCAGCATTGTTCACAATAGCGAAGATCTGGAAATAGCCCAAGTGTCCATCAGTGGACGAATGAATTAAAAAGCAGTGGTACATATATACAATGGAATACTATGGAGTCATGAAAAAGAAGGAAATCTTACCTTTGCGACAACATGGAGGGACATGGAAACTATTATGTTAAGTGAAATAAGCCAGGCAGAAAAAGAAAAATATCATATGACATCACTCATTTGAGGAATTCAATGAACAATGTAAACTGAGGAATGGAATTGAGATAGAGGAAAGATCAAAGGGACCAGAGGAAAAGAGAACAGAGGGAAAGGGGAGACAGGATGAGACAAACCTGAAGGAAAGGGGGAGGTCGCTATGGGGAGGAGGACAAAGGAGATGTTGAGGGGAATATGGGGGAGGGGGATCCATTCAGGGCAACACTAGAATCTATGTAAACACAATAAATTAAAATCAATTAAGAAAATAAAATAACATCACAGATGAAAGATTTTTAAAATATTTAACAGGGACCAATCAGCAATAAATGACTAGTATAGCTAAACCTGTGTAGACTAACTTACCTTGTAAGCACTGTAGGTAGATAGTTTTTCTAGTTACCTGGCCTATCAGTTGCCAAGTCCACTTCTTGTTACTCATCTAATATGTCTTTTATTATAGAAGAGAGGCCTTTTCCGACTAATCCGTATGAATTTTTTTTATTATTCAGCGAGAGGAGTGAAGGTAGAGAAAGACTTCCACATAAACCCCAATGGGGATTCACCCAGGAAACCCACTGGGGGTGATACTCTATTCATCTGGGGCATTGCTCCATTGTTCTGAACAGGGCTCTTCTTAGTGCCTGAAGAGAGGCCATGGAGCCATCTTCAGTGCCCAGGGCCAACTTGCTCCAGTCGAGCCATGGCCACAGAAGGAAGAGGGAGAGAGAAGCGAGAGGGGGAGGGCTGGAAAAGCAGATGGGTGCGTCTCCTGTGTGCCCTGACCTGGAATCAAATCTGGGACATCTATATGCCAGGCTGACACTCTACCACTGAGCAAACCTGCCAGAGCCTAGTCCATATGAATTAACAACACCCTCCCAAAATTACCACTTGCTAATTATTGACCTTTTCCAAAGCACATATGATATGTAATATATTTATGAGTTTAATAATACATTGCTTTTCTCTTCTAATTGTAATATAATCTAGATAATAACATGGGCTTTGTTCTTTCCACTGTTGTTACCCCAATGCCTAGATCAATGTCTGAAATGATATTCATGAACAGTAAATATTTATTGAAAAATAATTTTGGACCAAAATTAGGAATTTCAGGAATGAAATTAACAGATTTCTACTTTGACTATTCAGATTTTGAATGCTAATTAGACCTTTAATAACTGAAATAATTTAAAAAGAATCAGAGAATAACATGTCAACTCACATTGGAGAGAGAGGAACTTAATGCAGGTATCCTGGTATGCACAAAACTCTCAGCATCCACAGTACCCATGTCTCTCTACAGTTGTTAAAAATTCAGGCACTTTAAATCTCATGGAATAAAGTAGTTCATTAAATATCAGAGGTGATATCTTGGGTTGTGACATAGACAAACTTGTAGAAATAACATCATTTCAACCTAGGATGGTAGGCATATATAAATGAAAAATAGGATTCAGCCTGTAGAATCAACACTAAATTTCTACTTCTGCCATGCATAAGTTTCCTGTCTTCCAGAAAATAACATTAGGAGATGCACACTTCATTTATTCATTTGGGGATTTGCCATATAAAATAGAATATATGACATGAATAGCAGTAAGGGGGCACATTATTCTAAAATTTTCTAACAAGCAAGCCAAGTTTGCCAGGTTCCAAATTAGCATTTAGTCATTTGTCCTATGAGGAAAATGCAAAATTATTTATTTATACCTCTTACAACTCTGCTTGGTTAAAGTTGTATCTGCATAATAGGCAGTGTGCTAGAAGAAAAAGAAAATATGGTTATGGCATCTGCAATAAAAAGAAGCTATTAAAATGACAATGTTGCTGATTTCTTGAATGTTGAGAATAAGTACTCCATGAAAAAATCATTCTGCAATAACTGGCTAAACTAGAGACTTATTAAGAAAGCACTCACAGTTATTACCTGGACCAGAGACAGTTCACATCTGACAAAAGGGTTGTCATCTCTAACTATGAGCCTAAGCAATAACCATGCTTGACCTAAAAGATGAGAACACAGTTCAGAAAAGATGAGGGAACAAGAATTTACTACAAACCTTTCAACAAATTTCCATTAAAAGAAGAAAAATGGAGAACAAACTCCAAACTGATGGCAAAGTTGGATTCTTACAATTTTAATATTCAACATAATTTTCAATTGTATTTCAATTTTCAAATGATAGCAGTGACTTATTTTATTGAAAAGAAATAGATAAAAATATGATCCACAAAAAGCACCCTTTAAAAAATATTTTTACACATTGCCATTTATAATTTTTTGTTAAATTTTAATCTTTTATTTAACTCAACATATTCAAAATATTATTTTGCAACACATAATCAATAAAAAAATTTTATTTTATTTAGAAAATTAAATGTAATAGAGTGACATTGATCAATAAGAGTACATAGGTTTCAGGTAAACATTTCTACAGTGTTTGAACTGTTGATTATTTGTGTGCCAATCGCCCAAAGTTAAATCATTTTCTATCACCGTATATTTGTCTGTTTATACTTTCATTCTTTCCCTTCCCTCAACCCCCTTCCCCTGGTAATCACTTCACTTTTATCTATGTTCATAAGTCTCATTTTTATATCCTACCTAGATGTAAAATCCTACAGTTCTTAGCTTTTTCTGATTTACTTATTTCACTCACTATAATGTTCTTAAGATCCATGCATGTTTTCAAAAATGACAATATGTCATCATTTCTTATGGCTAAGTAGTATTCCATTGTATATATGCACCACATCTTCTTTATCCAATCTTCTATCTATCAAGGGACACTTTGGTTGTTCCTATGTCTTGGCCACTATGAATAATGCTGCGATGAACATGGGGTACATATGTGTTTGCATATCAATGTTTTCAAGTTTTATTATATAGATACCCAGTACAGGTATTGCTGGTTCATATAGTAGTTTTAGTCTTAATTTTTTTTGAGGAACCACCATACTTTCTTCCATAATGGTTATACCAGTTTAGATTTCAGCAATGAAGAAAGGTTCTGTTTTCTCCAGAGTTTCTCCAACACTTGTTATTACTTGTCATGTTGGTAACTGCCAATCTAAGAGGTGTGAGGTGCTATCTCATTGTAGGTTTGATTTGCATTTCTCTAATAGCTAGTGAAGATGGCCATTTGTATGTATTATTTGGAAAAGTGTTGTTTCAGGTTAGACACTCCACATTTTTTAATTTGATTGTTTGCTTGTTTGTTGCTGAGCTTTGTGAGTTCTTTATATGTTTTGGATATTAACCCCTTATTGGAGCTGTTGTTTATAAATATCATCTCCCATTTTGTTGTTAGGTTTTTTTGCTGTGCAGAAGATTTTTATACTGCTCACAAATTTTATGAAGCGATAAACTATCCCCTGATTTTTGTGGTTTGATATAGTCCCATTCAGTTATTTTTGCTTTTACTTCCCTTGCCTTTCGGGTCAAATTCATAAAATGTTCTCTCTTGCCAAGGTCCATAAGTTTAGTGACTATACTTTCTTCTATGTAATTTATTATTTCAGATCTTATATTTAGGTCTTTGATCCATTTTGAATTAATTTTTGTGCAGGGGGCAAGGTATAATCAAGTTTCATTCTTTCTCATGTGGCTTTCCAATTTTTCTCAGCACCATTTATTAAAGAAGCTTTCTTTTCTCAGATAAATTATATTTAATCCCAGTTCTGCCACTTATTTTCTATATAACCTTGGTGAAGCCATTTAGTTTCTCTTAAGGTTTTATAATTATCAGGTGTAAGATGCCCATGGCGGTGCCAACTGTAAGTAGTAATTTGAAACTTAAATGCAGTAAATACAGTATTCTCAGTAAATATTTCTTGGTAAATTACCTAGTTATAGTATATACTAAGTGCTCAATGAATATCACTGAATAAGTAATTTTTAAAAATACCTTTAATTCAGGTAAAGAGAGAGAAAACATAGTGAGAAAATCTAAAAACAAGTACTGGCATGATGGGCTTAGAGATTTCAAAGGTTAGAGATTCCTAGACTATTAACAAATACTGGATTAAAGCAGCCCCTCAACAACAACTCATATTTACTAAGCCTTTGCTATAAGCCAGGTCATATGTCAAATACATTACATATATTATCATATTTAATCCTCCCAATAAGCTTAATTTACAAATGAGGAAACAGGGTCTTAGAGAAGTTCAGTGGGTTTCTGAAGCCTCCGGCCAGTTAAACTGCAGAGCTGGAGTCTAAGTTTAAATCTGTAGTGAAAGCCACACTCTCAACTACTTCTAACCTCTAGCTTATTCTGTCTCTTTAAAATGTGGCTTGTTATATCCCCACTGAGGTTTGAAAATCTGGTGCCCCTTGTGAAAGCAGGTACACAGCCACTTTATTAACAAGGATTATATAATGTACAAGTAGGTGCTGGAAGTTTGACCTCACCTCTATGCAAATGCAATTAGTGAGTGGAGGGAAGAAAGGACTCGCTAAATATAAAGGCTTACAACAATGCACTGCCTAAGGTTTCTTCCTACTATCTAAATAATAACAAGAATGTTCCAGACAGCTGAATTCCAAGGGAGCTCAAATTTACTCATTGGCCTTGACAACTGACCTCCCAAAAGGATGCACAAAGAGTAATTTCCAATTTAGTTTTTTAAATATTTTTCTGATCCCACAGGATTGAAATCTAAGAGTTCTCTTAGAAATAGCTCTTCCTCAGTTCATGTCTTTTCAGTCACCACCCCCTGTTCTTCCTTCATAATTTATCTCTATCCATACTTGCCTTTCAGTTCCCCCACAAGGTCTCTAGGTAGCCCTTCTCTTCCCACACTGCACACTGAGGTGATAGGGGTGTCACCAATAATGTCCCAGCTCAGGTGCCTCCAATGTATTGTGTGTAGCAGCTACCTCTCACCCTTGCCTAATACAGGCTTGTAGATGTGTATCTCCTCACAGCCCTGATAGATGAGAAGGTACCCTCTTTGGGATTATGGGTTTCTTGGGGCATGAAGGATGGGCATTGTTGTATGAGGCTTAACAGGACTCACGCACCTAGGCAGGCTGCAGTGCCACTGCAGCCTATGATGATGGTCCCCTGCAAGGAGGCTAAGGAACAGCAGACACAGCCTGAGTGCTGACTCTGTGGTGATGTCCCTGCTGATGACTCAGCAACCTAAGAGTCCTGGACAAGAGAAACCAAGTGTCTCTGACATTGGTTTCCTGGGTCCATTTTACTATCACTTTCTACTTCCTCCTTTTCTTCCCTACATCGTCTTCTATCCGTATTTCAAAAGAGCCCTAGTCTCCTCTTTTCCTCTGAGTAACTCTGTGGCCCATGAAAATCAAGGCTAAAAACTCTAGAAACCAAAAACTTGCTTACCTTTTCTTTAAGGGCATAGAGGACTTAGTCTTCAAAAGTTCCCTGAAAAAGAGAAAATATTTTCATTTTATTCTTCTAGAAATGGTTGTCCCTTTACTTTCAATGGAACAAAGCCTTCTTGACTTCTAATGTAAAAGAAAAAGGGAGAAAAATCCAATAGTTAGGTTTTTGTGTTTAAATAGACAAACACAGACATCCCATTACCCTGTGTTTGTGGTGGCCTCTTATCCTGCTTCTTTTCTCATTTCAGGCCATTCCACTTGATATTGTTTGCAATTCCACCAACTAATAATTTTCATAAACATTCTTCTTCTTTGTCTCATTGAACTTATATATCTTCCATAAACTTGCAGTTCTGGACTTCAGTGACAGCATATATACTGATCTTATTTTATTATCCATTCACCTGCCCTATGTCTTTTGACTGGAGAATTTAAGCCACTAACATTTAAAATAATGATTAATAAATAGGTACATAGTTACTGCCATTTTATTATTTTTATTTATATTCCTTTCCTTTATTTTTCTTCTCAAAGAAGTTCCTTTAACATTTATTATAATACTGGCTTGGTGGTGATAAAATCTTTTAGCTTTTTGTCATCTGGGAAGTTCTTTATTTCTCCTTCATTTTTAAATGATAGCCATACTGAGTAGAGTAGTCTTGGTTGTAGGTCCTTGATTTTCTTCATTTTGAATATTTTGCACCAATCCCTTCTGATCTGAAATGTTTCTGTTGAAGTCAACTGACAGTCTTATGAGAGCTCCCTTGTAGTTAACGTTTTCTTTTGCTGTTTTTAAGAGTCTTTTTGTGTCTCTAACCTTTGTCGTTTTAATTAAATGTGTCTTGGTGTGGCCTTTTGGGGTTCATCTTGTTTGGGACTCTGTGTTTCTGAACTTGTATATTCCTTTACCAGGTTATGGAAATTTTCAGTTATTATTTCTTCAAATAGGTCCTCAATACTTTATCTCTTTTCTTCTTGTGGTTCTCATGATGCAAATGATGTTACATTTGATGTTGTACCAGAGGTCCCTTAAATTTTTTTGTTGTTGTTGTTCTTCTGAATGGGTGTTTTCTGCTACCTTGTCTTACAAATCACTGATTTGAGTCTGTGCTTCATCTAATTAGCAATTGATTCCCTATTGTGTGTTTTTTATTTCAGTTATGTTATTCTTCATTTCTCACTGGTTCTTTTTACAATCTCTATTTTCTTTTTTTAAAAAAAATAACTTTATTTATTGTTTATAGAGAGAGGAGGGATAGAAGCAGGAAGTATCAACATGTTGTACATTTAGTGGTTATGTTTTATATATGCCTAAACCCAGTGAGCCTGGGGTTTTAAACTGGCGATCTTAGCATTCCAGGTCAATGCTACATTTAATGTACCACCACAGATCAGACTCTATTTCAGGGGTCAGGAACCTATGACTCACGAGCCAGATGTGGCTCTTTTGATGGCTGCATCTGGCTTGCAGACAAATCTTTAAAAAAAATAAATAATAACGTTAAAAATATAAAACATTCTCATGTATTGCAATCCGTTCATTTCCTACTGCTCTTGTTTGTGGTTGCTGGTGGCTGGAGCCAATCACAGCTGTCTTCTGGGACAACACCAATTTTTTTTCAAATAATGCATAACGTACACAGGTCATTGTATGGCTCTCATGGAATTACATTTTAAAATACGTGGCGTTTATAACTTTCTCAGCCAAAATGTTTCCCGACACCTGCTCTATTTCCTTTTTATACCTACTATTTCTTTGTTTAAGTTTCCTGAGAATCTTTATAACATTGTCATAAATCTGTACCTGGTAGACTTATTGCCTTCACTTTATTTTATTCTTTTTCTAGAAATTTATCTTGTTCTTTCATTTGGGACATGTTTCTTTGTCTCTTCATTTTAGTGCCTTTCTGTATTTATTTTTAGGTATTAGAAACAAAATTAGAAACCTGCAACATTTCTCAGTCTTGAAAGGGTGGTTTCATGTTATAAATGCCCTGTGGGGCCCAGTGATGCAATCCTTCTTTTAACCTGAGCTAGGTATTAGAAGAGTGTCCCTGGTGTGAGCTGTGTGTCTCCTCCTGTTGCAATATAGCCTTGTTTGCTGTTGGCATGTCAGTGAATGGGATTGACCTTCACATTGACTGGTTGTGAGAATTGTCCAGCACCACACTATGCTAGTTTCTATGTGGAGGCTGACCTAATGGAGCAGGATTCACCACAGCAGGATCTGGTGACTGCTGAGACTACCCTTTGGGTATCCTGCTTGTGGAGCTAATTGAGTAGTGCTTGTTATGTGAAGCTGGCCACCAGGTATGTTGGTTCTAGTTTTTACTTGTGGGGGAAGTGGTTGGAGCAGTTTAATATCACATGTTGCCTGTGACCAGCCCAGAGCTAATTATTAAGCGCTACAAAGTGATCCCCAATTGCTGGTTTTATGTGTCAGGCCTGAATGCACAAAAGAGAGGTCATACTGTGTTCCAAGACCAGCTGACACCAGAACCAGGCCAGGGGTCAAGTCACCAAAAGGCCCAAGGCACCCTGAGACTTGTTGTCACCTGCTAGTTAACCATAAGGGCATCCACTGAAAGAGCTTCAGAAGGTATTGAGTTGCATGAGGCAGGATCTCAGGGAGTTGCCAGGGTGGGGCAAGTGGCCTTCAAAAGATTAAGGCAAATTTAAATTTGGTACCAGTCCTGAGTCTTATGCCACTTAGCAAAAGTTTCAGGGTACACCGAGGCCAGTTGCCACCTACCTGGGGCCTGCAAACATTTTTCGTGGGGTGGGGTGTCAGGGAATAGAGCTAGTGAAGTGTGCCTGGCCTCTGTAAATCAGATGGGCCATTTGGGGGCAGGCCTTAACACAGAGACAATGGTGGCCACCTCCCACCCTACTCTAAAGCCACACAACTCAGTTTCTCTCTGTGCATCTCTGGCAACTGCCAAGTTTGACCAGAATTTCTTGAGTCTTTTAAAAAAGATGTTAATATGGTCCCAGTCTGTTTGCCATGAAATTCCCTTAGGGCAGTGGTTCTTGACCTGGATTCTATCGAACTCTAGGGGTTCGATGAGTCGGTCTCAGGGGTTCGAAGAAGCCTCTGCCGCGGAGGCCAGAATAAAGTAATACCGTAATTTGTTGTGAGTTCATGTACTTTATTGGTTTTGTTCTTTGAGCAAGGTGATGTTCATGCACGGCTCATTTTGTGCACCATTAAAAATCATATACCTATGTCTTGAATTTGGAAAAAAAAGTCCATATTTTATTTATCACTAAAGAAGGGTTCGGTGAATGCACATATGAAACTGGTGGGTTTGGTACCTCAAAAAAGGTTAAAAACTACTGCCTTCGGGCATGCACTAGTTCCGTGGAATGGGGTCTCCAGGAATCATTAGAATGGAACTAGTAGAATTTACCAGGCAATTGCAGGTTCATATTTACACCAGTGGGAGAAGGGCTCAACATAAAGACAATGGCTGCTGCTCCTTCAACCCTCATTCTGAAACCACACAATTCAATTGTTTTCTGTATGTCTCTGGTACCGACCCCTCTCACAAGCTTGATTAAAATTCCTTGAGAGTTTATTTTTGTTTGTTTGTTTTTTCAGAAAGACTGCAATGTGTGTTCAGGCTGGTGGTCATAAAAAAAAAAAACCTGGGCATTGTGCAAGTTTGGTGTGGTAAGTCTCAGGGAGTCATTGGTGTGGAACTAATGGAGTTCACGGGGCTAATGAAGATTTAGTTTTAGTCCTGTGAGGGGAAGGCTCAACACAGGGAAAATGGCATCATCTGCCAGCCAAGCTGGAGGAAGACTCAACACAGGGACAGTGCCTGGCATCCCTCCAGCCCTCATCTTAAAACCACACATGTGCCTATGAGCAAGAGGTTATGCCCTTTTCTAGAGGCCTGGGTTTCCAGAAGCTTTCTGTGTCACCCAAATAGACAGAATCCCCACTGATTTTCACAGCCAGATGTTATCTGAGCTCCTCCTACCCACTCTGGTGTTTCAGACTGGGGAACCTGGCATGGGGCTGAGACACCTTGCACCTCAGAGAGCACGTCTGCAGCTGAGATATCTCTCTAGATTCTTAACCATCACACACGAGTGTGGAGCCAACCCATTTTGTATCTCCACTCCTACCAGTCTCAATGTGGCTTCTTCTTTGTATTCTTACTAATAGCACTTCTGTTCAGCTAGTCTTCAGATAGTTATTCGGTTGCTTATTCTATACCATATTTCCCCATGTATAATGTACACCCTTCTTTGAAAAATTTGGGGTTTAAAATCTGGGTGTGTCTTATACAGTGGTTTTGGCATTTCCAAATGCCATAGATATAACTGAGGATGAGGCAATATGTGAAGACAGTGATTTGTCATCAGATACAGATGAGCACAAGCTAATGGATGACAGTTTTGACAGTAATGAGGAGTTATATGAATTTTATGATGAATAAAACTTTTCACCTGACCAGGCAGTGGCACAATTGATAGAGCATCGGACTGGGATGTGGAGGACCTAGGTTCAAGACCCTGAGGTCACCAACTTGAGTTCAGGCTCATCTGGTTTGAGCAAGGCTCACCAGCTTGAGTCCAAGGTCGCTGGCTTGAGCAAGGGTTACTCAGTCTGCTGTAGCCCCACGGTCAAGGCACATATGAGAAAGCAATCAATGTACAACTAAGGTGCTGCAATGAAGAATTGATACTTCTCATCCCTTTCCCTTCCTGTCTCTCTGTCCCTATCTGTCCTTCCCTCTGACTTTCTCTGTCATAAAACAAACAAACAAAAACTTGAGTTCAATAACTTTATGTAATACTTTTATTTTCAAATTTTGGGCTCCCAAATTAAGGTGCGCCTTATACCTGGGAGCATGTTATACATAGGGAAATATAATAATTTAGTTGTAATTTTGGTGTGGACAGCAGAGAAGAAAAATATAGCATCAACCTACACCACCATTATGAAACTTATCCACTCTAATTTTAAATTATAGATCAGGTAGGACAGAAGATGGCGATGGAGTAGGCAGACGTACCAACTTCCAACTCCCAGAACCAAAGTGGATTATAACTCAATTTTAAGAACCATCATCTGGATAAACCAACTTTGAACTAAACTAAGTGGACTCTTAAACCAAGGAACACTGCAGAAGCCACATTGAGACTGGTAGGAATAGTGAAAACGCGAAGAGGGCTGCCCAGCTCCCTGGAGCAAACAGCAGCCTGGAGAGACCCGCGTGGCGGGACGAGAGTTTGGCAGAGAGGGAGGGACCTGGGTCCCAGGAACCTAGCCCCAGCCTGCAGTCCCAGAGCCTAGAAGAGGCGTTTGGACAGTATTGAGCTGTGAAGCAAGTGAGGATACTGTTTGTGAAAAAGATAGTTTTCTCAGACCCAAGGTTCTTTTTAAAGGGACAGCGCAGAAAACCTCTCTCACAACCACGCACCTGAGGCTCCGGGGAACGGGGACAGAGGAGAGGAACAGAGCAGCAGAAAGAGAGTGTGGACTGAAGGCATTGGGACACCCTGAGGGACACCCATCCTGACCCCTGGGCTAAGTCATTGCCCTAATCGAAAACGAATATTTCCCCTGGAACTAGCAACACAGCAAGGGAGACAGGACACTAGCCAAACAAGCTCTCCCGCGGCAATTAGAGCAGAGCTGCTTAGAAGGAGGGAACTCCCAAGCCTACAGTGTGGAGACTTAGGGCACTTCCATCTCTCTGAGGGTTGCTGGAGGGTATGGTGGCAGCAGGACGCTGAAATGCTGTCCTGTTGGCGTGGGCAGAGGCACAACCGATGTGAGCTCAGTCTAGGCCACAAGGGTGGGGGCAATGCACGAAAGCGGTCTGGCAGCTGCGGGCCCGCCTGTGACCCCACTTGCGGGGAAAAATACGGGCAGAGATCTGCTCTACGACGCTGCCTAAGCTGGCCCTGACCGCTGGGACGGGGCTAGGACCAGGGACGGGCGAGGGGCTCATGGCTGAGTTCATGCTGCCAACCCGGCCCGGATGGAGAAACCCGGGTTTGCCATCCTGTGTGTGCAAGTGGGCTCCTAACTCTGGGGCAGGGTAGACCTCGGGACGAGCGGAAGTTCACGGCTGAACTCAGCCAGCAAACATGCTGGCCATATAAACCTGGGTTTGCGACCCTGCACAGGAAGGCCCTGGCGTCGAGGGCAGGGCTAAATTCTGGACAGGCAAAGGCTCACAGCTGAGAGCACGTCAAAAGCCCCGCCCAACCCGCAAAACAGCGGCGAGCAGGCTCTGACTGCGGGGGCTGGGCATAAGCCTTCCAGAAACAGGCTGCGTCCGCAGCAGAGCAAAGGTGCTCACCTCTGCCCTTGGTGTTGAGGCTTGTGGCTTGAATGACAGCCCCTCCCGTGGAGGAGAGGTGGAAATCACAGCAACAGCCACAGTAGGCTGTTGCAGGCAACACCCATACCCAAACACCCTAGGCAGCGGCAGAGGGGATGGCAGGCCTGCAGACAGACCACACCTAGAGAACACAAAGGCAATACCTACTGGACTCCAGTGGCCACAACTTGCTTATACACAGACAAAATGGACAGGCAGAGGAATGCAAACCAAATGAATCAAGAGAAATCCCCAGAGAAGGACCTGAATGAACAAGAAATAACCAAACAACCTGAAGCAGAATTTAGAATAATGATAGTTAGGATGTTCAAAGAAATTAGAGGAACAATGGATAGTCACTATGAACACCTAAATAAAGAGATAACAAGAATAAAAAACAAAATTGAAATAATAAAAAAATATTGTCATTTCTGTCTGATAATCAGACAGAAATGACAAATACAGTATCAGAACTGAAGACCACAATGAAAGGAATTAAAAGCAGGATGAATCACGCTGAGGATTGAATCAGCGAGTTAGAGAACACAATAAATAAAGGCACAGAAGCAGAGAAGAAAAAGAAAAAGAGACTCAAAAAATGTGAGGAAACTCTAAGGGAGCTTTGTGACAACATGAAGAGAAACAACATTTGCATCATAGGGGTTCCTGAAGAAGAGGAGAGAGGACAGAAAATGGAAACTTTGTTCAATCAAATCATAGCAGAAAACTTTTCAAAATTAAGG
This sequence comes from Rhynchonycteris naso, assembly GCA_037038555.1. Taxonomy (NCBI): domain Eukaryota; kingdom Metazoa; phylum Chordata; class Mammalia; order Chiroptera; family Emballonuridae; genus Rhynchonycteris; species Rhynchonycteris naso. The sequence continues at coordinate 292,602,012 of CM072995.1, read as the reverse complement.
CTGGGAAACATTCCACACGTTCAAGAAGCACACAGAACTCCATTAAAGAGAAACCCAAAAAAATCTACACCAAGACACATCATAATTAAAATACCAAAGCTAATCGATAAAGACAAAATCTTAAAAGCTGCTAGAGAAAAAAAGGCTATCACTTACAAAGGAGCCCCCATAAGGATGACATCGGACTTCTCAACAGAAACACTTGAGGCCAGAAGGGAATTGCAAGATATAATCAAAGTAATGCAGAACAAGAACCTAAAACCAAGACTACTCTATCCAGTAATGCTAACGTTTAAAATTGAAGGAGAAATAAAGAGCTTTCCAGACAAAGAAAGCCTCAAGGAATTCATTAAAACCAAACCAATTCTGCAAGAGATATTAAGGTGCCTGTTGTGAATAGCTCAAAGGGAGGAAAGAATATAGCAAAAAGAAAAAGAAAAAAAAACACAGCTTTAAAGAACAAAATGGCAATAAACAACTACATATCAATAATAACCTTAAATGTAAATGGATTAAATGATCCAATCAAAAGACATAGGGTAGCTGCATGGATAAAGAAACAGGACCCATACATATGCTATCTACAAGAGACACACCTTAAAACAAAAGATGCACATAGACTGAAGGTAAAAAGATGGAAAATAATATTTCATGCAAATGGAAATGAAAAAAAAGCTGGGGTAGCAGTACTTATATCTGACAAAATGGACTTTAAAACAAAGGCTATAGTAAGAGATAAAGAAGGACACTACATAATGATAAAAGGAACAATTCAACAGGAAGATATAACTATTATAAATATCTACACACCAAATATAGGAGTCCCGACATACATAAAGCAGACTTTGATGGATATAAAGGGCGAGATTAACAGCAATACTATCATAGTAGGGGATTTCATTACCCCACTAACAACACTGGACAGATCCTCAAGAAAGAAAATTAATAAAGAAACAGCAGACTTAAAGGATACACTAGATCAACTTGATTTAATAGATATCTTCAGAACTTTTACCCTAAAGTAGTAGAATATACATTTTTCTCAAGCGCTCATGGTACGTTTTCTAGGATAGACCACATGGTAGGACACAAAAATGGTCTCAATAAATTTAAGAAGATTGAAATCATATCAAGCATTTTCTCTGATCACAATGCCATGAAACTAGAAATTAACCACAAAAGAAAACCTAAAAAATACTCAAACAATTGGAAACTAAATAGCATGATATTAAATAATGAATGGATTAACAATGAGATCAAAGAAGAAATAAAAAAGTGTCTAGAAACAAATGAAAATGAGCATACACCAACTCAAAATTTATGGGACACAGCAAAAGCAGTACTGAGAGGGAAGTTCATTGCACTACAGGCATATCATAAGAAGCTAGAAAAAGCTCAAATAAGCAACCTGACCCTGCAGCTAAAAGAACCAGAAAAACAACAACAAATAAAACCCAGGACAAGTATAAGGAAGGAAATAAGGAAATAATCAAGATCAGAGCAGAAATAAATGACATAGAGGCTAAGGAAACAATACAGAGGATCAATAAAACCAGAAGCTGGTTTTTTGAAAAGGTAAACAGGATTGATGAACCTTTAACTAGACTCACCAAGAGAAAAAGAGAGAGGTCTCAAATAAATAAAATTAGAAAGGACAGTGGAGAAATAACAACTGATACAACAGAAATACAAAGCATTGTAAGAAAATACTATGAAGAACTCTTTGCCAAAAAATTAGACAATCAGGTGAAATGGACAAATTTCTTAAATCATATAAACTTCCAAAATCAATCTGGAAGAATCAGAACACCTAAACAGACCAATTACAACAAATGAGATCGAAACAGTTATCAAAAACTCCCAAAAAAGAAAAGTCCCGGGCCTGATGGCTTCACAAGTGAATTCTATCAAAAATTCAAAGAAGAACTAACTTCTATCCTCCTCAAGCTATTTCAAAAAATTCAAGAAAAAGGAAGACTTCCAAACTACTTTTATGAGGCGAGTATAATTCTAATCCCAAAACCGGGCAAAGACAACACAAAGAAAGTAAATTATAGGCCTATATCCCTGATGAATTTAGACGCTAAAATTCTCAACAAAATATTAGCCAACTGGATCCAGCAATATATGAAAAAAATCATACACCATGATCAAGTGGGATTTATTCTGGAGAGGTAAGGCTGGTTCAATATTCGCAAATCAATCAATGTGATTCATCACATAAACAAAAGGAAAGACAAAAATCACATGATAATTTCAATAGATGCAGAAAAGGCATTTGATAAAATCCAGCACCCATTCATGCTCAAAACTCTCAGTAAAGTGGAAATACAGGGATCATTCCTTAACATGATAAAGGCCATCTACGACAAACCCACAGCAAACATCATACTAAATGGACAAAAATTAAAAGCAATCCCCTTAAGATCAGGAACCAAGCAGGGTTGCCCCCTTTTACCACTCTTATTCAACATAGTTCTGGAAGTCCTAGCTATAGCAATCAGACAAGAAGAAGAAATAAAAGGCATCCAAACTGGAAAAGAAGAAGTAAAACTGTCACTATTTGCAGATGATATGATATTGTATATAGAAAACCCTAAAGTCTCAGTCAAAAAAGTACTGGACCTTATAAATGAATTCAGCAGGGTGGCAGGATATAAAATTAATACTCAGAAATCAGAGGCATTTCTATATACAAACAATGAACTGTCATCAAAATAAATTAAGTAAACAATCCCCTTCACTATTGCAGCCAAAACAATAAAATACCTAGGAGTAAATTTAACCAAGGAGGTTAAGGACTTATACTCGGAAAATTATAAAACATTGATAAAAGAAATCAAGGAAGATACAAACAAGTGGAAGCACATACCATGCTCATGGCTAGGAAGAATAAACATCATTAAAATGTCTATATTACCCAAAGCAATTTATAAATTCAATGCAATACCAATTAAAATACCAATGACATACTTCAAAGATATAGAACACATATTCCAAAAATTTATATGGAACCAAAAAAGAACACGAATAGCCTCAGCAATCTTAAAAAGAAAAAATAAAGCAGGAGGTATCACTCTTCCTGATATCAAGGTTTACTACAAGGCCATTATACTCAGGACAGCCTGGTACTGGCATAAGAACAGGCACATAGATCAATGGAACAGAACAGTGAACCCAGAAATAAACCCACAGCTTTATGGACAACTGATATTTGACAAAGGAGGAAAGAACATACAATGGAGTAAAGACAGCCTCTTTAACAAATGGTGTTGGGAAAATTGGACATCTACCTGCAAAAAAATGAAACTAGACCATCAACTTACACCATTCACAAAAGCAAACTCAAAATGGATAAAAGACTTAAATGTAAGCCGTGAAACCATAAGCATCTTAGAAGAAAACATAGGCAGCAAGCTCTCCGACATCTGTAGCAGCGGTATATTTGCCGATTTATCTTCATGGGCAACTGAAATAAAAGGCAAGATAAACAAATGGGACTATATCAAAATAAAAAGTTTTTGCACAGCTAAAGACAATAGGAACAGAATAAAAAGACAAACCACACAATGGGAGAACATATTCGACAGCACATCTGATAAGGGTTTAATAACTAAAATTTATAAAGAACTTATAAAACTCAACACCAGGAAGACAAACAATCCAATCAAACAATGGGCAAAAGAAATGAATAGAAATTTCTCCAAAGAAGACATACAGATGGCCAAAAGACATATGAAAAAATGCTCAACATCACTAATCATTAGAGAAATGCAAATTAAAACCACAATGAGATATCACCTCACACCAGTCAGAGTGGCACTCATCAGCAAAACAACACAGAATAAGTGCTGGCGAGGATGCGGAGAAAAGGGAACCCTTCTGCACTGCTGGTGGGAATGCAGACTGGTGCAGCCACTATGGAAAACAGTTTGGAGATTTCTCAAAAAATTAAAAGTCGAACTGCCTTTTGACTCGGCTATCCCACTTTTAGGAATATACCCTAAGAACACCATAACACTGTTGGAAAAGAAGAAATGTGCCCCCATGTTCATGGCAGCATTGTTCACAATAGCGAAGATCTGGAAACAGCCCAAGTGTCCGTCAGAAGACGAGTGGATTAAAAAGCTATGGTACATATATACTATAGAATACTACTCAGTCATAAGAAACGATGACATCGGATCATTTACAACAAAATGGATGGACCTTGATAACATTATACGTAGTGAAATAAGTAAATCAGAAAAAAAAAACTGAGAACAGCATGATTTCATACATAGGTGGGACATAAAAGTGAGACTATGAGACATGGACAAGAGTGTGGTGGTTACGGGGTGGCGGGAGGGAGGGGAGGGTGGGATAGGGAGTAGAGGAGGGGCACAGGGAAAACCAGATAGAAGGTGACAGAGGACAATTTGACTTTGGGTGATGGGTATGCAACACAATTGAATGATAAGATAATCTGATGATGTTTTCATTGTACATATGTACCCTGATTAATTGGTGTCACCCCATTAAAGTTAATAAAAGAAAATTATAGATCATAAAGACAAATTAAAAGAACAAGAACAGAAAAGTAGATCTCCAAAAAAGCTGAAATCATGGTAAACAGATAGGAATATTTTAAAGAGTAGTAAAGTTGACACAGATACCTCCAGTTTTTGAACTTCTAAAGCTCTGATTGCCAAGGCATGTATTTCTATTTGTTTCGCATTATTTTCTCAAAAGCTAACATTTAGTTTCTAAGTTTTGCCTTGAAACCAAATGTTTACATTCTATATTAGTTTAAATGTGATTATTTATTGATCAAACTAAACTATATTTTGACCTCTCTACAGCATGTTGAGAGAATGGCTCAATGTCTAAATGCCTTGTCTGCTTAGAAAACAGACATGACAGCTAAACTTTTAAAAATAATTCCTATAGATTTCTCGGGGATTTTTTTTTTTTGAAATAGGATGTATTTCTTTTTTTAAAAATTTCTTTATATTTATTCATTTTAGAGAGGAGACAGAGTGAGAGAGAGAGAGAGAGAGAGAGAGAGAGAGAGAAAGGGAGGAGGAGCTGGAAGCATCAACTCCCATATGTGCCTTGACCAGACCAGTGCCAGGTTTTGAACTGGCCACCTCAGTGTTCCCAGGTCGATGCTTTATCCACTGCGCCACCACAGGTCAGGCTCCTCTGGGATTTTTTAGGTCCCTTTGGCCAGATCTCGGTTCATTTGTAATGGAGATTTTGCATAGATTTTACAAACCCTGCTAATCCCCTCTGCAAGAAAGATAACCATGGGATGTTCAGGTTGGCAAAAGGAATTTCTACAAGTTTATTCAATGTTTCAGTTTTCAGAATTTAAGAAAACATGAACCATAGCAGTGATCTCTAGAGTATTAGAATTATTTTTCTAGGAAAACTCACTTTAGAAGGAGAACAGCTCTCATAGGATAAGGTGTGGTTATTTTAAATAAGACACAAAAGGCAGCTGAGTATTGCCAAGAGGAAGTGGTAGTTCATTCATTTGTTTGTTTACTCAGCATCTCTTATTGATTGCCTACTATATGCTTGGCATTATGATTGATGCTTGTGGGTTATAGGGCCCTGACTTAGTGGAGGTTATGCTCTATTGGGGCAGATAAGCAACAAATTAGTCCCACTGTGATGACATTTCTTATGATCAGATTGTTTCTATCTCAGTGGATATGAGAATACTGGAAGATTGATTGTGTCTCTGAACTCTTATTTCTTGTTCATTTTATTTTTTTGTAGTTCTGTTTCACAGCCATGTGTTCTGCTATTGACTAATTCTGCACTCCTTGGTTGGGGCTCCACTATGACAGGCAGGCATTTTTGTCAGTAGGAGTCAGGTCTGGTGTTAATCTCACAGAAAGTAAGACTTGGCAAAGTAACCTCTTGTCTAGTGAGCCAATGGCATAAAGATAAACTGTCAGCTTTCTCTTGGGGTAAGGAGACCCATCAAACTCATCTTCTTGCTTTCCTAGTGCTCATTCCTAGCTCCATCACTACCTTCCATGCAGCCTGCGGGTCTCTGAAAGACTGGTTTAGGTAGCCTTTCCAATTCTCTTTGCAAAGACCTTAAGATAGTCCAAAACTTTGGCACACAAAGTCACTGCCAGCCTGAGTGCTGTCTACCTCAAGAGAGGCATGTAGCTAGTCTTGGAAGTTAGTAATAGAGCCAAAGAGAGGGGGAATTAATATCTCCATTTCCCAGAACTTCTACCTCACCTCAAATTCTAAATATTTAACTAAGTGTACTTTGGACACACATTTTGGAAAAGTTGTGTTATTAAAAGTAATAGCTGTTATGAATTAAAAATTATTATGTTTCAGAAATTCAAATTGCTTCCTTTTTTGTTACTAATCAATTGGCTATATGATCATAGCTATATGTATTTCCTGTGTCATTTTCTCTTCATGTAATAAAGATTTTGGAGTAAAAGATAAAAGATCCCTAGAATCTTCTTTTAATACTCCATAGAGTGAAACTCCAGTGCTCTTTGGAAAAGTAGAAACTTCAGCTAGTCACAAGCTGATTCTAAGTTTCCTTTCTGGCTGTGTCTTTCTGACTCCTCTGAGTGACCCTCTACTGCAGCTAAACTGGCAGATGCTCACCGTACTTCACAGGATTTGCCCACCTATTTCCAGTCTTGGCACTTATTCCTGTCTCCTATTTCTCTGAAGTTTGCACTGTTGGGAAAGACATCCTTCCATGGGCCCCAAGAATCTGTGTATGTTATTTCTGAGTGTGCCAAATTTCAAGGACAACGCGATCTACCACATGCAAAGCATCCATCTGGGCTCATCACCTCTCCCTGTGGGACTTGGATGCAGGGGAAGAGAATAATTCTTTCCTGTACTTGAGACTCAAACTGTCTTGCTCTCATCCATTGTCTCATCATCTGTGAAATGGTGGTATCTATGGAGTGGGGAAAGCTTTACCTCTTAATATCTTTATGAGGTTGGAGTTCTTCTATCATGTGCACATTCACAAAAGCCAGAGTAAATTGCTCTTCACCACAAACACCCAAATGTCCAAGGAGTTTTCATCATCCTCTGAGCATCCATGTGTTAAAGCTAAAAAGATATGCACTACAGGGAGGTGAGGGAAAGTGGGGGAGGTTCCTGTGGCTCCAGTTCAGATTCCGTGCCTTGAATGTGCAGTGTATTTATTACAACCTTGTCACATGGTTGATTAGGTGCAGAGAAAATGACTCCAGAAGACCAAACTCACAACTGACTGAAGTACAAACAGAGACACAATCTGTTCATTTCCAATGAGAAACATAACTATTACGTTCATCTGAAATGTGTCTGTTGCTATGACAAAACATTCTCTTGCCACCAGCAGATGTGTGTGAGAAACCAAGTAACAGTCACACAATGGCTTGGTGAGCATGGAGCCAGAGCCAGGGGAGTGATTAGGGAAGACAGTGTTTATGGGTGGAATCAGAGCAGACGAGTTTATGGCTCCTTCTTACATTACAGACTTACCCACCACACTAGAGGATACATCAAGTTTTTGATGTAAAGCAGGCTTCCCTAGAGAGTACTTTTCTTTATGTTCCACTGCTGCCTATCCACTGACTTTCTCATCAGGCACTTCCTCTTTACTGAAGCTTTAGATGTTAAACTTTGAACTTGAATGTAGTGGAGGGACATTTGACATTGGTTGGTTTGATAACTCGAGAGCTTCCTGTGGTGAAATTTAAAATAGGTATGGGAGGCAAGAAGACCATGTCCTCACCTGGAGGCAGTCTTGGCCTACATCTTATACCAAGGACATGGGATGTTCCCATCTGAATTAGGACTATATCCCTGAGGCCTCTGCTGGAGTGGGAGGGGCACCAGGGACGGTAGGTGCTAGTGGGGCAGATCTGAACTGTTGTTCAGGTTTTAAGTATTTCCATAAGTTGACCAACACAGTGTTGGGTTACTGGTTTATCTTTTCAGTGGGATCCCAGCAGCAATGAAATCAAATCACATTTGCTTCCAAATTAGTTTCACCAGACCCCTCTATAGCCAATTGGGATAAACTTTTCACTTTTTGAGTTTCCTCTCAGTTTCAGGTTTTTCCCATAGCTTGTACCCATTCTTCAGATTTGTTAGTTTCTACAAGATCAGTGATGGATTTCCCAGCATTATAAATTTCTTGTTTCACAACTGGCCTTAGCATGATATCAGTGTCTTGAACCAAGTTCTGGGGATGGACTAGACCATCTTGGCTTTTATTCCTGTAGTGAATATAACCAATCAAGGTCTTCAAAGACAGAGTTATAGACTATTATTCTACCCTCTAAAAACTTGTTGTACCTCCTCTATAGATTTATAAGGTCCCACATGCCCAGGGAGATGCCTCTCATTGGACCAAGACTCCCTGCAGGCTAGAATAATTCAATCTGTAAGGGAGTGAGAACCTTGAATTTCCCAAAAGCTACACAGATGTTGCCAGAGGGCAGGGTGAGTGGTGATGTTGCTCATTTTCTTTGCTTCCTGCTAGGTCAGAGAAATGCCCTGCCCTTGCATCCCATAGCCACACTAACCATGCCTAGCTACTTTCTCTGACCTGATACTAGAAGTTGGCAACTACACCAATAAGCTCATCAGGAGTATATTCCATAGTAAAGTCTCTTAAATTGGGTGCTGATGTTGTTGCTCTGCTTTTGTTTTCTTTTATATTAAGTGTGAAATTGGATGGCAAGGGGCATTTAAACCCTTTCATTGTTAAACACTATAACATCTTCCTCTTTGTCCTCCTCACTTTCCCAGGGATACCATCTCTTAGTGTCCTAATCAGGCTTTGTCACAAGCATTCACACCTTAATTCAGGGCAATTTGTGCCTTCCTAGCTTTGCAAATGGCACACTAAACTGTCCAATTTACTTTGACCTTGTCTGTCAGCCCCAAAGCTAGCTGAGTAGTGGATGACCACACATTTCCTCTCTAACCTCAGCTCTTATTCCAACTTTCTAACTTGAGCTTCAGCCTTTAGTTGGGTATCAGTGGCCAGCTGACTGTGGCAGCCATTCACTTTTCTTCCTTGCTAGAGTATGCTAGGCACAGTTACTCAAGCAAGTCCATTAAAAGAACTGGTGTTTTCAGACATCTTGTACTCATGTGGTGGTCACCCGGAAGCATCTTACAGACCACCCCTGCCTCATAGAGATTGATGGTCAACTCAGGATTTCCCCTGCAAATACTTTTTCCAAAGTCCCATTTTTTCTGTCTCTTAGCTGGCTCACCAATTGTTGATTTGAAAGTTTGGAAGCTTTCCCAGGTGAAATTTGAAACTGGACCCAGGACATGAAAGGCAAGGAGAAACCAAAAAGAGAAGCAAACCATTCCAGATTGATAGATGGCAAGTTTAATATGCAGGGAACTTAAATATGAGGTTTGTCTTGGGTGGCCACAGACTAAAAGATACCCCACTCACCCACCTGAATCTTAAGAATTTACATGGAGGTCTTAATTAGGTTCAGTCATGTATTTAGTTCAGATGGTCCCAGCAACACACTGCTCTCTCAGGGTGCATCCTTGCAAATGACCCTTGGCTGTGGCAATGGTAGGAAAATATATATTTCAAATATACAGGGGAGGGAATTAGGAGCCTCTGGTAGTGCAGGTCTAGTTCTGTTGCCAAATGGTAGTCATGTCCTCTTGATGACCTCTTCCAACAATAGTTCAGTCTTAAAGTTTCTTTTACCTCTACTAATCTATCTCTATCTAAAATTTAATTCTTGTCAGAACCATAAAAGGAGAGGGAGGGTGCAGAAGGGTGCCTGAGGTCACCTTTCAATGTACCACAATATTAAAATTTACAATTATTTTTAAAGATTGTACCAATGCTTAAGGCTCCATAAAGTCAAGGTTGGTGGTGCATTCCACTCCAATCCCTTTACCCAACCTGTACTCCCGTCCATAACTGCTGTAAGTGTTGAAGAATGCACCCCAGCTAATGGAACTTCTACCCTGCAACTCAGCATCCTCTTGCCCCATGGTCTATGAGTTTAGCCCACAATCAATGACTGACTGAGGTTGGAGACAAAAGCTAGCTTCATGCCTCAAAGGGGTCAATTCTTCAATTAAGTTTATGTTCCACAGTCCCCATCCCCAACTGCCGCTTCAAACCAAGGCTGGATTTGTTCCTCAACTCTTTTCCTTCACCTATCAATTACTCACTCTCTACCGGGTGCTTCTCGAAAAGCTCTCCTGCAATAAATCCCACACCTGGTGCTGCCCCCAGATGGTAAAAGTGTATATTATAGCCTTGACTTTCAAATTCTGGATGTGCTTTCTATCTCTTTGCCATAATTTTTTTATTAATAGCTAACTTAGCTCTTTCTTTCTAACAATAATTGCCTTTTTCTCCCACTTTTTGTTTTTTTGTTTTGTTTTTTTACCTTTTAATGAAAGAAATAGGGCTGTCAGAGAACTGACATGGGAAAGGGGCCAAATGTATGTGAGAGTTCACAGGGCAGCGATGCCATCCCTGGAACACTTGTGAAAAAGCTCTTAGGAAGGTTTACAGTTGGCTATCTCTGGAGCCTAGGCTGAACGAGAAGGTGTCAGAAGACAAATGACACTGAAAAGACAGATGGTGAAAATGCCAAAACTCAGAGAATCCACACTGTTGGCCACACAGTCTTCAGTCAGGACAGAGCTTCCCCCCAAAAAACACAAATCAATCAGGGACCAGAGAAATAAAGTCCTGACCTTCACCTGACTCCACTATCCTCAAGTCATTTCCTCATCAAAAGAGGAGAACCCGAGAACTATAAAAAAGAAAAAAAGTATGCCGGAGCCATCAGCACTTTTCAACACCTGATAATAATCTTTCGGAGGCCTGGTACTGGGTGCCACTGTATCTGTATCCTTTACTTACAGAGGAAAACTTACTCCACGTGCATCCCATCTAGGTAGGTCCACCCTTTCTAGCAGCTCCCACCACTGAAAACTTACTCCACGTGCATCCCATCTAGGTAGGTCCACCCTTTCTAGCAGCTCCCACCACTTACTCCACATCTCCATTCACCTGCTCATTCTTTCAGAGCACATACCACAATTTGAAAATATACATTCCTTCTCTTTCCTTTTAACTATCTGTCTTCCTCACTAGCTTGAGAGTTCTATATGCACAGTAACTTTATAAGTATATTTATTCACCATACTTACTCAATATCATGGACAATACCAGGCAAAAATAGTACACAAACAGTTGCGGAATGAGTAAGTGAATGTTGATTAGCTGATGGCATGGCGGAAAGTGTTGGAGTTGACTATTCTTAGCCCTTTAATTCAGGATAGGAGATCATCTTCAAAAGCCAAATGTGAGTTTGGCCCTGGGAACAAACAAGGGTTAAAGTACTTCAGGTTTCCTGTTGTCTAAAGGATAATTGGTTATGCAGGTAGTTAAAAAGACTGAGTAGGATTTGATGATTAGAAATGGAATAGAAGGGGCTTGACAGGAAATAGATTGCAAGTAACCCTATTTAATTTCATTTTTATCTCAGAATGCTGAAGAGTTTCCCATATGTATCAGGTTTTCAGTTCTTAGTTTTCAACTGCATAATTTATACAGCTTCAAAAGAATAATTGGCAACATATAAATATGCATGTGCATAGTTATGATTGCATCCATCAGCACAATATTATCTTTCCTCCTGGGTTTAAAATGTATACTTTTGCACCTTAGATTAATGAGCCTATATGGATTTGTGTCAAACAAATAACTCTACCATTCTTTATTACATTTTCTTTTGTAGGTTTGTATGCCAAGAATAAAGATCATTTTCTTCAAAGGTTGTTTTTATAGAATGCTTCTTCAAGTGTTATAAAAAAAAGGGGAGAAAAAGAAGAGTTTGTTTTTGAATAGGACTGCACACACTAGTTTAAGTCTTCTGGGGCAGTACGATCAACAGTTAAACAATACCTTTAATTTATTGCATTCAAGTCCTCAATTCTGTGAGTTTCTCAAATCACCTGTTCACCACTCTCAAACTTTTATCCCAATAAATGAAGGCTATCTCTCCTTTATCATCATGCCAGTCCTCTCCCTCATACTAAGTTCATATGCTGATGCTTATCTATCTACTTCTCCTTATCAGCTCATTCTCGATCTGACTATCCTTTCCACTTTAGATATACCCAGGTAGCCCCTCCCAGCATTAATATTGATTGAAATTTTACATATTTAATATACACAATGTTATTTAATCCTTACAACAGTCCTATGAACTATCCTTCAAGGAAATCAACTGTGTCTAAATTAAGCCAAACAAAATTTAGTAGAGGAATACTTGTGTTCTCAGCATCAGTGGGAAGAGCAGAAAGCCAAGCTCAGGAATGTACGGGAACTAAGCTATCTCCAGCAAGCTGGGGATTGGAAACTACAGGGATATCGTGTGGTCAGAACACTGCTACTAAAATAAGTAACCATGTGCTAGATGCTGTTTTAAGGATTTTATAAAACACATGTGCATATCACAGTGTGTAATAAATATTCATTTTTTTCTGTTTGGTATCTATCTCTTTCAAAGTTTGAAAGTTCCATGTAGGAGGAAATGATGTGTTCCACTTACTGATGCATACCTAACACCAAGGACATAAGTAGCTAGTACCAGATAAATTAGGGACTATCATTCATTTTATACATGAGGAAACTGAGTACAGGGATAAATATGTACCAAAGTCATACAGCTAGTAAGTGATAGATTCAGGATTCAAATACAGATAGACTGTATCTAGAATCTGTGCCCTTAATCACTACACTGGATATTCCATCCATTTTTAGTCTTTCTTTTCTTGTGGTTAAGATATGACGTCCAAAGGGCCCTCCAGGTGGTATTTGTTGAGTCACATATATGTCCATCAGATAAGGAAGATGAGCATATGATTACTAAGCGACTAAATTCTAACAACTCTGCTTTCTTTTTCTAAAAATATTGATACTTGATCTTTTACACTTTTAAATCATTATTCTTTCTTTTAAAATTCTAACCTCCTGGTGTGGGGACAACTTTAACCTGAAACTAGCCACATTGTGCAGGTATTTTTTGTTGTTGATGTTGGAGTGGCATTGGTTAATAAAGTTATATAGGTTTCAAGTTAAATAGGTTTCAAGTGTGTAAATCTGCAATACATCATCTGCATATTTTATTGTGAGACCCAAAGTCAAGTCTCCTTCTATCACCATTTCCCCCTTTACCTTCCTCTACCGCCTCAAACTAGCCACTTTGATTTACATTGTCTTCTTTCTTACACCTCTGACTTCTACCATGCTAAGCCAAAAATATATATATGTTTTCTATATCAGTAGGGAGTTATTGATGCTCACATAAGCAAAACTATTCATCTTACAAATGAGTTTTTATTTAGTATTTAGCAAATAAGAAAGAAATGAGAATGGTTGTTGATTCAACCAACCAATAATGTCAGCCCTGTGCCGCTACATTGCAGACACAATTCTAAGCACTTTATATTCATTAACTCATTTAATCTTCATAAAAACCTAGAAGATAAATATTATTTTCACTTTCTGTATGAGGAAACTGTAGCACAGAGAGGTTAGTAAAAACCCTGTGCATTAATTTGTTGAAGCTCTTGTAACAAAGTACCACAACTGGATGACTTAGCAGAAATTTAGTGTCTCCCAGGTCTGGAGACAAAAAGTTCAAGAGCAAGGTGTCAGCAGGGTTGGTTTCTTCTGAGGGCTATATGGGAGAATCAATCCCATGCCTCTCTCTTCTCATCCTTGGCTGGCAATCTTGGGAATTCCTAGCCTTGTACATGCATTATTGCATCAATCTCCACATTTTACCTTTACATGAGTTTGTTGTTGTTGTTTTTTCACCTATAAATATCATACTTACCTTGGCTTTGTGAGATATGAATGTTGAGGTAGATGGTATAATCAGAAGCATTCTCATCAATAATGTGGTAAAAGTACATGACTATAATTCAGTAGTTCTTAACCATTTTTGAGGTACCAAACCCACCAGTTTCATATGCGCATTCACCGAACCCTTCTTTAGTGATAAATAAAATATGATTTTTTTTTTTCAAATTCAAGACATAGGCATATGTTTTTATACTGGTGCACAAAATGAGCTGTGCATGAACATCACCTTGCTCAAAGAACAAAACCAACAAAGTGCATGAACTCACAACAAATTACGGTATTACTTTATTCTGGCCTCTGTGGCAGAGGCTCCTCCAAACCCCTGAGACCGACTCATCGAACCCCTAGGGTTCGATAGAACCCAGGTTAAGAACCACTGGCCTAAAGGCTTTTGGTATTACTTCTTTTTATGTCCTGTAGTTGTGTACTGTTATGACTAAAGGCTAAATTTTTCTAGCATTGTTAAATAGTCTGTAAAAGTTGTCCCTTAAGCTCAACATGTCTTCTATATCAAGCCAGTCATTGTTGAGGTCACATGTGGTACAGAGGTCCCTCCTATTTTGAATCTAAACTGTTTTCCACTGGGAGTTAGACAAATCTGCTGGGGAGCAGACCTGCCAAGTATCTTCTGCAAAAAATGAGAACTCATTCTAAAAAAAAAGTGATTCTGTGACCATCACAATATCTTCATCTCACAGTTGTTTCCTGCCTTAGTTTCCCCATGAACTCATCTAAAACTGGAATTACTTCATTATTTGAATAACACAAGAGGGATGTAAACATATGAAATTATGTCCATTCTACATTCCACCAAATTCCCCTTACCACTTTATTTTGTTATGTTCTGTACAATTCAAAAATTCTTCCTGGATATAGTCAAATAAAAACTAACAAGATGATTTTATCTTCAAATGTCCTTAATAAAGTTTTTAGGTTAATTCCAGTTGTAATGGTTTTTAAAGTCAACTTAGTCATCAGGTCAATTTAATAATATTGAAAAATTTTCAAAGTCAACTTTATTCCAATATAGTCTTCCTTTTGCTAAATAAAGATTTAGCCATGGATTTGCGTAACCTACTAGCTTACCCACTCTTAGAGAGAGAGAGATAGGAACAGACAGACAGGAACGGAGAGAGATGAGAAGCATCAATCATCGATTTTTTGTTGTGACACCTTTAGGCATTTACCTATATTTATACCCTTAGGTATTTACCTACAGAAACAGAAAGCAGATTAGTGGTTGTCTAGGGTTGAGGGTAAGGATGAGGTTTAACGAAAAATGAAAGAGGGATCCTAATGAGGTGATAAAAATGTTCTAGCCTGACCTGTGGTGGCGTAGTGAATGAGGCATTGACCTGGAATGCTGAGGTCACTGGTTCAAAACCCTGGGCTTGCCTGTCAAGGCACATATGGGAGTTGAAGCTTCCTGCTCCTTCTCCCCTTCTCCCTTTCTCTCACTCTTCTCCCGCTCCTCTAAAATGAATAAATAAAAATAATTTTTAAAATGTTCTAAAAAGCTGCATTTAGTGTTGATGCATACCTGTTGCATGGCTGCCCAACACTGTAAAATTACTAAAAATTATTGAATTGTGGAATATAAATCAGTGAATTTTATGGCAGGCAAATTATAACACAATAGGATTTTTTAATGAGCTTTTAGGATAAAAACCACGGCAAAGGGGCCAGAGGAAGGTTGAAGAAGGTAAAAGGGAGATAAATGGTAATTGAGGGAGACTTGACTTTGGGTGGTAAACACAGTACCAT
Organism: Rhynchonycteris naso; assembly: GCA_037038555.1. Taxonomy (NCBI): domain Eukaryota; kingdom Metazoa; phylum Chordata; class Mammalia; order Chiroptera; family Emballonuridae; genus Rhynchonycteris; species Rhynchonycteris naso. The sequence continues at coordinate 292,586,336 of CM072995.1, read as the reverse complement.
GTACACATAATGCATTATAGAACTGTATACCTGAAACCCATGTATTTACATAAACCATTGTCACCCCAATAAATTCGATAAATAAAAGAAAAAGAAAAGATAAAACCATGGTACCTTTGAGCCTACATCAAATTTCTACACAGCTGTGGTTCCAGGAGTCTCTGGGAATACTCTGATAGGTAATAATAAGAATGGTCCTCTCCTTCAGTATTCAGGATACCAGCAAGAGAATAACTAACATCAAACTCAAGATACTAAAATACTACTGATAGCTTAGATTCCTAAAACCTTTTTCTTTCTTACACTGACTGTTAGGCGGCTTTGATATGACTATCCAATCAACAAATAACATGTTATAATTTATAAAATTTTTCATTTTAATTCTAAACACCATGATTCTAATGACCCAAATTTCTTTCCCCATGCAGAATCAAAAGGAAAATTGGTTTGTGTGATCAAATGGGGCACATCATTCCTAAGGCAGTTAGGAGACAGCAGTCCCTACTAGAAAAGGATCCAGTACCTTAGGTCGAGAACTAGCAATGACAACAGAACTGTTTGGAAAGGCTGGTTCAGCACATGCTCATGCCATCTCTAACCTATGCTTGAATTGTGAGACTATTGAGAGATTTGTCTTGATTTCTAAAAAGCCAACAAAAAAGCATATTTCTGTTTTTCTTTTCTTTCAGCAGAGAGTCTCAGTACCATGTGCCTAGGTTTGATGGCTGTTATAGGCTGAATTGTACCCCCTCCCTTTACTTCATATTATGGACTAGATGTGCTTGTATCTCCCAATATTTATATGTTGAAGCCCTAACCCTCAACATGGCTGTATTTGGAGATGGGCCTTTAAGGAAATAATTAAGGTTAAATAAAACCATAAAGGTGGGGCCCTAATCTTCCTCTCTCTTCTCCACCTGCCCAACTGTGTGAGGACAGAACCAGAAGGTGTCTCTCTACAAGCCAGGAGGAGAGTTATCACCAGAAACCAAATTAGTGAGTACCTAGATCTTGCACTTTCCTGCTTCTACAACTGTGAGAAATAAATTTCTGTTCCTTAAGTCACCCAGTCTGGGGTATTTCGTTATAGCAACCAGAAAAGACTAATATACCCCACAATTTACATATTAGTATTAACCCACTGTACCTGAAAATGTGACTGAATTTGGAGATGTGGTCTTTGAAGAGGTAACTGAAGAAAATGAGGTCCTGTGGGTTGGACCCTAATCTAATATGACTAGCGTCCTTATTGGAAGAAGAAATTAGGACACAGACAATGCACACAGACAGCAGACCACATAAAAACACAGGAGAAAGACATCCACAAACCAAGGAGACAGACCTTAGAAGAAACCAACTCTGACAACACCTTGATCTCAGACTTTTAGCCTTTAAAACTGTGAGCAAATAAATTTCTGCTGTCTAATCTACCTGGTCTGTGGCATTTAATACAATGGCCCTAGAAAACTAATACAGTACTTTCTTCTGTGTTCTTAGATTTCTTTTTCTATCTCAGGCAGGAAGGGGAAGGTTCAAAATGAGGAATATGAAATAAAATCCAAGATTAGACACTGAATTTCCTCTCTCTGACCACAGTCTCAACATACTATTTTTGGCAGAATACCTCATTGTCTCTCTCCTTCTGTCAGCAGTTCTCTTCTGTGCTTGTCTTAGTTTTGTTTGCTGTAACAAAATACTATATTCTGAGTGGCTTGTAAAAAAAACCAGAAATTTATTTCTCATAGTTCTAGAGGCTGAAAGTTCAAGATCAGGGTACCAGGATGGTCAGGTGCTGGTGAGAGCCCTCTTCCAGGTTGCACAATGCTGACATCTTGTTGTCCTCTCATGTGGTAGAGAGAGGGTGAGAGAGCTCTCTAGGGCCCCTTCTATAAAGGCAGTAATCCCATTCATGAGGACTTCATCCTATTGACCTAATTGCCTCCCAAAGGTTCCATGTCCTAACACCATCACATTGCAGTGAAGATTTCAACGTATGAACTTGGGGTACACAAACCTTCAGCCCCTTGCAGTGCTTCATTGTAGCTTACCATTTTACCTCCTCCCCAGCTTCTTAGTCTTCTGTGCCTGTCTGTGTCTACATGCCTCTTGAGCTGGCTAAATCTCAGGGCCTCCTATTTCAGCCATGCAAGTACTAGAATCACAGAATTTCCCACTCTTCCTTGGCCCTTTCTTTCTATCACTTATTTCAGTCGTTCTCAAACTCCAGCCTACATTGGCTGCCACACCTAAAAATACTGATTGCCAGCCCCAGTCCAGACTTACTGATCTACTAAAAAGAGGCTCACTGGAGATAAGGTCCTAGAATTTGTATTTTTCTAAAGATTCTTGTGCTATTCTGATGCCCAACACAATATGGGAACACTTAGCAATGCCAGTTCTCCACCCTGAATGAAGCATAATATTTATGCTCCCCACTCCTTAGCTGCCAAGCATTGCTGCAGAGGGTCCCAATGCCAAAATGTTGAATTCTCTGTAATTCATACTACTTAATATTACTTGCCTCCTAGATTTTTCAGAACATTTTTAGTATAGACTATTGACTTTCCCTTGAGTCTTTCCAGTTGTTTAAATTACTCCTCTTCTAAACTTTGTCTTATTCTCATGCCACTTCCCTCACTCACAGCAGGAAGCTTCATTGTCATGTTATTAAGAAGATATAGGCCAACAGCTTTCAACTGTGGCTGCACATTAGACTCACATCTGGAGTATTTGAAAATGATGGGTTCTGGGCTCTGCCCCTGGAGACTGGGATTTAATTGGCCTAGTATGGAATCTACATGTCAGTATTTTTAAAAACTCCCCAAGTAATTCTAATGTGCAGCCTGTCGTAAGAACCACTGATCTAGGTCATTTGACACTAATTATCTCAACTTTCAACAGCCCACCTCAGCTTCTAGACACACACACACACACACACACACACACACACACACACACACACACACACACCTCAACATTTTTCTAACCTAACTTACCCTTCCTTTTTCTCATGGAATACATATGCTTATTCATTTTCAAGACTAATTCCTCACCTGTGTCCTTGACTCCATTTTACCTCCTCTAAGAAGTTGCTGCTTGATCTGTTTTTCCCATTCTTTTATCTTCAATCTCACTCTTATGTAAGATTAAGCAATTTTACCTCCTCAACTGGTTTAAACATTTATGTCATAAAAGTTTTGCTACCACCAACAACACAATGACAGCAACATTACATTTCTTCATTCTTTCAGTCAAACTTCTCTAATAAAATAATTTATACCCATGTTCTCCTTTCTCTCTTTCTCTCTCTCTATCTCTTCCCTCAAATCTTAGTTTCTGTGTTTTACCATTGCATTCCAATCCAAATACAACCAACAGATCAACCTTTCAAGTATATATTTGGCCATGTAATTCATTTGTTTAAATACTTGTAATGGATCCTTACTAATTTCATTCAGCCAATATTGATCAAGAGCCTTCTTATGTGAGGCAGAGTGCAGAGCACTGGAAATACAAATGTACAAGGTGAATAAGACAGAGACTGTATTGTCTAAGCACTCAGAGTAGCAAAGAAATTTGTGCTCTGATAACCATAAAATTAATTATACTTGCAAACTAATGTTTTCTGTCTTTGTTTGGATATGTGGGTAATAGATTTATCCCTCTGACATGATCTCTTAATAAAACAGTTACTGTAAAGATCAGTTAAAAACTCAAAACTAGCATTTAAATCCAGAGCTGACTCCAAAGTTTTAACTCTCAGTAAAAAGGAAAGAAGTAAATAAGCAACAATTCAGAAATTGTTTTCCAGGTTGGCTTGGATAACAGTAATACTATTAATTAAAATGAAGAATGAATGCCTAAAGGAAGAATTAAAGCAGGCAAACAAAGAAATAAATAGAAAACATAAAAAATAAGCTAAAGGAGACCAAGGTGAAGAATGAACCACTGCAAGCCAGGAGGGAAGAGGGCGAGAATAGGAAGTGAGGATGGTCAAAAGGGATGAAGAGAAATTTTGGTCAAATAAGTTTGTAAATATATATGTTTTCTCACTTATACTTTGCACTGGATGTGTAAGCAGACAGGATTCTTATAGCGTAAGGCTTAGTTTTAAGACTAAACCTTTTCCACCTTTTTTGATGTGGGGTGGTGCACTCTCATGAGGAATCCCATTATGCCTCAGATAAGTGACTTTGTATCAGAGACTTCCTGGTTTGTATATTGCATTAAAGGTTTTGATTTCTATACTATAAAGTGGGGCAGACCTGGAGATTGCTTTCTCTTGGTTCCTAAGATTAGCACTAGAGAGGAGAGCAGGAAAAGGCCCATGGAGGAGGCCAGGAGAAGCAGCCAAGATGGTGGAGTGCTGAGGGAGAAGCCAGTTTGTGCAGAGAGAGGGAGATGGGAAACAGAGGTGAATAAGGCTGGTGAGCTAGAAAACTTTGATCCTAGGAAAACTCAGATAAGTCAGTGGCTTTGGTAGCCCTGAATGAAAAGGAAAGTGTTTTCCCACTGTGTATTTCTTGCCCTTCAAGTGCAAGCTAGAATTAAAGCTAATGGCCCACCATTTCTTAGCTCCATTGTTTCATTACCATCTGTCTGAATCAAATGCAAACCTGCATGGGCCAGGTGGCTGTGATGGTGGCCTTGCCTACTGGCTTTACATTTGGCGTAGTCTGTGGCAGGATTCGATACAGTTTGGTATAAAGACACTACCAACTTTGAGCAGTGGAGTAGAGGACTGGCTTCTGTATTGGTTCCCCATGGCTGTTCTTTTGGGGGTCATGGGCTGGCTGACTTTTATAGCCATGCATGACGAAACCAAGAGCTCTGTGGAAGAGGCTGCTCGGGACCTGCAAACTGAGCAGTGGAAGGAGAGCTGGAGCAAACGTGGGAGAAAGAAATGCCAACCCTGAAGCTGAAGCAAGCATCGGAAGAGGCTGACCAGGTTCATGAAATTTGCTTGGAAATGGAGCAGCCACTGAAGGAGGAATCACAGGTTTGTGAGTTGCAGATTGCCCTGGACGTTGTGGAGAGCCAGCAGCAGCAGGAGGCTAGGGCTGAGGCCAGGCCTGGGGCTGCAAGGCCAGCAGCAAGAGCTGGTGTTTCCAGTTTCTCTTTGGAGGATGAGGAGAATCGGTCTGGAGTTGTGATCCACAGTCTCCAGAAGGTGAGAGCCCAGCAGCATGGAGTGCCTACTATGCCCCTGGTAGGTCTGCGATTTGGGGAAATATGGGTGGATGACATCATGCTCTCCGGAGCAGAGATAAAAATGCTAACTTTTGTTGCCATATGCTCCTCTTTGGGTCAGTGTAAGACCTGCCAGGACAGCAGGGATGAGGGGGGTGGCTGAGGCCCCATGTGCGTGGACTGATTCCTGGACTATGACATGAGTGAGCAATGGCTCCTTTGCTGGATGGACTTACAAACTTTGGACAATGTGAAATACCCTGATGGGTGTGGGTGGCAGCTTTGCTGGAGATACCTCCCTGTCCCGGGAAGCTTTTCCCATGGATAGAATGAAGTCCGAAGACATTTTGTGCTTTTGGCAAAGTGCTCAGAGACTGGTGAAGTGTACCTTTGTAATTGTTGAAACTGTATGATTTGTGCTGTTGTTGTAATTTGTGTAAAGTGTTTAATTTCCTTGTACAGGAATACCTGTGCTTTAGATTGTGAAGCGAGCAAAAGGGGTGGAATGTTGGTCAAATAAGTTTATAAATATATGTGTTTGCTCACTTATAGTTTGCATTGAATGTGGGAGACAGGCTGTAAGCAGGCAGGATTCTTATAGCCTAAGGCTTAGTTTTAAAACTGAGACTTTCCCACCTTTTTTGATGTGGGTGGTGCACTCTCATGAGGAATCCCATTATGCCTCAGATAAGTGACTTTGTATCAGAAACTTCCTGGTTTGTATATTGGATTAAAGGTTTTGAGTTCTATACTATAAAAGTGGGGCAGACTGTGAGCTTGCTCTCTCTCTGTTCCTGAGATTAGCATTAGAAAGGAGAGATGAGAAAGGCCACGTGGAGGAGAGGAGAAGCAGCCAAGATGGAGGAGTGCTGAAGGAGAAGCCAGTTTGTGCAGAGAGAGGGAGATGGGAAACAGAGGTGAATAAGGCTGGTGAGCTAGAAAACTTTGATCCTAGAAAAACTCGGATAAGTTAGTGGCTTTGGGAGCCCTGAATGAAAAGGGAAGTGTTTTCCCACTGTGTGTATTTCTTGCCCACTGGGTGCAAGCTAGGATTAAAACTAATGACCCACCATTTCTTGGTTCCATTGTTTCATTACCATCTGTCTGAATCAAATGCAAACCTGCATGGGCAGGCGGCTATAACGGTGGCTATGCCTACTGGCCATACAGGAAAAAAGAGTAAACAGAGAAAAATAATAAAAACAAGAGAGAAAGCAGCCCTGGTTGGTTGCCTCAGTGGATAGAGCATCCAACCAGCATATGGACATTCTGGGTTCAATTGCCAGTCAGAGCACAAAGAAGCAACCATCCGCTTCTCTTCCTCTCCTGTTTTCCTTATCTCCCTCTTCCCCTCCTTCAGGCGGTGGCTTGATTCATTCTAGTGTGGTCCTGGGCACTGAGGATAGTTCAGTTGGTCCAAGTGTATCAGCCTCGGACACTAAATAGTTTGGTTGATTTGTGCATCGGCCCAAGACAGGGGTTGCCAGGTGTATCCTGGTCAGGGGGCATGAGAGATTCTGTCTCTCTATTTTCCCTGCTCTCATTTAAGAAAAGAGAGAGAGAGAAAAAGCAGTTATTCAGCCAGTATCTACAACAAATTTGTTAATTTGGTAATTTTTTATTAGAAGAAATATCTAAAAATAAAAGTGAATAAGAATGTCTGCCCCAAACATAAAATACTCACAGGTATATCTGGCATAACAGCACTGGAGCAAGCAAGACCACACCAAGGATATTTGGCTACACCAGCCCTGGAGAAGCAGCATCCATTTCAGATTTTGGCAAGAGAATAACTAGGTCATTTTCCCCAAAATAACCCAGATATTATTTTATTGTGACCTTATTTCTGTCTAGCTTTACAATTATGAATGATTACAAAACCAACAATGAAGTTCAATCTCCATTCTATTACTAGAAAATGCAACTCTCAGATCTTAAGAGTTTATTTTTATTATTTTTTTAAATGTATAGTAAATGAAAGGTACCACTAAATATAAGAGGATGAATACAATGGAGCTAAAATCAGCTCATTTTCAAATACAAGTGCTTAAAGGAATCTTATGAAACTAAATGAGTTAATACATGTAAAACAATTTAAAGTACTCAAAAATGTTTTGTGTATTACTATTCATAAATAGTTCTTCATGTTCAAAAGATAGGCATTAGCTCAAGTTCTTATTGGAGATAGTAGGTTTTGGTGTTCTTATTTAAGTTTCCATTCATTAGCAAAGATATATTAAACCCCAAACTTTATAGCCTTACCAAATTCTATAGGCCACTCTAGAGTTAGGATGATTCTTCATAATTTTCCTGAATTCAGATGATAGAACAGGACTTTATATCACTGCATTGACCAGTCTCTGGGTGCAGATTACCCCCAGGGAGGGCTGTGACCTTGAATGACAACATTCTATTCCACTGGGGACAAGTCCCAGAGAGGAGTCAGGTGAAAGACAGATGCCACTAACAATCCCGATAGCTGGAAGAATGAGTCGCTCAGCCCTAGATCCACTACACACACAGGGCCTACCTGCAGATTCCCTTAGAAGTGAGAAGGGAAACAAACTATGTCTTAGTATTATCTTCCTGCAGTCTCCCTTCCTGCAGTGGAGACACCAAGGCCTAGGCAGTCCCTGTTACAGACCTTTAAACACAATCTTATATTGTGGTCCCATTTATTCACCTGAGGACATTCGCACCACAGCAGGAATCAGCCTCTTCAACAGCCAGAAGGTGGGGCTGTTCTCAAGATCTGCTATTCCTCTTGAATAGCATCAAAATCTAACATCCACAGATCACAGCTATTTTCCATGCCATTTCTGAAGTCCTAAGAGTAACATATAATAAGAAATGTTTACACAGCCTTTTGTTTAAATCCATGTTTTCTTAGCCCAAAATATACATAGACAGATAGCCTAGTAAAACAGGTTCTATACACGCATGTATATCTAAGCCATTTCAGAATACTACCCTCACTTCTGGCTGCACCTAGCCCGTTTCCGGCATAGACTGTCAGCTAGTATCTGTTGTCTTGGTCTTTTCCCAATATAATGTGATATAATCATTGCTTATCCTAAGACCCACAAAACTGAAGAACATTTAGATGCCTCAGATCTTCCAATATGTCCCAATTGCATACAATGGCAAGGTTTTTACAACCCACTAATTCATTTCATGTGCATTTTTTACTTAATTTCCAGCCTATCTTGAGGCAAAAGACACTCTACAAAATCAAAGTAGGTTTGAGAAAAGATAATAGCAAATCAAATCCCTACCACATGAAATGGGAAGGTGACCCAGGAATCAGAAATAGGTCCAGAGCCCACATTAGTCAGAGGCCTTGGTGTATATAGTTCCTTAAAAACTAGAAAGTACATTTATGTGCCTCCAGAATGTTTCTGATTACTCACAAACAAGAAATGCAGGAATTTTTTCCAAGCACTAAATAACTGAAGATTGATGAAAAGCTTCATTCCAAGTTTTTTGTGCACATTTTGGATAGAATTGTAGGTAATATAGTTAAAATGTTTTTTTCTCATCATTTACATTTTTGGAGGAAAAATTCATATGTTGCAAGGACCATGAAACAAAGAAGAGAAAAACAACTTCACAGATCAGAAGTTACTTTCAATACCTACTTAATGGCTCTATATTTCAATTTTGTTCTATCTTCGCAACTACATTTTACGGAGCTGTGCTGTTGTGTGTGAACAATGCTATAACTTCAGACAAGGAAATACATATCTTATTATGTTTTATGTTACATAATTGAACCATCTACAATAGCATTGTTTCGGAAATAAAGACAAATGATTTAACTTTTTAATTAAGCTTTAAATCCCTTAATTAAATGCCTAAATTGCAAAGAACTATTTCAGTCTAAATTGTCTTTAGACTGCTGTGTGTGGGTTTTCCTACAGCATGGTGACTGCCAGAGAAAGTAACAAAGAGCTATAAATCAAATTCACACTTTGTAATTGGTACCATTAATGCATTTTTCATTATCCAGCAAGACAAGAACAGAGAACATATAATGCTTTAAGTATAACATAAACTCACTCATATTTCTGCAAGTGCTTTCCCATAGGCTTGAAACTTAATTATTCTATTGGGCAACATGTATCAATGTAGCTAGTGGCCTGGAAAACTTACCAGGACATGACCAAATGGCTGGTTGGGTCTACCCGCATCCAGACTGTTTTACAATAATTTAACAACTTATTGAAGGTGACTCAACTAGAAAGTGGAAGAACAGGAATTCAGAGTCAGATTCTCAAACTAAATGTGTGTTAAAACATATTTTTTGCCTGACCAGGCGGTGGCACAGTGGATAGAGCATCAGACTGGGATGCAGAAGACCCAGGTTTGAGACCCTGAGCTCACCAGCTTGAGCATGGGCCCATCTGGCTTGAGCAAAAGCTCGTCAGCTTGGACCCAAGGTTGCTGACTCCAGCAAGGGGTTGCTCCATCTGCTGAAAGCCCGCAGTCAAGGCACATGTGAGAAAGCAATCAATGAACAACTAAGGTGTTGCGACGGCAATGAAAAACTAATGATTGATGCTTCTCACCTCTCTCCGTTCCTGTCTTTCTGTCCCTATCTATCCCTCTCTCTGTTCCTGTAAATTAAAAAAATTTAAAAAAAAACGTATTTCTTCTATATAAAAGGTGTAAATTAAAACCAGAGTGAGATATCACTACATACTTATTAGGATTTAAGAAATTACAATAGGGGCATTGCCAATGATGGCAAGCACAAAGGACAACTAGAACTCTCTCACATGTGCTGGGGCCAGGGGTAAGGTACAAAATGTCATAGCCACTTCAGAAATAGTTGGGCAGATTTTTATAAAATTAGCTATATACTCACCATATAATGAAGAGATCCCATCTCTAGGAATTTTACCCAAGTATATAAAACTTATGTTCACACAAAATCTTATATACATGGTTGTAGCTCCTCTACTATCACCAAAAACTGGAAACAATATCAGTGTCTTTCAATTGGTGGCTGACCTGTAGCACATCCGCACAGTGGATTACTGCTCAGCAATAAGAGAATGAACTGCTGACATGTGCAACAACATGGGTGAAACTCAAATGCCTTGTAAATAATAAAAAAAAAAAGCTCAAAAGGCTATGAATTCACTCTTACTTTTATAAGACTTTCTGGAAGAGGCAAAACTAGAGAACAACACATCAGTGGTTTCCAGGATCCCGCATGCAGGAGAAACTGTAATGTAAAAGGACATGGGGAAATTTAGGAATAATAGAACTAGTCTATACCTTGATTTTGTGGGAAATGAGGGGACACAGAATCTGGACTAATTAAGAGTCCGGATGATTCTTACTCACAAATGAGTTTGGAAAGTTTGCATTATGGCAGTAGCTTTCAACTGTGGTGTTTCCTCACTTTGGTATGCCATGACTGGGTGTGTACTATGTCACAACTATTAATAATAATTTAAGGTTTATAAATAATTGATTTTTTATACTTAAATTAGAGATGACTCAAAGTTAACTCCAAAATAATGTGATTTTTGTTTTATTTATTTACTTATTTATTTATTACTTGTCTCTATTTTGAATGAGAAATAAAGGAACTGGGGAGCTATCACAAGCACCCATGAGGAATTCTTGGTCCAAGGTGCATTTGTAATGACTGTGCTATTCGAAGTTGCCCTTTTCACAACATCTAGCTGATAGAATCTAAATCTGAACCATTACGTACAATAATAGCTGACCACAACCAGGAAAAGGTCTTGCAGCAGGTGTTTAATTCTCTCATTTTTAAAGATCATACTTTCTGTGGTTTGCAAAAGCAATGTAATATAAATATAGTTGGACAGTGCACAAAGCACTCCTATTTAAGAGTGTGTGTGTTTGTGTGTTATGTGTGAATGCTATATATGTGTGTGTGTTAAGGTATGAATCACTATATCTCTTCTGAAAATAAATACCAATTTTCCTATTTCAATTGTACTCACTTTTAACCTGTGGAAAATTCTAGTGACTAAAACTATTATTAAAGTTTGAAACAAAAAAGTAGTTCATAAATGACAATTTAATACTGTTCAAAAAACACAGAGACACAAACTACCCAATATATTAAACTGAAAAGGACATATAAATCAAAACTGGATATTTTCCAATGATCCAGTGGAAGCAGATTTTAAATTCACAGCTAAGGGCTGGAGGCGCCCTCCCTGCAGGGCATCCACAAATTTTACTGTATATAAGAATCATTAAAAGGACCTGTCTGTAGGGTGCGCTGCCATGTGTTGCCCAGACCCCACCTTTGGAAATGATGCCCTCACTCTCCCAGCTGCTCGGGGTATTGGCTGTGAGGAGTCACAGCTGAGTCTCTCTTCAGGTGTTTCCCTCTGCCAGAGAGAGTTGCCTGACTCAAGGTCATATCCTTGAATGCTAGCAAATGGTAGAAACCCGATGCAAACTCCAGAAGTGGAAGTCAAGCATGGTATTTCTGCTTCAGCAGATCAGTATAGCCCAGCAACACTGAATGTTGCTTTAATCTGGCCAATGCCATCTTTTCCATTTCTATCAAGAGGAGAGATCAGAAGTACTCTGTATTCTCATGAGACAAACAACAAAATACATTTACACTGGTGCCCAAGGGCTATGTTAATTATCCTACCCTTTGTCATAATATAGTTCCAAGGGGACTGAATCATCTGAACATTTCACAGAATGTCTAATTGGTGTTTATATTGATGAGATCATGATAATTGGATCATGTGAGCAAGAAATGACAAGTATGATGAATATCATGCTAAGAAGCATATACTCTAGGATAAGAATGATAAACTTTATGAAGATTTAAGAGCCCACCCACATCTGTGAAATTCTCGGTTTCCCAGTGGTCTGGGGAATGCTGGGACATTACCTCAACAATGAAAGAAAAATCATTACATTTCAGAACTCCCATTGCCAAACAAGAAACTCAGTCGACTGGAAGGCATCTGTAGTTCTGGAAATAGCATATTTCACTTGAAAACACTGTTCTGAACCATTTCCCAAGTGATACAGAGGCATATAACTGTAAGTTGGACTCAGAGCAAGAAACAGCTTTGCATTAGGTCTAGGCTGTGGTGTGGAGTTCTGCTACCTGGACCACCATTCATGGAATATCTTATGGCACTAGAGGCATCTAAAGTGAGAAAAAGATACTTTATGAAGCTTATGACAAGTTCCAATAGAACAATCACAATATAAATCTTCTAGGGATCTAGTGCAAGGCTATGCCATCTACAGCAAAGAACCATAAATCTTTCAAAAACAGCATGTTACTGAACTCTAGGGGAAATGTAATACCAGACATTGGGAAATCAAGAGACCAGGCAGCTAGAGATGCTCTTCATAGACTGTGTACAGTCAGGTATATGATACATCATAATTAGACACAATAACAATGTATTATAACAATAAATTTAGGTAGCATACTAAGCACAAGTAAGGCCAGAGGGTGCAAGTAAGCTGCATACAGGTGGTCCAGACTTCCATGGTCATCCACTACTATTGTAATTGTGCCTCTTTGTCAGCTCACACTTATGGCCAGAGGCATTGGGGGTGAGAGATGGGAAGGGTGCCTTCATGACCAACTAATGAGAAAGTAAAAAGGCTGAGCTTGGTTCACAAATGGATCTGCTCAGTTTGTGTGTGCAAGCTGAAAATGATAGTTACTGCATCACAGCCCCAATTAGGGGTGACCTGAAAGACAGCAGTGAGGGAAATCCTCTCAATGGGTAGCATTTGGAGGATGTACCTACTCAACTACTTTGTTGAAGTAAAAGTGACCAAGGTAAGACTATATGTGGGCAGTAGTGAATGACTTGACTGGTTGATGAGAAGGCTGGAAGAGAAAAGATGTGAGGATCAGGGTCAAAACATGTAGAGAAGAGCTTGTAGATAAAACTAGAAGAGTAGGAACAAAAGTATGATAATCACTGTGTTATATTGCATGGTGATGTCCAGTGGAGAGAGACCACCTTGAAAAAGAGAATAATCAAAAAGACCTCGTTGATATAAGCCAGACTCTCATCAGTTACCTCACTGTTATTATTATTAAACCGATGAGAACTGTGAGCTCAGAAGCATAGTTTTCCTCTCATTCAGGCTTGATTTAGCTGTGGCCATTGCCCAATGTCCAACCTGTAAGAAACAGAGACCAACATTGAGGTCTGACCCAACACCACATCCTCCAGAGATCAACCAGCTACTTGATGGCAAATTGATAATATTGAACTTTTTCCATCCTGTAGAGGGCAGTAATTTATCTTGGAAGTAATTTATCTCATTCATATTCCATGTAGGAGTTAGCCTATCCTGCCAGCAGGACCTCTGTTTTCCAGCACCACTGTTTTCCGGCTTATAGAGTGTTAAAACCACCAACACATTTTGCTAAAACATACTGCCTCAGACTAAGCAACACACTTTAGAGCAAAGGAGGTGTAGCAGCAGACACATAATGATGCAGTCAACTAGTTCTTTCCCTTCCACACTACTCAGTAGCCCTCAGCATCAGAGAACAGGGAGACTTTGAAGATGCAGCTGAGGTGCAGCTTGGAAGCACTCCATCATCTAGAGGGCAGTAGACACCTTACATCAATGACCATTATATGGTACTATGTCCCTGATAATTAGAATTTATAAGTCTGGGAACAAAAGGATATAGGTTGACCAATTTGCAAGGTTTGTAATTCTAGAGAACCTGGTTTTCCAGAAAAGAAAAGCTTATACAGTGTGTCCATAAAGTCATGGTGCACTTTTGATTTTTGACCAGTCAATAGTGCACCATGACTTTACAGACATACTGTATTAAACTTGAAGCTATGGTTGATGCCCAGTTATTTCAAAGAAATGAGTGACCATATCTGTGGGAGTAATTAACCCTGGTTCTCAAGAGAAGGTAGGGCTGGCCCTGGCTGTTTGGCTCAGCGGTAGAGCATTAGCCTGGCATATGGAAGTCTTGGGTTTGATTCCCAGTTAGGGCACACAGGAGAAGCACCCATCTGCTTCTCTACCCTTCCCCCTCTGCTTCCTCTCTTTCTCTTCCCCTCCTGCAACCAAGACTCCTTTGAAGCAAAGTTGACCCCAGGTCATTGAGGATGGCTCCATCACCTCCACCGCAGGTGCTAGAATGGTTCTGGTCACAACCACAATGGAGCAGTGGCCCAGATGGGTAGAACATCACCCCCTGGTGGGCATGTAAGGTGGATCCTGGTCGGACACATGTGAGAATCTGTCTGACTGCCTCCCTGCTTCTCACTTTGGGGAAGGGGGGAAGAAAGGGTAGGACTGCTATGACATAGAGGAGGTCCATCCCTTTCTTAAAAGAATGTGGCCTACATTAGCATCAGATTAAGCCCAGATCTCCTTCACTTTCTATGACCATCTGCTGCTAGTGTGATCAGAGCTTCAGGTAAGACAACTTGACCCAAGGTGTAGAAACAGAGTAATAATTATATATTCCCACCCTTCATCTTTCTAACACACTTTCCCGCAAACACCTATGTTTTCTCCATTTCCAGCCTGAGCAGTAATTACTTCCATTTACCTTTTCCATTATTACAACCAAGGTGTTCAGGGTCTACTGATCTTAATTTGGATCTATTAATATTACTGTCTTTTCTTAGGAGTCATTTTCAGAGTAACATTTCTTCCATCTCTTTCCCTAGGACTCTGATCCTATATCTTTTGTCAAAATTGAAATGATCTTCATTCATTCTCATAAAAGTTTAATAGCTCAAGTTAGTCATACATTCCTGAGCAAGGAGGTAGAGAAAAATGGGGTCCATCTTTAATTTCTGGGTCTAGAATTTCTTCAGGGATATTATCTTCTTAACATTTTATCTATCATGACATATTGGGCTATTTAAAACAGAAAGTGAGTAACTATGAGTAGGTTATTAATGATATATTAAATACTCTTTCCTATTCAAGAAGTGTGAGATCAGGGGAAAGAGAAAGGTTAACCAGTCCACAGAACTTTTATACAGATCATCTTCTAAAAAGAAGGTCACCTGGGATTGATAATATCTACAGTGTGTCCGTAAAGTCATGGTGCACTTTTGACTGGTCACAGGAAAGCAACAAAAGACGATAGAAATGTGAAATCACCAAATAAAAGGAAAACCCTCCCAGTTTCTGTAGGATGATGTGGCAGCATGTGCGCATGCACAGATGATGATGTAACACCCTGTATACAGCAGAGCAGCCCACGGCCATGCCAGTCGAGATGTGGATGGTACAGAGGAAAGTTCAGTGTGTTCTGTGGCTTGCTAAATTCGAATCTGTGACCAAAGTGCAACGTGAATATCATCGTGTTTATAACGAAGCACCACCACATAGGAATAACATTACTTGGTGGGATAAGCAGTTGAAGGAAACCGGCAGTTTGGTGGAGAAACCCCGTTCTGGTAGGCCATCAGTCAGTGATGAGTCTGTAGAGGCTATACGGGATAGCTACCTAAGGAGCCCTAAAAAATCTGTGCATGCGGGTACTCGACAATTACAAATTGCAGCTGCTGCACGCTATCAAACTGGCGGATAGACCCACACGATGCGCGTTTGCTACAGATATGCTTCATGAGGTTGACAATGATGCAAGATTTTTGCAGAAGATTGTGTTTAGCGATGAGGCAAACTTCCATATCTGTGGACATGTTCATGGCCATAACGTCCGAATATGGGCTACTGAACATCTTCATGCCTACGTTGAGTACGAACGTGACACCCCTAGAGTGAAGATGTGGTGTGACCTGATGCATGATAAGGTGATAGGCCCTTTTTTTTTCACAGAATAGTCTGTGATGACAAACACATATCTTGACATTTGGAATTGTATGTAGTGCCACAGTTTCCAGAAAGTGTCATCTTTCAATAGGATGACACTCCTCCACAGTACGCTACCATTGTTCGCGAGTTTCTGGATAGAACATTCCCCTGGTGGTGGATAGGGATGGGTTCTGTCAAGCCATAGCCACCACGATCCCCAGATCTGATGCCCTTAGATCTTTACTTTTGGGGTTATGTGAAGCAACATGTGTACATTGAACATATCAACGACATTAATCACTTAAAACAGAGAATCACAGATGTTATTCACTCTGTTACACCAGATGTCCTTACCTGTGTGTGGCAAGAACTTCACTATCATTTGGATGTATGTAGGGCAACAAATGGAGCCCACATCAAACTGCACTGAATAGGTATGAAACTGGGAGAGTTTTCCTTTTATTTGATGCAGATTTCACATTTCTATCGTCTTTTGTTGCTTTCCTGTGACCAGTCAAAAGTGCACCATGACTTTACAGACACACTGTATTTTTTATCATTTTATTTATTTACCATGCACTCTACCAATCTCTTACTTTTGGCAATGACCAGGGTGATCTATCTCAAGGTGACTGATTCTGATCTTGCTTTTCTCTGGAAATAGCCTTTGTAGGAGTAGCATAATAGCTAAAAGTGCAGGCATGCAAAGAGATAAACCAAATTTAAATCCCAATTGTGCCATCTGAGTAAAGTTCATTAGCCTATTTTCCTCTTTGTGAAATGAAAATACTAATACTCATTTCATGAGATCATGATGAGACCTAAATGAAATAATGGCTCTACTATAGATAGTACCAGTGCCCAGCAAAGGGGTGCTTCAATAAGCATTCATTGTTATTATTATTATCCTTACAGCACTGTTATCAAAATAGCTTTCTGTCAAAATTGCATTAAGGAATAAATGAGCATCACCTGTAAAGAAATTAGGATAGGCTCCCTGGAGTCATTTTAAAAAATTATATCAAGAAACCCAGGCTCTAATCTATAGGAAAGGGTGGGCACATCTTGGCCACGAGTCCAGATCCAGTTCTTCCTGATTTTGTCCAGGTCTATCCTGGCAGTGCTGTTCTGACTGCATTGACTCCCCTGCAAAAAGTTTTAAAAGTGCTGTCCTCAGAAATATGCCCTCATCTTTTTCATGAATTTTAGTTTTCAGTTTCATTGGAAAGAATAAAATCTTTTAATTATTTAAGTAGGTACTTAAGGTAAGTAAGGTACACTTCATAAGAAACCATCTCAGAATTAGAGTGTCTACATCCTACATGCTTTCTTAATAAGTGTTCATTTTTTGCCCGCTAGTTTTAGAAATTAACACAAATCCCACCAAGAAAACCTAAGGCATGATTTATCTAGACATCAAGAACACATTTGATTCAGTACCACCCCAAACTGAATCTGCAAGGCCAGCAGCTCTATTTGGCAATAAAGCACTTCAGCGAATAGCACACTGTAATGAAGGATGAAGATGAATCATCTTGGTTAGTGGTAATGCTTCATTGTGGAGAGGAAGAATAAGTACTCCTACAAATGACTATTAGCTTTACTTTTTTTCCCACTTTAAAGGACTGAAGGAAATAAATATTTAATGAAAGAAAAAAATGAGACACTATAAAACCAAACTTGGAAGCCAGCAGAGCTTTATTGAGAAAAAGTATAGGGTTCTAAAATCAAATCCTGGCCAAAGCAATTCACAGCCTGGAGAACAGGGGCCCTGTGTTTTCAACATTTTTGCTGCTATTATCACTGAGACAAAGTTGTGAAGTCATTCATCAAATCAGAGACTGAGTTGGAATACTTTGGTCTGGTATTTCTGAACATCAGTCATTACAGAGTAACTTTTGTCACATCTGCATGTAATTTATGTTCTGATTTACTAAATATTTTAATTTCAATTAAGTCTAATTGTTGTCTTTAGAAATTTATATGCAGGGGAAACCTACTATAATATTTAATATTATTATGCTAAAGTACTAGGTATTTTACCCTAATACATATTAAAACAAACACCTAACATTTAAAATTTACTCATTCACAGTCCACCTAAAATTATCTTGTACCCCACAATAGACATTGGAAAGCATTGGTCTAGTTCAATTTTCTATACACAAATGCTACAAGAACAAGACACACAAATTTTATATCTCTCCTCAGGTTCTCTCAGAGTCACCTGTCTCCCAGACCCCCAGCTGCTCTGTTTTTCTCAGGCATCACTGCGTGTACCCACAGGGTTCCTCTACTCACCACCAACAAGCCACTTGTTCTAAGATTCCTAGCTTTTTCTCACCTTTGGCCACCTCAGAGTAACATGGCTGACCAACCCCACACATGGAGCCTCAGGCTCTTCCTGCAGCTTCTAAATTAGACAAAATACTGCAGACAGGGTGTGGGATCTGACACAGAGAAGCTTTTGAAGGCAACACATGATAACCCTCAGAAATGCAAAGGAAGTAACCCACAAAGCTAACTTTGACCTATCATTCCTCTTTTGATTGCTCCCACAAACTAGTCTAGACACAGTTTCTCTTTAAAGCCTATCCCCCAAATTTATATATATATATATATACACACACACACATAAATTTTATAAATACAGTGTGTCCATAAAGTCATGGTGCACTTTTGGCTTTTGACCAGTCAAAAGTGCACTATGACTTTATGGACACACTGTATTTAAAGCCCTCACCTACTAAGTGCTTTACTGTTTCTTTATAGTCTGATTTCTCATTGCTTCACAACCTGCCTTGCCTCACTTGCATTTTTCCTTACTGTCTCTACTCTACATTTGGTGTCTCCTGGATAAAACATTAGCACTTTAACTCTTGCTTCAGGATCTGTTTTCTAGAAAATACAGATGGAGAAAAATGTCCTTTATAACCCTTCCTGACAAGTCATTCAGCCTCTGCTTGATGATCTCTAATGATATACAACTTATTGACATAAAAACAATCCTTTCCAATTTCACACAGCTCTTGTCAGTAGAATGTTTGCAGAGTGAACTACAGCCTACCGCAGTTTCATTGAGCCTGCACCGTGGTGCAGTGCAGATGGGCACTGGCAGGCAGAATGAGAGGGTCTGCTGTGCTATCATCCTCACAAGGCACGCTGGGAGGTGCAATAAGCTCATATGAAATCACTAAAGAATAACAGTTCATTAGTGCTTAGAAAATAAGAAAAATAAAAGACAGAGTTTTTGCAAAATTACTTTTATTCATTCGTAAAACTGTTCTTTATTCTGAAAATGTGCCCTTTCTATCTTTTTGGTGTATAAAATATCCTTTCTTTTATTAAATTATGATGATAATAGATGAAAACATTTTTTAAATGTTTCTTCTTGACTATATAAAATGACAATTTTACAATGATCTCTACACTCATTTTTAAATTTGAAGGTCTTATTTAATAAGTTGAGATGCAAGTTGAAATATCAGATAAGCCCTACAGGGTATCTTACCCTTCATCATAATAGCCATAAATAGGAGAGTAAACTACGGGTTCTGGTGGTGTTCTAGGAAGTCTTAATTGATACTATCCCACCTAAATCCTTAGATACTCACTAGGATAAAAAATGTTTAATTATAAGTTACAGCTTTATGAGTAAACTCTTGCCCTCCATTGCTACTATACTGGCATTTCCTTTCAAATTCATTTAACACTTGCTATCGTGAGATAACCGTCACATCAGATCACCAATAGTAAATTTGCTATCAACCTGGTAATCATTTTCATTACTCACAATAACTGCTATTGAATTCCTCCAAGAAATGATTGATAGGCTGTATCTTGTTTTGACATGTCACACTAATGACAAAGTGAAAAGGCGATGGAAAAAATGTTTTAATGATGCATTTTAGAAGTGTGGTAGCAGGGCAACAGGAAGTGATTACTATGACCTATCCCTCAACTTAGACCCAAGGCACACAGGCAGGCCAGACTACCTCCAAAACAGACTCTCTCCTGATGTCAGATAACAAGATAGTTTCTGAGATTGATGAAATTAATGACCTTAAATAAAAGTAAAACTATAGGAAGCCTCACCCTAAATGGTGGCTGCCCAAAGGGACAGACCAACTGCTGTTAATAATATCTGATAGCAACAGAAGTTATAATAAATGATGATAATAATATTTATTGAGCACTCTTTATGTACCAGGTCTTGTGGTCCTTTATCTGCATTATATCACTTAGTCCCATTGTACATTATCTATCTCCAATATAAGTTTCAAAGGGGAAGATCTGGCCTACCTTGTTCACCATGCATCCTAGGTTCTTACAACAGCACTTGGCACACAGGAGGTGCTCAATAAATATTTGTTCATGGAAGGGATGAAGGAAGGGAGGAAGGAAGGAAGGAAGGAAGGAAGGAAGGAAGGAAGGAAGGAAGGAAGGAAGGAAGGGAGGGAGGGAGGAAGGGAGGGAGGAAGGGAGGGAGGAAAGAAGGGAGGGAGGGAGGAAGGGAGGGAGGGAAGGAAGGAAAGAAAGAAGGAAAGAGGGAAGAAAGGAAGGAGGGAAGGAAGGAAGGAGGGAAGGGAGGGAGGGAGGGAGGGAGAGAGGGAGGGAGGGAAGGAAAGAAAGAAAGAAAGAAAGAAAGAAAGAAAGAAAGAAAGAAAGAAAGAAAGAAAGAAAGAAGAAAAGAAGGAAGGAAGGGAGGGAGGGAGGGAGGGAAGGAGGGAGGGAGGGAGGGAGGGAGGGAGGGAGGGAGGGACTTGGTATTCCTTCTTTGAACTTGGTACTCAGGGACTTCGGATAGAATTCCAAAGTTCTACGGAGAAATCTGTAAAATTCCTAAAGAAGTGGAAACACAGATAGGTTACAAACTATGTTTTTGGAAAGTCTATAAAGCTATAAGAATTTTGCATCAACTATAAGATCTTAATCAATAGTGAATTTACACTTCAAACTAAAAAATGTTTCATTATTGTTTATCATATGCTCTTATGTGAGTATAGGAGAATTCTTAAAGACAATCAAGTGTCTAACAAGAAACCAGGGTCATGCAACAACTGTGGACAAAAGAACTGCACTTAAAAAAGCTTTTCTAAAGTTGATTGAAGAAGCAGCCCATATGCCCCCAGGTTTTGCAAATAAAATGCTCAGTGTATGAGGATGTCACCAGCCTGGCTGTTTCCCAGACCTTCTCTATAAAGAATATAACCAAAGCCACCAGTTGATACACATTCCAGAGCTAAGAAGGTGCCTTCAGCAGTGTCTTTGGAATATCACACACAAAATAAAAACTGGGGAGAAAGAGATGACAGAAGCAAAACAATAATTCTCCTTTAAAGAGTTTATTCAAAGCAGGGGTTATAACATTTGCAGCAAAGTCACTCTCTGAAAGGTAATGACGACACCAAAGAACATGTCATAGGATTCCCCAGAGCACTGCTTGTGATTTCTATACTGTGACCCCACATTTTCAGCAATTCCAGGAAGCTTTAGTCACTACTGATAATGGAAAAGGCCACATCCTTACTTGTGCCCACTTGGTGACAGATTACCTCACCCAGGGTACAAGAATATCACTGAGGAGGAAGACAGATGGACAATGAGAAGTTTCTCTCTTTATCATGAATTATTCATTTAACAAAAAAGTTCCAGATAGAGGCTGTTACATACACACACAAAGCACTATTAGTATTATTTTTAATTTCTGTAGAGGATAAAATAACAAAGCATTTTATATAGTTCTGTTGTATTATTTAGAGAAAAGGAAAAAAAAAGCCAGGTGAAAAATACTGTCTTATAATACTTTTGATTCTTGCTAAAGAATCTTCTTAATATTATTATTTTCTTCTTATTTTTTATATTTTTTACCTAAAATTGCTTTTTCTTCAATTATTCTTACTACTCTCTTTTCCAGAGAAATCCAAAGAAAAAGAACAAGAGGAATGTAATTCTTTTGAACCCTAAAAATACATAATGTAGCTATAAAGCCCAGTTTATAAACTCAGGTGGAAAAGGAATAAAACTTTATTTTTCTTTTTTTCTATAAAGCAATCCAATTTGCATGTGGAACTCCCATTCCCATTTCACTTAGCCACGTTTATTAAGCATTTCTGCTAGACATTTACTGCCCCTGTCCATGCAATCTCCTTAGAGCTGGCAGATCTCTATTGCTTCCACCCCACACATGGGGCACAGACATCTAGTCTCAAAACTACCCTTAGTTCCATTCAACAGAATGTGTCCCATAACAAAACCCCTCAGGTCTGATCACCTCCCAAAAGGCCAGGATTGTCCAGCTCAGTCAATTGCCATATGCCTGCAGCACTGGCCGATATGTTGACTGCTGCTTTGGGAAGGACTCAGAGCCAGAACCACTCTGCTAAGTTCTGCTCTCTTTCTACTGGTGAAAAAGGAATCTTGCCTGACGTATGGTGTCACAGTGGATAAAGCCTCAAACTGGAATTCTGATGTTGTGGTTTGGAGCCCTGGGCTTGCCTGGTCAAGGCACATATGGGTGTTGATGCTGCCAGCTTCTCTCTCTCTCTCTCTCTCTCTCTCTCTCTCTTCTCTCTAAAATGAATAAACTAAATTTTTAAAAAGAGAGAGACTAAAGTTTAAAAAAGGGGGGAGAACTCTTATTAATCAAGGAAAAAACTGTTTTTCTTAATTCTAAGTCATTATTTCTATCCACTCTACTCCTTTTTAACAACTTGCAAATTTCCCCAAATCCTCCTAAACCTTGGGCTTTTGAAAAACAATTACCAAAATAAATGTTGGCTACTTCTGCTCTCTCCTTGTTCCATACCTCCTCAGACAACCAGGACTAGCAATACCTGCTCAATGAAAAATAAGGGAGAACTCAGTTCCTGAGGTTAGCAGTAGAGAGGAGAGCAGATTAAGGCCACGTAGAGGAAGGAGAAGCAGCCAAGATGGCGGAGTGACACAATATGGCAGCAGAGTAGGCAGACGCACAGACTCCAAGCTCACACCACCAAAATGGATTACAAATTAATTTAGGAACAACCAGTGTGATAAACCAACTCTGGACTACAAGAACTGCTCTCAAAATCCAAGGAGCAAAGAAGAACTCACACCGAGCCTGGTGGGGAGCGCCGAGGAGAGGTGAGCCTCCCCTGCTTACAGGAACAAAGGGCGGGAGTGAGGCTGAGAGCCCAGAAAGGCTCTCAATCCAAGGAAAACTGTAGAAAATATCACTCACAGCCACTTGCCTGGGGACCTGGGAATGAGGTGTGTTGAAAGAGCTGGCTTGCTTTTCAAAAGAAAAAGAAGAGAGAGAGACAGCCGGTGACAAACAGAGGAATGCATAGGAGGACCTGAGCAGAGGACTAATCCAGTGCCATACCTAGAGGAGGTACTGGAGGCAGCCATAGCTGGAAAAGGGGATTATCCGTCCACATAACACAAGACTAAAGTGGTTCCAGATCAACCATCTCAAGATATCCCTCCAGTTCCAACTAGCACAAAAACACACAGCTGAAAACAAGAAGTGGAGAAGAAGGGAAGTAACTCAGGTCTCCATGGATATCTGAGATACATCTCCCCATACTGAAGTGGAGAAAGCACCCTGAACCCAGAGAGAGTAACTGGCAGATCAGGTCTTCAGAGTCTCAGGTTACACCCATGGCATTCCTGGATACAGTTTTAAATAAGCCCCCTGCTGAGATCAGTAAAGAAGACTACCACTGAGTTAAAAAAAAACTGAGAAGAAAACAAACAAATGAAGACTTCAAAGGGGCTCTATTGGAAAAGCCAAATTCCACAGTGGATTGCAAACAACAGCTGAAGCCAACCCAAGTAGACCTAGAAATAACACAACTGAAAATTGGAGGCAGACAACACCAAGCCTAGACTCAACCACCTCTACAAACAACACACCCAAACACACAGACATAATGAGAAGACAGAAAAGTGCAATCCAAATGAAACCACAAGAGAATACTCCAGGAAATGAACTGAGCGATATGGAAAAAACCAAACTTACATATGCAGAGTTTAGAATAATGATTGTTAGGATGATTAGGGATCTTAGAACAACAATAGATGGTCATTATAAACACCTAAATAAAGAGATAGCAAGTATAAAAAAGGACATTGAAATATTACAAAATAATCAGTCAGAGATGACAAATACAATATCAGAAATGAAGACCACAATGGAAGGAATTAAAAGCAGAATGGATGAAGCTGAGAATTGAATCAGCAAGTTGAAAGACAAGATGAACAAAGGAATGGAAGCAGAACAAAAAGAAGAGAGACTCAAAAAGTCTGAGGAAACTCTAAAAGAGCTCTGTGACAACATGAAGAGAAATTACATCTGCATAATAGGGGTTCCTGAAGAAGAAGAAAAAGAACAAGGGATAGAAACTTTATTCAATCAAATCATAGCTAAAAACTTCCCTAAATTGATGCAAGGAAGGGTCTTACAAGTTCAAGTAGCACAGAGATCTCCATTAAAGAGAAAGCCAAAGAAACCTACACCAAGACACATGATAATTAATATACCAAAGCTAAGTGATAAAGAGAAAATATTAAAAGCTGCTAGAGAAAAAAAGGCTATCAACTACAAAGGAGCCCCCATAAGGATGACATCCGACTTCTCAACAGAAACACTTGAGGCTAGAAGGGAATGGCAAGAAATATTCAAAGTAATGCCGAACAAGAGCCTACAACCAAAACTACTTTATCCAGCAAGGCTATCATTTAAAATTGAAAGAGAAATAAAAAGCTTCCCAGACAAAAGGAAACTCAAGGAATTCATTACAATGAAACCAATGCTGCAGAAAATGTGAAAGGGCCTGTTGTAAACAGATCAAGGTGGGAAAAGAATATAGCAAAAGAGGAATACACCTTTAAAATATAAAATGGCAATAAACAACTACATATCAATGATAGCCTTAAATGTAAATGGATTAAATGATCCAATCTAAAGACATAGGGTAGCTGTGTGGATAAAGAAACAGGACCCATACATATGCTGTCTACAAGAAACACCTTAAAACAAAAGATGTACAGCCTGACCTGTGGTGGCACAGAGGATAAAGTGTCGACCTGGGAACACTGAGGTCGCCGGTTCAAAACCCTGCACTGGTTCGGTCAAGGCACATATGGGAGTTGATACTTCCAGCTCCTCCCCCCTTTCTCTCTTTCTCTCTCTCTCTCTCTCACTCTGTGTCTCCTCTCTAAAGAATGAATAAAATAAAAATAAAATAAACTTAAAACAAAAGATGTACATAGAATGAAGGTAAAATATTTTATGCAAATGGTAATGAAATAAAAGCTGGGGTAGCAATAATTATGTCTGACAAGATGGACTTTAAAATAAAGGCTGTAGTAAGAAATAAAGAAGGACACTACATAATAATAAAGGAAACAATTCAACAGGAAGATATAACCATTATAAATATCTACGCACCAAATATAGGAGCTCCGACATACATAAAGCAGACTTTGATGGACATAAAGGGCGAGATCAACAGCAATACTATAATAGTAGGGGATTTCAATATTCCTCTAACAACACTGGATAGATCCTCAAGAAAGAAAATTAATAAAGAAACAGCAGACATAAAGGATACACTAGATCAACTCGATTTAATAGATATCTTCAGAACCTTTCACCCTAAAGCAGTAGAATATACATTCTTTTCGAGCGCTCATGGTACATTCTCTAGAATAGACCACATGTTAGGACACAAAAGCAGTCTCAATAAATTTAAGAAGATTGAAATCATATCAAGCATTTTCTCTGATCACAATGCCATGAAACTAGAAATTAACCACAAAAGAAAAACTGAAAAATACTCAAACACTTGGAAATTAAATAGCATGTTATTAAATTTAAAAATTGATTAACAATGAGATCAAAGAAGAAATAAAAATGTTCCTAGAAACGAATGATAATGAGCATACGTCAACTCAAAATTTATGGGACACAGGGGGGAGCAAGATGGCGACGGAGTAGGCGGACGTACCAACTTCCAACTCCCAGAACCAAAGTGGATTACAACTCAATTTTAAGAACCATCACCTGGATAAACCAACTTTGAACAAAACTAAGTGGACTCTTCAACCAAGGAACACAGAAGAAGCCACATTGAGACTGGTAGGAATAGCGAAAACGCGAAGAGGGCTGCCCAGCTCCCCGGAGCAAACGGCAGCCCGGAGAGACCCGCAGGGCGGGAGGAGAGTTTGGCGGAGAGGGAGGGACCTGGGTCCCAGGAACCAAGCCCCAGCCTTCAGTCCTAGAGCCTAAAAGAGGCGTTTGGACAGTATTGAGCTGTGAAACAAGTGAGGGAGCTCCCAGGCCTACAGTGTGGAGTATTAGGTTCCTTCCTACTCTGCTGAGGGCTGCTTAAGGTTTTGGGGCGGCAGGACGCTGAAAGGCGGTTCTGTCGGCGTGGGCAGAGGCCAAGCCGGTGGGAGATCGGTCTAGCCCAGAGGGTCAGAGGGGACCGCGAAAGCGGTCCGGAAGCTGCGGGCCCGCCTTTGGTCCCACTTACGGGGACAAAGCGGGAGGCCAGGAACGGGCAGGCCCTGCGCAAGCCGGCCCTGACCGCGGGGACCGGGCTAGGACCAGGGACGGGCAGGGGTTGTGGCTGAGCTGACGCTACCAGTCCCCCACCCCTCACCCCCCGGGCCGGAGAAACCGCGGTTGGCCAGTATACGTGCGTGAGCAGGCTCTGAGCGCGGGAACGGGTTGGACCCCAAGACAGGCGGAGGCTCGCAGCTGAGCCCATGCTGCTATCCCCATCCGGCCGGAGAAACCCCGGATAGCGTTCATACGTGCACGAGCGGGCTCCGAACGCGGGGGCGGGGTAGAGTCCGGGACGAGCGGAAGTACACAGCTCGGCGGAAGTCAGCAAACACGCCCGCCCCAATAAACCTTGGTTTCCGACCCTGCGCAAAGGGCCCTGGCCTCGAGGGCGGGGCTAAAGCTCCTGACGGGCAAAAGCTTACAGCTGAGAGCACGTTTAAAGCCCCGCCTAACCCGCGGAACTGTAGCGAGCAGGCTCCGACTGCTGGTTCTGGGCGGAAGTCCGGAAATAGGCTGGGTCCGCAGCTGAGGAAAGGTGCTCGCCTCTACCCTTGGTGCTAATCTTGTGGCTTCAGTCACAGCCCCTCCCACGGAGGAGAGGCAGAAATCACAGCAAAAGCCACAGTGGGCCGGCGCTGGCAACGCTCATACCCAACCACCCTAGGCACCGGCAGAGGGGGTGGGGGGCCTGCAGATAGACCACACCTAGAGAACACAAAGGCAACACCTACTGGACTCCAGTGGCCACAACTTGCTTATACACAGAAAAAATGGGCAGGCAGAGGAATGCAAACCAAATGAATCAAGAGAAATCCCCAGAGAAGGACCTGAATGAACCAGATATAACCAAATTACCAGAAGCAGAATTTAGAATAATGATAGTTAGGATGTTCAAAGAAATTAGAGCAACAATGGATAGTCATTATGAACACCTAAATAAAGAGATAACAAGTATAAAAAATGAAATTGAAATAATAAAAAAGAATCAGACAGAAATGACAAATACAGTATCAGAACTGAAGACCACAATGGAAGGAATTAAAAGCAGGATGGATGACGCTGAGGATCGAATAAGCGAGTTAGAGGACACAATAAACAAAGACACAGAAGTAGAGAAGAAAAAGGAAAAGAGACTTAAAAAATGTGAGGAAACTCTAAGGGAGCTTTGTGACAACTTGAAGAGAAACAACATTCGCATCATAGAGGTGCCTGAAGAAGAGGAGAGAGGACAGGAAATGGAAACTTTGTTCAATCAAATTATAGCAGAAAACTTTCCTAAATTAAGGCTGGGAAACACTCCACACATTCAAGAAGCACACAGAACTCCATTAGTGAGAAACCCAAAAAAATCTACACCAAGACACATCATAGTTAAAATACCAAAGCTAATGGATAAAGAAAAAATTTTAAAAGCTGCTAGAGAAAAAAAGACTACCACCTACAAAGGAGCCCCCATTAGGATGACATCGGACTTCTCAACAGAAACACTTGAGGCCAGAAGGGAATGGCAAGAAATAATCAAAGTAATGCAGAACAAGAACCTACAACCAAGACTACTTTATCCAGCAAGGCTAACGTTTAAAATTGAAGGAGAAATAAAGAGCTTCCCAGAAAAAGAAAGCCTGAAGGAATTCATAAAAACCAAACCAATTCTGCAAGAGATACTAAGGGGCCTCTTGTGAACAGTTTAAAGGGAGGAATGAATAGAGCAAAAGAAGAATACAGCTTTAAAGAATAAAATGGCAATAAACAACTCCATATCAATAATAACCTTAAATGTAAATGGATTAAATGATCCAATCAAAAGACATAGGGTAGCTGCATGGATAAAGAAACAGGACCCATACATATGCTGTCTACAAGAGACACACCTTAAAACAAAAGATGCTCATAGACTGAAGGTAAAAGGATGGAAAAAAATATTTCATGCAAATGGAAATGAAAAAAAAGCAGAAGTAGCAATACTTATATCAGACAAAATGGACTTTAAAACAAAGGCTGTAATAAGAGATAAAAGAGGACACTACATAATGATAAAGGGAACAATTCAACAGGAAGATATAACTATTATAAATATCTATGCACCAAATATAGGAGCCCCGACAAACATAAAGCAGACTTTGATGGATATAAAGGGCGAGATTAACAGCAATACTATCATAGTAGGGGATTTCAATACCCCTCTAACAACACTGGATAGATCCTCAAGAAAGAAAATTAATAAAGAAACAGCAGACTTAAAGGATACACTAGATCAACTTGATTTAATAGATATCTTCAGAACTTTTCACCCTAAAGCAGTAGAATATACATTCTTCTCAAGCGCTCATGGTTCGTTTTCTACGATAGACCACATGTTAGGACACAAAAATGGTCTCAATAAATTTAAGAAGATTGAAATCATATCAAGCATTTTCTCTGATCACAATGCCATGAAACTACAAATTAACCACAAAAGAAAAACTGAAAAATACTCAAACACTTGGAAACTAAATAGCTTGTTATTAAATAATGAATGGATTAACAATGAGATCAAAGAAGAAATAAAAAAGTTTCTAGAAACAAATGATAATGAGCATACATCAACTCAAAATTTATGGGACACAGCAAAAGCAGTTCTGAGAGGGAAGTTTATTGCACTACAGGCATATCATAAGAAGCTAGAAAAAGCTCAAATAAGCAACCTGACCCTGCATCTAAAAGAACTAGAAAAACAACAACAAATAAAACCCAAGACAAGTAAAAGAAAGGAAATAATAAAGGTCAGAGCAGAAATAAATGACATAGAGGCTAAGGAAACAATACAGAGGATCAATGAAACAAGAAGCTGGTTCTTTGAAAAGGTAAACAAGATTGATAAACCTTTAACTAGACTCAACAAGAAAAAAAGAGAGAGGACTCAAATAAATAAAATTAGAAAGGACAGTGGAGAAATAACAACTGACACAACAGAAATACAAAGCATTGTAAGAAAATACTATGAAGAACTATATGCCAAAAAATTAGACAATCTTGGTGAAATGGACAAATTTCTTGAATCACATAACCTTCCAAAAATCAATCTGGAAGAATCAGAACACCTAAACAGACCAATTACAGCAAATGAGATCGAAACAGTTATCAAAAAACTCCCAAAAAAGAAAAGTCCTGGGCCTGATGACTTCACAAGTGAATTCTATCAAAAATTCAAAGAAGAACTAACTCCTATTCTCCTCAAGCTATTTCAAAAAATTCAAGAGGAAGGAAGAATTCCAAACTCTTTTTATGAGGCGAGCATAATTCTGATCCCAAAACCAGGCAAAGACAACACAAAGAAAGAAAATTATAGGCCTATATCCCTGATGATTTTAGACGCTAAAATTCTCAACAAAATATTAGCCAACCGGATCCAGCAATATATGAAAAAAATCATACACCACGATCAAGTAGGATTTTTCTGGAGAGGCAAGGCTGGTTCAATATTCGCAAATCAATTAATGTGATTCACCACATAAACAAAAGGAAGGACAAAAATCACATGATAATTTCAATAGATGCAGAAAAGGCATTTGATAAAATCCAGCACCCATTCATGCTCAACACTCTCAGTAAAGTGGGAATACAGGGATCATTCCTTAACATGATAAAGGCCATCTACGACAAACCCACAGCAAACATCATACTAAATGGACAAAGATTAAAAGCAATCCCCTTAAGATCAGGAACCAGGCAGGGTTGCCCACTTTCACCACTCTTATTCAACATAGTTCTGGAAGTCCTAGTTACAGCAATCAGACAAGAAGAAGAAATAAAAGGCATACAAATTGGAAAAGAAGAAGTAAAACTGTCATTATTTGCAGATGATATGATATTATATATTGAAAACCCGAAAGTCTCAGTCAAAAAACTACTGGACCTTATAAATGAATTCAGCAAGGTGGCAGGATATAAAATTAATACTCAGAAATCAGAGGCAATTCTATACACCAACAATGAAATATCAGCAAAAGAAATTAAGGAAACAATCCCCTTCACTATTGCAGCCAAAAAAATAAAGTACCTAGGAGGAAATTTAACCAAGGAGGTTAAGGACTTGTACTCGGAAAATTATAGAATATTGATAAAAGAAATCAAGGATGATACAAACAAGTGGAAGCATATACCGTGCTCATGGCTAGGAAGAATAAACATCATTAAAATGTCTATATTACCCAAAGCAATTTATAAATTCAATGCAATACCAATTAAAATACCAATGACATACTTCAAAGATATAGAACACATATTCCAAAAATTTATATGGAACCAAAAAAGAACACGAATAGCCTCAGCAATCTTAAAAAGAAAAAATAAAGCAGGAGGAATCACTCTTCCTGATATCAAGGTTTACTACAAGGTCATTATACTCAAGACAGCCTGGTACTGGCATAAGAACAGGCACATAGATCAATGGAACAGAACAGAGAACCCAGAAATAAACCCACAGCTTTATGGACAACTGATATTTGACAAAAGAGGAAAGAACATACAATGGAGTAAAGACAGCCTCTTTAACAAATGGTGTTGGGAAAATTGGACATCTACCTGCAAAAAAGTGAAACTAGACCATCAACTTACACCATTCACAAAAACAAACTCAAAATGGATAAAAGACTTAAATGTAAGCCGTGAAACCATAAGCATCTTAGAAGAAAACATAGGCAGCAAGCTCTCCGACATCTGTAGCAGCGGTATATTTGCCGATTTATCTCCATGGGCAACTGAAATAAAAGGCAAGATGAACAAATGGGACTATATCAAACTAAAAAGTTTTTGCACAGCTAAAGACAATAGGAACAGAATAAAAAGACAAACCACACAATGGAAGAACATATTCGACAGCACATCTGATAAGGGTTTAATAACTAAAATTTATAAAGAACTTATAAAAAGCAACACCAGGAAGACAAACAACCCAATCAAAAAATGGGCAAAAGAAATGAATAGAAATTTCTCCAAAGAGGACATACAGATGGCCAATAGGCATATGAAAAAATGCTCAACATCACTAATCATTAGAGAAATGCAAATTAAAACCACAATGAGATATCACCTCACACCAGTCAGAATGGCACTTATCAGCAAAACAACACAGAATAAGTGCTGGCGAGGATGTGGAGAAAAGGGAACCCTTCTGCACTGCTGGTGGGAATGCAGACTGGGTCAGCCACTGTGGAAAACAGTTTGGAGATTCCTCAGAAAATTAAAAATCGAACTGCCTTTTGACGCAGCTATCCCACTTTTAGGAATATACCCTAAGAACACCATAGCACTGTTCGAAAAGAAGAAATGCGCCCCCATGTTCGTGGCAGCATTGTTCACAATAGCGAAGATCTGGAACCAGCCCAAGTGTCCGTCAGAAGACGAGTGGATTAAAAAGCTATGGTACATATATACTATGGAATACTACTCAGCCATAAGAAACTATGACATCGGATCATTTATAACAAAATGGATGTACCTTGATAACATTATACGGAGTGAAATAAGTAAATCAGAAAAAAAGAAAAACTGAGAACAGCACGATTACATACATAGGTGGGACATGAAAGTGAGGGTATGAGACATGGACAAGAGAGTGGTGGTTATGGGATGGGGGGAGGGGGGGAAGAATGGGATAGGGAGGAGGGGAGGGACGCAGGGAAAACCAGATTGAAGGTGACAGAAGACAATTTGACTTTTGGTGATGGATATGCAACACAATTGAATGATAAGATAACCTGGAGATGTTTTCATTGTACATATGTACCCTGATTTATTGATGTCACCCCATTAGAATTAATAATAATAAAATATATATATAAAAAAAAATTTATGGGACACAGCAAAAGCAGTACTGACAGGGAAGTTCATAGCACTACAGGCATACCATGAGACGCTAGAAAAAGCTCAAATAAACAACTTGACCCTGCATCTAAAAGAACTTGATAAAGAATAGCAAATAAAGCCCAGGAGTAGTAGAAGAAAGAAATTAATAAAGATCAGAGTGGAAATAAATGACATAGAGGCTAAAGAAACAATACAGAGGATCAAGGAAACCAGGAGCTGTTTCTTTGAAAAGGTAAACAAGATTGATGAACCATTAACTAGACTCAACAAGAAAAAAAGAGAGAGGATTCAAATAAATAAAATTAGAAATGAGAGTGGAGAACTAACAACTGACACAACAGAAATACAAAGCATTGTAAGAAAATACTATGAAGAACTCTATGCCAAAAAATTAGACATTTTAGGTGAAATGGACAAATTTCTTGAAACATATAATCTTCCAAAAATCAATCTGGAAGAATCAGAACACCTAAACAATCAGATTACAACACA
The DNA here is from genome assembly GCA_037038555.1 of Rhynchonycteris naso. NCBI lineage: Eukaryota > Metazoa > Chordata > Mammalia > Chiroptera > Emballonuridae > Rhynchonycteris > Rhynchonycteris naso. The sequence goes on along the minus strand of CM072995.1, from coordinate 292,553,458 downwards.
TGAGATCGAAACAGTTGTCAAAAAACTCCCAAAAAAGAAAAGTCCTGGGCCTGATGGCTTCACAATTGAATTCTACCAAAAATTCAAAGAACTAACTCCTATCCTCCTCAAGCTTTTTCAAAAAATTCAAGAGGAAGGAAGACTTCCAAACTCCTTTTATGAGGCGAGCATAATTCTGATCCCGAAACCAGGCAAAGACAACACAAAGAAAGAAAATTATAGGCCTATATCCCTGTTGAATTTAGATGCTAAAATTCTCAACAAAATATTAGCCAACCAGATCCAGCAATATATGAAAAAAATCATACACCATGATCAAGTGGGATTTATTCTGGAGAGGCAAGGCTGGTGCAATATCACAAATCAATCAATCTGATTCATTATATAAACAAAAGGAAAGAAAAAATCACATGATAATTTCAATAGATGCAGAAAAAGCATTTATTAAGATCCAGCACCCATTCATAATCAAAACTCTCAGCAAAGTAGAAATACAGGAAACATACCTTAAAATGATAAAGGCCATCTATGACAAACCCACAGCCAACATCATATTCAATGGGCAAAAATTAAAAGCAATTCCTTTAAGATCAGGAACCAGGCAGGGTTGCCCCCTTTCACCACTCTTATTCAACATCATTATGGAAGTCCTAGCTACAACAATCAGACAAGAAGAAGAAATAAAAGGCAGCCAAATTGGAAAAGAAGAAGTAAAACTATCATTATTTGCAGATGATATGATATTGTATATAGAAAACCCTAAAATCTCAGTCAAAAAACTACTGAACCTGATAAATGAATTCAGCAAGGTGTCAGGATATAAAATTAATACTCAAAAATCAGAGGCATTTTTATACACCAACAATGAACTGTCAGAAAGAGAAATTAAGGAAACAATCCCCTTCACTATTGCAAAAAAATAAAGTACCTAGGAGTAAATTTAACCAAGGAGGTTAAAGAATTGTACTCGGAATATTATAAAACATTGATAAAAGAAATCAAGAAAGATACAAACAAGTAGAAGCATATATCGTGCTCGTGGTTAGAAAGAATAAACATCATTAAAATGTCTATATTACCCAAAGCAGTTTATAAATTCAATGCAATACCAATTAAAATACCAATGACATACTTCAAAGATATAGAACACATATTCCAAAAATTTATATGGAACCAAAAAAAGAACACGAATAGCCTCAGCAATCTTAAAAAGAAAAAATAAAGCAGGAGGAATCACTCTTCCTGATATCAAGGTTTACTACAAGGCCATTATACTCAAGACAGCCTGGTACTGGCATAAGAACAGGCACATAGATCAATGGAACAGAACAGAGAACCCAGAAATAAACCCACAGCTTTATGGACAACTGATATTTGACAAAGGAGGAAAGAGCATACAATGGAGTAAACATAGCCTCTTTAACAAATTGTGTTGGGAAAATTGGACATCTACCTGCAAAAAAATGAAACTAGACCACCAACTTATACCATTCACAAAAACAAACTCAAAGTGGATAAAATACTTAAATGTAAGACTTGAAACCATAAGCATCTTAGAAGAAAACATAGGCAATAAGCTCTCCGACATCTCTCGCAATAGTATATTTGCCGATTTATCTCCACGGGCAAGTGAAAGAAAAGACAAGATAAACAAATGGGACTATATCAAACTAAAAAGTTTTTGCACAGTTAAAGACAATAAGAACAGAATAAAATGACAAACCACACAGTGGGAGAACATATTCTACAATATGTCTGATAAGGGGTTAATAACCAAAATCTATAAAGAACTTATAAAACTCAACACCAGGAAGACAAACAATCCAATCAAAAAATGGGCAAAAGGAATAAATAGACACTTCTCTAAAGAGGACATACAGATGGTCAATAGGTATATGACGAAATGATCAACATCACTAATCATTAGAGAAATACAAATTAAAACCACAATGAGATATCACTTCACACCAGTCAGAATGGCACTCATCAACAAAACAACACAGAATAAGTGCTTTTGAGGATGTGGAGAAAAGGGAACCCTCCTGTTGAGAATGCAGACTGTGCAGTCACTGTGGAAAACAGTATGGAGATTCCTCAAAAAATTAAAACTCGAACTGCCTTTTGACCCAGCTATCTTACATTTAGGAATATACCCTAAGAACACCATTAGCACTGTTCAAAAAGAAGAAATGTGCTTCCATGTCGTGGCAGCATTGTTCAAAATAGAGAAGATCTGGAAACAGCCCAAGTGTCTGTCAGAGGACGAGTGGATTAAAAAGCCTTGATACATATATACTATGGAATACTACTCAGCCGTAAGAAATGATGACAGCGGATCATTTGTAACAACATGGATGGACCTGAACATTATACTTAGTGAAGTAAGTAAATCAGAATAAACTAAGGGCTATATGATTTCATACATAGATGGGTCATAAAAATGAGACTCAGAGACATGGGCAAGAGTGTGCTGGCTACCCAGGGGTGGGAGGAGGTGAGGGAGGGGGTAGGGAGAGGGGAGGGGCACAAAGAAAACCAGATAGAAGGTGACAGAGGATAATTTGACTTTGGGTGATGGGTACGCAATATAATCAAATGTCAAAATAACCTGAAAATATTTCTCTGAACATATGTACCCTGATTTATCAATGTCACCCCATTAAAATTAAAAAATAAATAAATAAATACACAAAATTTAAATTTAAAAAAGGATGGCGGAGTGCTGAGGAAGAAGCCAGTTTTTGCAGAGTTTGTGTAGAGAGAAGGAGATGAACTGAGGTGAATAAAGTTGGTAAGCTAGAAGCCTTTGATTCTAGGAAACTCAAATAAGTCAGTAGCTTTGTGAGCACTGTATGAGTGGATTTTGGAGCCCAGTGTGTGTTTTTACTTGCCCGCCAGGTTCAAGCTAGGATTAAATATGATGGCCCAGGAGTTTTTAGCTCCATTGTTTCATTACTGACTGTCCAAATTCAATGGGATCCTGCATGTGAATGGCCATGATGGCAGGTCCTGGCCATACATTTGGCCTAGTCTGTGGCAGGATTTGATACAGATCAGTATGGAGCCGACACCCTTGAGGTGCATGGTAGAGGACTGGCTGCTGTTATGGTTCCCCATGGCTGTCCTTTGGGGGGACTGTAGGCTGACTGATTTTTATAACCATGTGTGAGGAAACCGAGAGCTCTGTGGAAGAGGCTGCCAGGTACCTGCAAACCAAGCAGTGGAAGAAACTGTAGGAAACGTGGGAGAAACAGATGGGGACCCTGGAGCTGGAGGAAGCTCTGGAGGAGGAGGCCGACCAGGTTCATGAGATTTGCCTAGAAATGGAGCAGCTGCTGGAGAAGGAATCACAGGTTCCTGAGTTGCAGATTTCCCTGGACATTGTGGAGAGCCAGCAGCGGCAGGAGGTCAGGGCTGAGGCTGGGGCCTGAGATGCAAGGCCTGCAGAGCAGAAGGCAGTGGCAGCCCAGGGCTTGAGCCAGCTGTGAGAGCTGATGTTTTCAGTTCCTCTTCCGAGGATGAAGAGAATCAGGCTGGAGTTGCAATCTGCAATCTCCAGAAGATGAGAGCCCAGCTGGAAGGAGGACCTGTTATGCTCCTGGTCCTGGTGGCCACGAGGGTGAAGGTGCTTCCTTTGCTGGTGTGCCACGATCTTGCGGGAGCCACATATTTTAGCACAGAAGGCGCCCCGCGCACTGGGCCGGGCCACCTGTGGGACATGTACCATCTGCTGCCCCTGCAGGCCCCCAGGACACTCCTCCTTTGCCGCTTGAGCAAGCAGTGGCCCGCACTTTCAAGAGGTGACCAAGGCCCGGCCCCAATGGCGGCCACTCAGTTGCCAGGTGCCAGCTGCCAAGGCTTCTACTGCTTGTGCTTCCAGGAACTTGGCAGCGTCTGGAGCCTTGTATTTGGGGGGTGCCTTCTGGATCTTATTAAAGGAGTATCTTCTTTTGGAGGAGCAGTTACTTTTGGAAATTTATGCGCCTCATATTCTGGATTTAAGGCATCTTTAATTAAATTTCATAATGCAAATGTATCAACAGGTACCTTTTCTGGCCCATGAATTTCATAAAAGGTTTTAAGTTGTTGTCTTACCCTATTCCATGTTTCTAAATTTAAGGTCCCTTCTTCTGGGAACCACGGTGAACAGTCTTGTACAAAATGTAAAAATCTACTAATTTGATGTTTAGCCACCTTTATACCTTTCTCAGTAAGCATGCTATCTATAATATCAATAAAGAGTCCTCTTTCTTTAAAAAAAAAAAGAAAAGAAAAGAAGGGAGAAGAAGAAAAAGATGGGGAGGGGGGATTCTCATATATTGACCCAATCTGACTTTGGTCAAGTTGCCTGCTAGTATGGTCATATATAACCAAGTTTTATGAATTCTTACTACCACTAAATTTTTTCCTTCTTTTCATTCTATTGCCACTCTGTGGGTTCAGGATTTATTTGAAATACTATAAAAACCATATAGCCCTGCCTTCCTGGTCTAACTTCCTCACTGTTATCACAAAAATCAAATTATACTATATCATTACATATGTCTGAAATGATTGCTTTCAAGAATTAATCCAAAGTCCTTAACATGACAAATGAGATTCCATGATCCAGTCTGCCTTCTCCAGCCTCATCTGTTGCTATTTTCCAACACATACTCTACCCCAAACATGAAACTAAACGGGAACACACTTTTTATTCCAAGTCTATCTATGCTGTTCCCTCTTTCAGGAACTTTATTCCCTGCAGTCTTCTCATGTTGAACTAATTTTTCTTTCAGACTTTCCTCTGAGATCACTCCCACAGGGAATTCCTTCCTGACTTACCCTCACCTGTGATCAGGAACCTCTCTCTTTTCTGAGTATCTACAGCATTCTATGCATGTCTCACCACTATAATTATTGGTCTGCTAATCTTTTCTCCCCAGTAGTCTGTGAGCCCATTAAGGTTAGGAATTTTTTTATCTCTATATCCTCAGGACCTAGCACAGTGATCTACAAATGGTTAATGTTCAGTAAACAATTCCTGAATTACTATGTAATCATACAATTTATGCTGTTTAAGATTCAGCTGGTTTCTACATTAAATATCAAGCATGCTGGATATCTGTAACAAACAAATTAAAATAATTATAATAAGTTTTGCTGACCAATTTTAAACTCGCTGACTAAGTTAACATTTGAAATTTTCCTCCCTAAGAACATTGTTTGCTTATTGGCCTAAATATTGAGTTCTTGATATGTCTTTGCTATCAGTAAAAAGGTTCTATTTTTTGGCATTCCTAAAAAAACAAAACAGAGTAAACAAAAGATGTATGGACATAACTCATTTGTTATACTATGCATTAGTAGGCTTTACACATTTTGGGTGCAGCTGATTAAAAGTTAAGTAAGAATAGACATTTAAAGTTATAGCCAAGGAAAGTCAATGGATTGAAGACTTATTCTAGAACCAGACAATCTTCATTGCACAGGACTTAATATGTCACTACGTAACACTTTTAAAAGGGCATTGTGCACTGTATGTTTTACTAGCTGCAATACCATATGATTATAGTATTATAAAGTGATTACTATTTGGTTGTTTATTTTAGATAACATATTAGGAAAACTAAACAGAGAAATTAAAATGTAGGTCTCAAAACTATTGAAATGAATATTTAATTTTGCAAAAACTAATTTGACCTATTCTTATATACATTTTTATCCTTTTGCTCATTTAAGCCCTCAAATTCATTTTTTTTGGATTAGCTGTCAGATATTCTGAATTAAAATTATCCCTAAGTATAATGTAGGTAAATTTTTTAACTGATGATGTAAAGAAATGAGTGTGGTTTGTATGGTACACGTCTCAGCTCCCTTTAAGTGTGCACAGCAAATATTCATCATGATAGTGCAGGTCAGCAAGCATCTGCTAGTAGATAGAGGTTGACACCTGTGTATAATTATCTGGCATGATTAATGAAGAAGGAGATCAAAGTTTCATGCAATTTTAATTTTATGCTCTGGGCTTGATATGCAAAGGATTTGTACCAGGTAATAAAGGAATATAGGTTCAATCTAATAAGCATGACAAATGAATTTTTTAAAATGAGTCTAACTCATTAGCTAGATGTCTATAAACCTATGTGACCCTTAGCGCCCTGGCAGAATTGGAGGATAATCTTAATGCCTAATTACGAGTTGTGTTGACAATATTTCAACAAATGAGTTCCTTTATGAGAGGCAAACACACGAAGAAGTATACATGCTGAGGTATGACAAAACCAAAACACTTATACACAAAAGCCTCTTGGCTTCAAAAAGCTAAATCATATTAACAGCAATTTTCCACAAGGCTACATTTTTAACATCTACTCTGGGCCTCTGTAGACACTTTGACAGGAATGACATTATGGCAGAATTAACAAAGCAGGCAAAGGATGTGTGTTCTAGCCCTGACATGAGTGCTATTGAACTAGAAACACAGACGACACCTGAAGAGGTGTTCAGCTGAAACATCACTTCTGCAGTGCTGCTGATTCAACCTGATCTCCATGTCCACATTATAACAAGCTGGCCTTGTGCCTCCAGAGAATAATACAAAAGTTTAGTAGCTTAAATTAAGATAAAGAATGTATTCCTTTTTAAATAACTTTCAAGGCTTTACACAGCATGCAGAAGGAAACAAAACAAAGAAACAGAAAACCACAGTGTGTGGTTCCAAATAATATAATATGGTGTTAGGAGCAAATTGAAAATAACTTTTCCTGGAACTATTTCTGAGAATGACTACTTGGCATGGTTTTAAAATAAGTTCCTTATTTTATTTATTTGTTTGTTTGTTTGTTTGTTTTTATAGAAAGCTCATTTTAACAAACATTTAGGAGTGAAATCATGGTGGAACCAGGGACTCAGTGATCAATAAAATTCTCAACATGTGGCCCTGACCAGGTTTTGAATTCCTTGAAGATTGGGCCCTGTGTTCATACAGTATTCTTTTAGCAATCAGCATAGTGTAAGTGCCCAAGTCATGTGAGCTGCAAAATAAAACTAAAACGCAATGACTTTGGTGGTAGAGCGTCAGTCAGTGTGTGGAAGTCCCAGGTTCAATTCCCGGCCAGGGCACACAGGAGAAGTGCCCATCTGCGTCTCCACCCTTCCTCCTCTTCTTTCTCTCCATCTCTCTCTTCCCCTCCCACAGTCAAGGCTCCATTGGAGCAAAGTTGGCCCGGGTGCTGAGGATAACTTCATAGCTCCAATTGCAATGGAGCAACAGCCCAGATGGTCAGAACATTGCCCCCTAATGGGCATGCCAAGTGGATCCCAGTTGGGCACATGCAGGAGTTTGTTTCTCTGCCTCCCTGCTTCTCACTTCCGGAAAATACAAAAATAAATAAATAAGTAAATAAATAAAATTCTCAACATGTTCCAGATCACCCTTGACCGAAGTCATTGCATTTTAGTTTTATTTTGCAGCTCACATGACTTGGGCACTTACACTGTGCTGATTGCTAAAAGAATACTGTATGAGCACAGGGCCCAATCTTTAAGGAATTCAAAACCTGGTCAGGGACATAGAAGTGTGATCAGGATCACACAGGCAGCCACAGATAAGGGCTATAGGAAAGGAAGCAGCTAGGTGCCGGGAGAATCCAGGAGCATAAGGGCATTAGCAATTAATTCCCGGGCTTGGCAGAGAGGAGTGTCAAAGAGGCTTTAGGAACAATATGCATTCATTTATTCACCATACATTCATTGAGTATCAGTGAGCCAGACCTGTTTTAGGCTTTTATTAGGCACTAATTGTATACAGATGAGTAAAATATAATACCTGCCCTTTGGATCACATGGTTTCATTTTCCTTCTATCAATAAATAGTTTTGCTTGGCCTTAGAGAATACAATAATGAAACAATTAAATGTAGAGACTTCATGGAGATTATAATATAGAAACATATACTGACAAGTAAAAGGACAATCATGATACTATGAGATAATAATGATGGCTAACTTTTACTATTTGTTTAAATAAATTAGTACATTTAATCCTCATACTGACCACATGAGAGAGGTATCACATAAAGGCCTTTAGAAAGGGAGAAATGGGTGCAAAGACGGTGTGTAAACTCAAATATGCAGGAAACAGCAGAGCCAAAATTGGAGCCCAGGTAACATGACAGCAGGGCTACTACTCCAGCCAGAATATCACGTCACCTCTCCACATTCTGTGATAGAAAATGTGCAGGTTGCTACAGTGCAGAGAGATGAGATCTAATATTGGGTGAGAGGGGAGCCAATGACTGCCTGGGAAGAGTCACATCTGTGTGGAAACTTGTTAGTAACAACTACGAATGTTTTTCAAGAGGCGAGCAAAGGAAGCTAGCACACGGTTCCTGCGGTGGCTGAGCCAGGGCCATGAAGAATGAGTAGAATTTGGACAGACAGAAAAGAACAGCACTCCAAGCTGAGGGAACACCACAGGCCAAAGTAGGGAGGCTGGCTTGACTATTTTCTCCCCTTTGGTAAAAAGCTCTTATACTTGCTACCCAAATGGAAAAACACTGAAATTGATTATCCAATGTTAAAAATCCTTGGAGTGCAGATCTTTCTAAAAGAAATTCAGTATATGTAAATGAAGGGTTTGACTTTTAAATATCTCAGTTTGCTCCTCAGGATTTCAAAGTTACTTAGAATGCCAGGAACATTGATTGTAACACTTCCTTCACTGCAGAAGCATCTAACTACAAAATGCACCCTCAAAAATTTTGTTTTTCAGATGTAAACATATAAATAATAGCCAATATTTATTAAGCATTAACTCTGTGTCTGGCTTGATAAACTTACATGACTAATTCATTGTATAATTGTGTGGATTAAATGATATATGAACGGTCATTTTCTCCCCTTTTGTGAAGTGAAAACCAAAACTTCGATTCAGTAATTTACCCCACAATCATAATGGAGACAGGTTAGTTATTGACCATGCACTTAACCATTATGTTATATGTAGCTGAGTTCCACAAAACTAGGTTGACAGTGATGAGAAGAAACTGACATTTATTCTCTCTCTCTTTCTCTCTTTCTCTGATATTGTAGGGTAGAGGAACAAGAAAGAAGAAAACTCAATAGGAACCCCAGCTCTACAGCACTGCTCTGTGACCTCAGGCAAGCATTTTACCTCTCTGAGCCTCAGTATCTCATCTTTAAATTGAAGGGATTTAACTACATGATATCTAAAGTTCTTTCTGGCTAAAATGATCTATGACCTTATCTATTCTTTTTAAAGGCATAGCAATCACTAACTATTTGCACATATTTATAAAGAGCATTTTTAAAAGGATAAGTTAAAAACGTAAAGAATTCAAATTTAGTAAGACTTTTGCTAATTATAGGCTAACACCATCTGAGGGGTCAACACGACATTTTCAATATGCTGAATTTTCTGCACCTGTGAGAGGCTGAACATCCACCATATTTTTCACTCATAATTCTAAAGGCTAGTGACACAGTTCATTTCCTCATTTCAAAAAGATTGATTTTATCCCCAAGAAAAGGTGCATACGAGTTGGAAAAAAATGAATGTTTAGGAACTGGGAGCATCCGTTTTCATTCTATTAAAGCATCAGCTTATGTTCCACTTAGACCTTGCTTACTAAATTCAGCATTACTCAGTCTTTAGTCTGGGAAACAATGTGTTTGTGAAAAAGAACAAGCTGTTTCTTTTAATCCAAGAGCCAAATATTAAGATTCTCAAGTGACAGTTTGTATTTTAGTGTCAATGATCTTAAATCATACAGATTGCATCCGCTCAGGACTATACCTCTAAGAGTTCCCAGTGCCAGATAATCAGAGAAATGGCTGCCATAGGGAGTAGCTTCTTCTTCTGATAACTCCAGGGTTCACTGCCCACTGACTCTTTAAACCTGCTTTCTCATTGGACTTCTCTGTTGCATTTGTTTGAATGACTCACCTACCCCAAGCTCCCTTTCGGTGAGCTCCAACAGACTACAAATCTGACCAAGCCCTTTCCTGGGAGGCAGTTTTTATTAGCAGCTGCTCTGACACCATAAACTGCAGACAAGAGCAGTCACTTACCCATCTCGTGCTCCATGTCAACCTTCAGGAAAAAGGGAGAAGGAAGGCAGATGCTATGCTCATGATTATGATAAGAAAAGGAAGTTGGAGAAATTTCTCCCAAGATAAGTGAAACAAAATATGATAATATTCTTACATTTATGAGTCATTTTCACAAACTTAAGCTTATTTGATATTCAGAATTAGACAGAACAAGTGCTCTTAGTCCAACGTTAAAATAAGAAAGCTGACACTGAAAGAGAGGATATTAGTCTAGCTGTTCTGTGGAGGATATTTTAATTCCTGTAGCTGCAGACCAAGGTCCCAGGCACAGCTTTAAGTAAGACAACTGAAAGGATTTAAGATCTTTTATCCTAAAATTTACACCAAAATCGATGCAACTTTGTTCTTGTATTAAAGTTCACTTAATCATTTAGCAAACGTTTCCTGGCCACCTGTTTGTGATTCTCAAGCATAGCCAAGTCTAACTTTTCATCTACTACTCTATGCTTTAAAAATTAATGATAGCTCAATGATGAGTAACAATTATATATCCACTAGCTTAAAAGTAGACTGTGTACAAATTGACATAAACACCATTTTCGAGACACTTTGTGATATCTGCCAGAATATTAGCTTAATAGCTCTCCAAATATGATCGATGACTATAATGTAAAAGGTTCCACCTGGAGTTGTGCAAAGTGCAATCTGCAGAAGCAAGAGGACAGCCTTGTTTAGAGGGGGGCAGGTCATGACTCAGGAGAGAAACTTGAAAGGAAGATACATTCCATACAAGAGATACAAGAGAGGAAGAGGGAAGATGTGGAGGAATAAACACAACTTAGGTGAGGCAAGTACACAGGTGAATTTGAATGGAGCAGCCAATAATACAAATAGTGATGACATTAAACAGCATTTATTGAGCATTTAGTGTGTACCAGGACCTAAACTTTCCATGTACTTATTTGTTTAATACTCAAAGCAGCATAATAAGAAAAGCATCAGTTATTATAAATAAGGAACCTAAGGCACATGGAGACCTGAAGGAACAGGGATTATATAGAAGGTATCCCTGACTTTAATTGCTTTGTGATAAACACCTACAATTATTAATAAAAAAGAACTACTTAGTCAGTGCTGCTCAGCCAATCTAATTGTACAAAGTAAGTAATGGAGACAACATCATTTGTATTTTTTACATTATATTTTTATCAACATTCATTATGTTGGAAAATTAAGCTAAAAATATCTGTTTCAACAGCTTATTTGAGCAGAAAATTAATTTATAATGACAGTTATAAAATGATCAATTTTTGCCAAAAATAATTTTCTCAATATATTATACAAATTTGTTCAAACATTGTGAAACAGATGATTTAAAAAAAAAAAAAAACCTCAATATCCAGTTTTATAAGTTTCTGATTGCCCCAATTACTAACATTTTATAATAGTCCTACACCAAAAACTTGATGATTCCATTTATAGGTGACTTAATACAGAGTTAACACTCATTTTGTTTAATGAACTGAAAACGATTTTAAAGGAATTTAAGCCTTTTTTAAACCTATTTTTAAATTTAGAAGACAAGGCAATTTTGGAAGTATTTCTGCCCAGAACAGGGCAATGGTCTTTTGAAGCCACCATAGTGGTACTAGTTATTTTGTAAAGATTACAGTGATGATTTCTATACTTTCCTCAAATCATAAGTGCTCCTCTTCTTTATACTACCTCAGCTTACTTGGAAAGGTTTTCATTATGGAAATTTTTCTCTTATAAAGCCCAGCTTTAGAGGCTGCACACATGTACCTAAGAATGGTGATTAAATTAAGATACCCATAGTATATCATTAGCACTAGAAAAGTATAAAAGGTTAGAAGAATTTGCTGTATATATCTACTTAGCAATGTACATAAATAAGTTGCAAAGCTAATTTAAGGGTCAAATGGTCAGAAAGCGTAGGGTCGACTTCATCTATAACAAATCTGACACAGAATTTTTGCCTTGAGCTGCTAAAGTATCCTATTTTGTGAAAATAGAGGGTTTAATGCACTTTAAAAATGGATTTAATTGACTATCTGGACATCTAATGGCTATTTAAAAACCAAGATTTTAATTATGTAAGGGTAAATGAACCTCACTTTTTATTGACTTTATCACTCTGTAAGGGCAAATAAAATTAAAATTCAAGATAAAATGTGTTCTGGAAGTATGAATCCACAAAGCCACTGCATAGGCACAGATACTTGGCAGTGGGCTCACTAACCACCTGGAATGATAATCAAGCCCTGTATCTGAGGACAGAACTTCACAGCAGGCTCTGAGCTGTATACCCGAAACCTCAGTGGCAAGTGCTCTTGCTTCCAAATGTCGTTTGTCTCCTTGAGAGTTTTCAGCGACAGAAACTGTAGTTTAACTCAAAGACATATTTCTTATCAGCTGCTTGACTCCTCTTTACTGTCTACCCCACCCCCACAGCCCTCGAATGCAGAAAAAGTTCAAATTAACCATCCAAACTCACCCTCCTTCATATACACACTGCATGCAATGGACCCAACCCTTTACCCAAAGAAATCTATAAAGATTCGGGTTTTTCAACTGCAAGCCAAATTTGCTGCCCCTACTCTGGCCTCCAGCCCATGGACCATGCTCCTGTCATTGCCTTTGCCTTCCTGCAGTATTCCTCATTCTCTGTGGCTGAACCTTCCTTGAGCTATTCCTTATGTGCACCTTAACCAGGTACTTACTCATCTTTGCTCAGACTGGTGTAACAGCCCAGAGATGGTTTCTTTTGCACCCTCAGCCCATGTTTCTATAGGTCTTTCTGGCTGTTTGCTTGGGGTAGATCTCCGTCATAAGTCGACAGTCTAAGCTCAAACCCTCAGGACAAGTATCTTTATAAATAATCCCTAATCATGTTCCTGTATTTAGATTTCTGACACCTGAACTCCCAGTACTGGTTTTCCAGGTCCAATAGGTCTTGATCTCTGAGTCCCTGATTATGTAACACTAAGAGTACTAGACACGTTTGAAATCTATCTGACCAGATAAATTTCCAGAGATATTCAGAAGTTGTTAAACTGAGTTCCCTTGGAAGTTTTTAAAGAAAGAGGGAGTGACAGTAGAACATTCTGGAACAGAGGAAGACATATCTAGTAAAGAATGTTACTATGGAAAATAGACTAAATTATATGCTTAAAGGGCTGAAAAAAATAGAGTGAATCACCACCCACACTTTGTTCCACTTTTAATAAGAATGTAATTTTTCAATCCTAGAGGATAAAGCCATTGTTTGGCCTCTCTTTTAAAGAGTCTCTTTTTTTTTCTGTTCACAATGTTATATTAGCATCATTAACAAAGTATGTGTGGTACACATTTCAAGCCCCAAGAGTACCTAGTAATGCTTTTTTGAGGAATGGAGGTAGGGAGCGGTTAGTAAGGAAGATCATAGATGTGAGGAGGAAAAAGGGAATAAGGAAAAACTTTTCACAACCTTGATAAGTGGCCTCTAGTGGCCAAGGGACTAATTTTTAGTAGATATAAAGTTAGAAAATCTTCATTTTTAAAAAATATTTTTATTTCCTGACCAGGCAGTAGCACAGTGGATAGTGTCAGACTAGGATGTGGAGGACCCAGGTTTGAGACCCCAAGGTCGCCAGCTTGAGTGCGGGCTCATCTGGTTTGAGCAAAGCTCACCAGCTTGGACTCAAGGTCGCTGGCTTGAGCAAGGGGTTGCTCAGTCTGCTGTAGCCCCACGGTCAAGGCACATATGAGAAAGCAATCAATGAACAAATAAGGTACCAAAATGAAAAACTGATGATTGATGCTTCTCATCTCTCTGTGTTCCTGTCTGTCTGTCCCTATCTATCCCTCTCTCTGACTCTCTCTCTGTCTCTGAAAAAAAATTTTTTTTTATAGATTTAAGAGAGAGAATAAGGGGAAAGAGAGAAAGAGAGAGAGAGAGAGAGACAGAGGGAAGGAGGGAGGGATAGAGAGAGCAAGCAAAAGAAAAGCATCAACTCGTTGCTTTACTTAGTTGTTCCATTTAGTTTACACTCATTGATTGCTTCTCCTTCCTGCACTCAACCAAGCTGGAAGTCATGCCAGGAGAATGTTCTAGCCACTGAGCCAGGGCCAGAGAATCTTTGTATGATTAAAATGACATTCAGTTAAAAGTGTTAGGGCAGATTATAAGACTATGAAATAGGCAAAAGATCACTGAATGTCATTTCTTTTTTATTTTTTTCCCTTACCACTCAGACTTTGTCCTCTCTTTCTACTCTCCCAAAGGAAGAGAAGAACAATCAGCAGCAGCCAATGGCAGCACCACAAGCAACACCAACAGCCTTTTCCACATAGGAGAGAACACTGCGCCTCCTTCTCGTGGTTTCGAGTATTCTACATGTTCAGAGAAACTTCTCTAGTAACAAACTACAGAAATGATCCCGAAAGTATAATCGTATTGAATGTCCTTTCAATGGAATGCTGGGTGTTGTCTGATAAATCCTTTCATGTGTCTGATTCCATAAGTGTTTTCATTTGTGTCGTTGATTAGGCTATTTTATCATTCTGTAAGTTGTAGAAAATTGATAATGAGAATTATTCTTGTTTTTAGAAATAAAATTATATTGTCTGGTAGGGATAGAATTAATTTCCATCCTATAGAAAAGATGATTTCAAACATTAGTACCCATAGGATGTCCTGTTTAGCACCTGTTAGCAAATTTATTTCATCATCTCTGATTGTCTGCATAAGTCTGTTCTTCATATTCTCCTTTGAATGAGTTATAACATTTTAATGGTTCCCTCATTAATTAATAAGTAAATAAAATGTTGGCATGTGCTAACTTTTTGTTATGAGTGGTATGATTTTCGATATTTTATAGATTATAGTTTAACAAAAATATGACTATCCTATCACAGTACACTATGGGGAAGGAGGAGTGTTAAAGAAGGGAATTGTGGATTCTCTTGGGTTTTCTTATTACATAAAAGATTAGTCAGAGAATTGAGCATCTATTCATATCAAAACTCCAGGTAAGCATCAGTCTAATTTAGCAGTGACCCACCCTCTCCCTAATCAGCCACTACCACTATTTTTTTCTTAATATTTTGTGAAGAATGTTTAGTTGAAAAATGATAGAAATCCAGTTTCAAGTAAATCTGGAAAGAGAGTGGCCAGATGTTTTTCTACTAAACTTTATCAATATAACACCATTCCTTGCATGTGCTGGTTTCTAAGCAAAACAAAACAAAACAAAAAACTTAAAACCAACTAGATTTTTGTTGAAACCATTATTCTAATAATAATCCAGAAAAGATAAAAATCAATAGAGAAGGCTGAACAGACAAAAGACTTATAACTCACATAATGGTGATTGCCAGAGAATAGTGAGAGGGGATGAAAAATATCACCTTGCCACATAAAAGGAGACGTTGCATATAGTCTCACTGGATGTAGTTGAATTATCATTGCACTGCTTGCCTGTAGTGGAAGTACTGTATCTTAATCTGACTAAGTCAGTCACCAGGTTTAATCATACAGGATATTGAAATACACTAGACATTAATGATTAAGAAATATTCAGCAAACAATAGTCAATCATCTTATTAATTTTTGTATTTAATAATGTACACAAGATAATTAGAAAAGCAAACAACAAAGAAATCAAAATGGTAAACAATTTAAGTGGACACAATTGCTGATATACATATTCTATCATTGGACGTTTAGTAGGCTAATGTGCACTTCCTTTAATTGAATCAGCAAGAAACATGGACCACAAATGATTAAACCCATCTTATTGCTTGTTGTAAACATTCCAATGGGAGACGATTAATTGTTGTAAAGCAAGCACTTTGCTTTTCAGAACCCCCATTTCAATGCAAAGCATGGACTTAATTGGTTTGGAGTTATGGTTCTTTAAAATTAAAAGGCATAAATCATATTTCTATATTACACAATCAAATACAAACATGTCCAACTGGGCAAGATGGAAAAGAGAGTGCAATGTTTCAAAATGACTGGAATAAACAGAAATCTTTTTTAAAAGTCTTAGCATAAAACAGGTTTCATTCTCAAATTAGCTGGCTGCTCTTTATGATCCTACCTATTTTAAATGCTTTTAAAGTGCTATCTTATTGATTTATATAGCACCAAGGAGTGGCTAATAAAACTACAAGCCTACTCTAAACATTTTAGCACCAAGAAATACAAACCTATGTATCTCACAAGGTGTGAACCTTTTAAAAGGCTGATGCTTTGATTCTCTTCGCAGCTCTGAGATTGCCTAACACCGTGATGGCGAACCTATGACACGCTGACACGCGTAGCCATTTTCGATGACACGGGGCCGCACGCGGCTGCACACCAGAGAAGTATGGGGACGCATGCCGAGAAGGATGTTTCATCCTCCGCTCCTGCACGGCCAGGTGCAGTAGCTGAGGATAAAACATTTGCTGGCGTGTAGACACTCTGTGCCGGAGGTCTGTAGAACAAAACAACAGAACTCTGGCACAGAGCGTCTAGTTCTGGGACTTCCAGTTAGGCCGTTTTTCTCGAAGTGACACACCACCCGAGTTATGCTCGGTTTTTTGGCGAATTTTGACACACCAAGCTCAAAAGATTGCCCATCACTGGTCTAAGACAAGAAAGGGGAGGAGAGGAAACAGTGCAGAACATAAGGGGAAATAAATGGCAGGTATGCCCCTCCCACAAAAATCATGCTATTAGGGATAACTCATTATTTGAATAACACTTTTTAAACTGAAATATGCTTTCACTTTTATTATGTTGTTTTGTGCTTCACAAGAAAGTAAAGCAGGCACATTATTCTTCCCAATACAGAGAAAAAGATTCAGCTTTGGGGAAATTCATTGACATATGATGCTCCGTGGAGAAGTCAGGACTTGAACTGCAGTGGTCTGTGTCCAGCCTCTTTTCTACTACACCCTGCTGCTCTGCCCAGCCCCCCGTAGCCCTTTTTAGGACAAATTGCCATTTTGGTAAAAGGTAGAAGCTTGGTAACAACTTAAACTACACTTAGCACTCTGATAAATGACCCAGGCTCTTAATTGGGATGCTTGCCAAGGAATAGAGTTAGTGCAGTGCATTTCCAATGGTTTTAAACAGCAGATGAATTGCACATCAATTTATTTAAATAGCAAGACGACAAGCCTATTCATGGCCATTACCAGGTGCGGACTGATGCCTGCTAGCATAGATTTCCCACTGTGAAGCCCTTTACTTGCACTATGCGGCTTCCCCACTCCATTATGCCTGTTAAATGAATCAATCTTACCTAAATATCATTCTTAAATATTTAATGCCAAGTTACAATGCAGCCTGTTAAAATCAGTTGGTAAAATAAAAGCAAAGATTGTACAGCAGGATGCACCCCACCTCTGCAGCCTCTACTCTTCCACATGATTACTTACTGGGGTGAGCTGTTTGCCCCCGGGGGTGGGCCAATTAAAAGGATTTATTTGCTTGTGTAACAATCTAGGCAGCGGCAAAAGGAACTGCAGTTACAAAAGAAGAGTAAGCAATTTAAGGCTTAGTTTTCTGGTTGAATCCATATTTGTTGAAATGCAGGGCTTGACCCAGAAAATCACTTTGAACACTTTGTCAATGTGTACTTCTTTATAAAACTTATTATACTAGGCCCCGTGTGGGAGCAAGGGAGATGTCCATTTCAAAAAAAATTTTCAGTCCTGCTTATCAATGTACAAATGTTCAATTGCTGAATTTTAAACAACCAGCAAACTCAAGTCAAATAATTGATCATCCTTGTTGTTCCTACGAGTGGACATGTGATTCCATACCAGGATATAAAATTCTATTTTTTCATTTCCTTCTTCTGCTTTTGGTCTGGCATTTGAATACATGCTCATCAAAACCTCTCTCTTGTGTATGTTCGTTTGCTTCTAAGATAAATAGAAATGTGTTCTAGTTCACAACCTTGCCTCCCTTTAAATTGTTCTCATTTCACTCTTCTTTATTTTGCCTATAAATTAATGTTTGTGTAGTATATGGCCAGTAGCCGCTGCCATCACAGCCAGGCAAGTGCAGGTGCAGGTTCTCATTCGGGCAGACAGTAAAGAAATTGTGGAACCAAAAACTGGTGGGTCATTCCTTTATTCCAGCCTCACACCTGGCAGGCAGGTAAAAACACACAGGGCTCCAAAACCCACTCATTCAGTGCTCACAAAGCTACTGACACATCCAGGCTTTCCTAGAATCAAATGCCCCCACCAGTCTCAGTCACCTCTGGTTCCCCATCTGCATACCTTCTTCCTCCTCATCTCTGCATAACCTAACTTCTCCTTCAGCACCCTGCCATCCTGGCTTCTTTCTTTCTCCTTCCTTCTCTCTCTTAAAACTTTTTGGCATAAAAACCCCTCCTCTAGCACACATTAGCATAACAATGGGCCCTCCCAAGGAGGAAGGTAATTAGCAGTTTCACCTGGCAGTGCCATTTTTAAAAAAGTAAGCAAACATAAAAATTACATTTTACCAACTTATTTGCCCAACATGTAGAAGGATGCCTAGATATAAAATATGGGAAAAGGGGTAGTTCACTATGTGGTTTACCAAATCTCACTTATATAAATGCATTACACAGTTACTTTTCTCAAACTTTTTTCCTATGCTTCATATTAACTAAGGAATTCTGAAATACAAGCACCTTTTAATTAAGGAAAGTATAAACACTTAATTCTACCTTCCAAGGAAGAAAAAGAATTATTGAAGTAAAATTCTCCAAAGATTAAAATTCATACCATCTAGGAAGATTTGATTTGGGAATGGTCACAGTGTGTTAGGGAATCACAATTGTAAAGCCAGTAGTCGAGGCTGCCATCACAGCAGCCTGACCCGTGCAGGTTCACATTGGATTCGAACAGTCGGTAACAAAACAACGGAGCCAAGAACTGGTGAGCCATCAGCTTTAATTCTAGCTTGCACTCAGTGGGCAAGCAAAAACACACACTGGGCTCCAAAACCCACACATTCAGTGCTCACAAAGGTACTGTCTTATCCAAGTTTCCTAGAATCAAAGGTTTCTAGCTCAACAGACTTATTCACCTCTGTTTCCCATCTCCTCCAGCACAAACTCTTAACAAACTGGCTTCTCCCTCAGCACTCTGCCATCTTGGCTGCTTCTCCTGGCCTCCATGTGGCCTTCATCTGCTCTCCTCTCTGATACTAACCTCAGGAACCAAGAGCTCAATGTCCTGATCTGCCCCCACTTTATAGCATAGATTCAAAACCTTTAATCCAATTATACAAACAAGAAAGTCTCTGATACAAAGCCACCCATCTGAGGCATAATGGGATTCATCAGGAGAGTGCAGCACCCTACATCATCTAATCAGTCAAGGGTGTGGAGAAGAGTTTACTCTTAAAACCAAGCCTTAGGCTATAACCACCCGGCCTGCCCACAGCCTGTCCCAGAACACACATTAATATCAACGAACTTCCATGTGGGCAGCGCCATCTTTAACAAAGTGAGCATAATATATTTTATCTGCCCAACATCTGCCCAACAGTTGCCCTTATTGATTGGTGTTGGGCAGATAAAATATATTATGCTCACTTTGTTAAAGATGGTGCTGCCCACATGGAAGCCCATCACCTAGGTAATATTATTTGCTCTTATGCTTGGAATGGGTGTGGGTGAAAGGCTGTAATATAAGCAGGCCAGGTCTTTATGGCCTAAGGCTTAGTTTAAGAGTAAGCTCTTCTCCACGCCCTTGACTGATTGGATGATGTAGGGTGGTGCTCTCTCCTGAGGAATCCCATTATACAGAGACTTCCTTGTTTGTATAATTGGATTAAAGGTTTTGATTCTGTGGTATAAAGTGGGAGAGACCAGTAGCTTGATCTCTCTCTTGGTTCCTGAGGTATTAGAGAGGAGAGCAGAGTAAGGCCACATGGAGGCCAGGAGAAGCAGCCAGGATGGCAGAGTGCTGAGGAAGAAGCCAGTTTGTTAAGAGTTTGTGCTGGAGGAAATGGGGAACAGGTGAATAATTCTGGTGAGCTAGAAACCTTTGATTCTAGGAAACTCGGATAAGTCAGTAGCTTTGTGAGCACTGAATGTGTGGGTTTTGGAGCCCAGTGTGTGTTTTGGCTTGCTCGCCGGGTGCAAGCTAGAATTAAAGCTGATGGCTCACCAGTTTGTGGCTCCTGTGTTTCACTACCGACTGCTCGAATCTAATGCGAACCTGCACGTGTCAGGCTGCTGTGATGGTGGCCTTGACTACTGGCTTTACACTTGGGATGGGCGTGATTATATTAAATGTGTGGGGAGGACAGGCTGTAAGCATGCAGAGTTGTTACAGCCCAAGGCTTAGTTTTAAGACTAAGCCTTTCCCACCTTTTTTGATTAGGGTGGTGCACTCCCATGAGCAATCCCATTATGCCTCAGATAAGTGACTTTGTATCAGAGAATTCCTTGTTTGTAGATTGGTTTAAAGGTTTTAAATCTACACTATAAAGTGGGGCAGACAGGGAGCTTGCTCTCTCTGGGTTCCTGAGATTAGCATTAGAGAGCAGAGCAGAGTAAGGGCACGTGGAGGAGGCCAGGAGAAACAGCCAAGATGGTGGAGTGCTGAGGGACAAGCCAGTTTGTGCACAGGGGAAGGAGATGGGGAGTACAGGTGAATAAGTCTGGTGAGTTAGAAACCTTTGATTCTAGGAAACTTGGATAAATCAGTAGCTTTGTGAGCACTAAATGAGTGGGTTTTGGTGCCCAGTGTGTGTTTTTACTTGCCCGCCATGTGCAAGCTAGGATTATAGATGATGGCCCACCAGTTCTTGGCTCCATTGTTTCATTTCCATCTGTTGGAATCTAATGCGAACCTGCATGGGCCAGGCAGCTGTGATGGTGGCCGTTCCTACTGGCTTTACACTAGGAAACTTGGATAAGTCAGTGGCTTTGGCAGCTTAGAATGGAAAGGGAAGTGTTTTCCCACTTTGTGTATTTCTTGCCTGCTGGGTGCAAGCTAGGATTAAACCTAATGGCCCACCATTCTTGGCTCCATTGTTTCATTACTGTCTGTCTGAATCAAATGCAAACCTGCATGGGCCAGGCGGCTGTGATGGTGGCCTTGGCTACTGGCTTTACATTATGCAATTGTATAATGTGTCAGTAGCTTTGTGAGCTCTGAATAAATGAAGAAGGAAGTGTTTTTCCCTGTGTGTTTCTCGTCAGCCGGTACGAGAGTTTAATAAAGAAATGGCCCACCATTCTTCTGCTCCACTGTTTTTTTACTGTCTGCCCTTATCCAGTGAGAACCTGTATGTGAATGGTGATGGTGACAACCATGGCTACTGGTCTTACAAAAAAAAATGTTACTTAGTGTAAGGCCAGGAGCCTCCATCGTGGCCATTCACATGCAGGTTCCCATTGGATTCGGGCTGACGGTGAAGAAATGGCAGTCAGAGGATGGTAGGCCATTCTGTTTATTGGTGTCTCACCAATACAGGCAAGCCACAAGAGAAGACAAGAAAGAAGCAGAAAACCAGCTTTTCCCATGGAGGTCAAGGGATCAGGGAGGCCCCTGCAATGGCGATAGCAGGAACCGAGAGAGCTCAAGCTACTGGTCTCTCCCCCTTTATACCATAGAATCAAAACCTTTAATCCAATTATACAAACAAGGAAATCTCTGTATAATGGGATTCCTCAGGAGAGTACACCACCCTACATTATCCAATCAGTCAAGGGTGTGGGGAAAAGCTTACTCTTAAAGCCAAGCCTTAGGTCATAACAACCTGGCCTGCTTACATTACAGCCTTTCCCCCACACCCATCCCAAGCATAAGGGCAAATAATATCACCTGGGTGACAGGCTTCCATGTGGGAAGCGCCATCTTTAACAAAGTGAGCATATTATATTTTATCTGCCCAACACTTAAGAAGAATCAGCATTAAGTTCAGTTTTTAAATGCAGTTTCAAATCTCTTCTTTTTTTCTTCTAGGATTCCAAAGCATTTTTCTTTTGTGTTTTTGTCTTTTTTTTTTTTTTTTTTACTTTAAGGAAACTTTTTACTAAAATACGTATGAGGTGAGATAATAGGAAGCCAGGGAAATTCCTTTGCAAGTGGAATGGGGAAACTGGGACAGCTGACTCAGACTGGCTTTATCCTGACTCACCTGCCTTCTTGCTCAACTACTGCCTTAATAACCATTAAGCCCTCAGGACAGGTTCTGATAAGTATCAGATAACTTTAGGAACAAAGTCTCAGTGCTGTTGACCACAGAGACAGAGTATTGGTCAAACTAGAGGTAACATTGAAGCCTAAGTTGTGTTTCAGTCTCAGGCCCAGAAAAGCAACAAAACCAAAATGACACCATCAAAACCAAATGCAATGATCAATAATCCTGGGTACTTGTCCTCAGGGTGGCAGATTGCAAATTGCTGACTGCCTGCCCCACCCACATCCCTACCCCCACCATAGGGAAGGACGATTGTTTGCTGGAAAAGGGGTGTTTTTCCCCCAGCCTGTTTTTGCAGTGAGTGCAGAGAGAGAGAGAGCTGATGGGATTGGGGATCCCTGATATGGGCCCAGCTTGTTTGGCTGAGGAGTGCTGTTTTGTTTGTGTATCTGGGTAAGTCTGAAAGGAGAAAGGGAAGACATCTTCCTGCCTGTTTGCCTGTCTGTCATTACTAGCTGCAATGCTCCACCATTTTCTGGCTCTACTGTTCTTTTACCATCTGCCCAAATCCAATGAGAACCTGCATGGCCTGGCAGCAGCTGCTGGCTTTACACTTGG